>VWPU01013428.1:0-125000 GCA_013398955.1 Callaeas wilsoni | reverse complement strand
CACTCTCTCAGCACCTGCCTCTGAGATATTTATATGTGTTAATGAGATTCCCTCTCAGTCTTCTCTTCTCCAGACTAAACAGGTCCAGCTCCCACAGTCTCTCCTCATAACAGATGCTCCAGACCCCAAATCATCCTTGTAGCCACCATTGGACCCTTTTCAGTAGCTCCTTGTCTTTCTTGTACTGAGGAGCCCAGAACTGGACACAGCACTCCAGATGTGGCCTCACTAGGGCCGAGCAGAGGGGCAGGATCACCTTCCTCATTCTGTTGGCCATACTTGTCCTGATGCACCCCAGGATATCATTGGCTCTCCTGGCAGCAAGGACACACTGCAGGCTCATGGTCAACTTGTCATCCACCAAGATTCCCAGCTCCTTCTCCACAGAACTGCTCCCCAGTAGGTCAGCCCCTAACCTGTGCTGGTACTTGGAGCTATTCCTCCTCAGGTGCAGGACCCTGCACCTGCTTTGTTGAACCTCATTCAGTTTCTCTCTTCCCAACTCTCCAGCCTATGAAGAATTTTAAACTCGTCCTAGTATCAAATTGAGCTATTACCTATCAAACTCATTGCAATTTTCTCCAATTAAAGCCGCAACATGCACATCATGTGACAGCAGAACAGTGATTCTTTTGCAATTAAATGGGTACATCCATGTAGTAAATATTGAAGCACTGCCTATTGGACAAATGAGAAAGCAAACAGCTTTGGTAGCAAAATGCTTTCCTGTATTTAACCTTAATGGCACCTCATTATAAAAAAAATATGGTTTTGAAATTTAAGGCAAAAAAGCATTTTGTTGAATTCAGGGTATTTTTAATGAAACTTCTGTTTATCCATTTGTTGGTCCAGAGTCACCAGTGTTTTCACAACTAAATATTCCCTAGGATCTAAAATACTGCTATAGCATATGATACCATCCATTTCTATGAGGATCTTTCACTTCAAATGCACTGAATTTTACAAAGGCTGGCAAGAATCAGAATAAACCATCATCTGAGTGTAGACTTTCATTGTATTGTACGGCAATGATGAGGTTAAGCTTACAGCTCACTACTAACTTAAATTTGTGCTGACGTGGTAAAGCATTCCCCATCTTGCCACTTTTTCATTCTTCTTTCTCTTCCCCCCACACTTGTCTTTTTCCCATTGACTACTCTTCTGCCAGTTCAGTTTCCCGTTCCAGAGTACTATACATCTGCACAAACACTTTTCCTGGCATGACTGAAAGAGTGTCACGAGGATTAGAGCACAATGTTAACAGTAACACTGTCATATATCTATAGGAGCCTAAAAATTATGCTTGAATGTATACAGAAAAGAATATCAAAGAGAAATAAGTAGACTACACTACCTCTATATGTAAAACAGTTGCAACTGAAAGAGTAGCAGTAAAGATAACCAGCCTTTAGAACAGCTAATTTTCATGCACAGAGCATTTTGAGACAGGGAGGAAGCTTCTTAAACTCATGAGTCTAACCACAGTCACTGCACTTGCAGTAAGAATTCATCCAGGGTAAATGCTATGTCTTATTTTGAGTAGAATGTTATATTAGTTTATGAAGAACGTTCTTTATGGCCTTAGTTTATACTTCTCTCAATCTGTTCTAAGAGATACTTTGATACTTTTGTTAATATCATACAATACTTTTAATTCAATAATTTTCTGAGTAAGAGCTTTTAATGGAACATGATACAGAGATCAAACAGAATATTTTTTTAATTATTCCATAAAATTCCATAGCTGAAAGAAGGTTCTGAATTAAATTATTGGGTTTGAGCATTATAAGCAAAAAAATAATTATGCAGGCAAATTTAGCTAAATGATCTAACCTCACTAAAGAGAAGACAGCTGGGCAATTGATATAATAAAGCACAAAACAATATCACTGATACTCTAACTTATAACAAGAAGAACACTAGGTTTGTTGACTCCAATATCTCAAATTTTAACTTAACAACAACTTTTTGTGGTACTGAAATGTAGATTACACTCATCTCACATATGCAGATTATCTTTATCTCATGTATTTTTACAAGGACTGTTTTTATACTAAGCAACTCTAAAATCACAAACAGGCAAAAAATGGTTTATCCTACTAGAATTTATTTTTTATTTTAGTAAGTGGCTACAATTGTACAATTCATTGATAACACCAAAACAATTTGGAAAACCAGAGCTAATTGCCATGTCTTGGATGCCTGGAGTCTTAGTGGAACTGAGATTCTATTACTATCTTACTGCAATTTGTTGGAGCTAGTACCTCACTCTTGGTCAAATCAATTTCCATTAAAAAGTTTTCCTACATTACCGAATATGTTGATAACAAGACAATGAAATGCATGCAGCTTCATTGGACACCTATTCAGCCCTGCATCATCCTGCTTGTAGAGATATCGGAAATATCTTCTTTCACTTGAACAGCTAATGAATAGATAGCATAATATTGTCAGACAGAATCAGCCTCAGCAGAGCAACTGGGAGGGGTGTGAGCAGCAGTGAATCAGAATACTATACCACTGTGTATCACCAATGATGTAGAAGCATAATATCTACTTCCTTTCAAACACTTTCCAAACACATGTTTTCCAAAATGTTCAATCATTTTCAAGAAAATTAACTGCAGTTACAAGTCTATCATCGGGTGAAAAAGTCACAGTAAGTTGACAAGCATAATTTATTTATGTGTTCTAGAATTAAACTAACAGATGTTATTAGAACTCTTGGCTGGGATGATGCAGAGTGCAGGCGTTTCTGTATCTATGTCAATGCCTAGTGATATTGCAAGGATTAAAATAAATAGCAACCTTTGAAATATAAAAGTGTATTTTTATTAAAAATGTGAGATGATAATAGAAGCAGACTCTAACCAGCAGTTGAAGAAGCAGTTAGTAAAACAAGCAGAGGGAGTTGTAGCTGCAGCTTGCAAAGGATCTGGACTCTGCAGAAGCCCTTCAAATCAAGGCGAGATGACCTGGCAAGTGTGCCACGAATACAGATAACAGAGACACAATTCTACTGTTTAAAATTTTAGACAATAATAGCTTTTTCAGTTCATCAGGTAAGATGCAGAGCCACACGCTGGTATAACTACACTGCCTTAATCTAGAATATTAAAGAACCAGAGAATATGCTGAACTGGAAGGGACCCATCAGGACCATCGAGTCCAACTCCGGGCCCTGAAAAGCACCATCCCCAAGAACCACACCATGTGCCTGAGAGAGTTGTCCAAATGCTTCTTGAACTCTGTCAGGCTTGGTAACCGTGTCCTTGGTGAGCCTGTTCCAGTGCCCAAACACTCTCATGGTGCAAAATTTTTTTTGATATCCAATCTAAACCTCTCCTGACTCAGCTTCATGTCGTTTCCTCAGCCCCTGTCACTGGTCATGAGAGCGAAGAGATCAGTGTCTGCTGCTCCCGCCCCACTCATGGTAAAGTTGTAGGCTGCAGGGAGGTCTTCCCTCAGTCTCTTCCAGGCTGAATAGATGAAGTGACCTCAGCCACTCTTCCTACGGCTTCCTCTCCAGATCCTTCACCATCCTCGTGGCCCTCCTTTGGATGCTCTCCAGAAGTTAATAGTTAATAGATATAGATAATAGCTAATAGACGTATTTCAACATAATCAATCTTCAATCTTTATGGCACTATTTAAACATACTAATTTAGGTGTATACTCATATCCTTTTCACCCATGGGATCTAATACATCAAACAACAACTTGAGCAAACAGACAACTTGAATTTGATTATGCTATTCCCTGCTATTGAAGCTGCTTTGAGTCATTGCACAAAAACATAGAGCATAAATTAAATTCTTAACTCATATTAGTCTCAAGTGAGACTAATGAGCTCAAGTTCCTCCTCTCAAAGCAGCTTTTCTTTTGACTCTAAGTAGCCATTGCATAAAATTACTATCTCTAATATGAAATCATGTGAGTGCAAAAATTCATAAAAAATAATGTGATCTTTATAAAAAAAGAAGAAAAAGAAAAAACTTTTGCATTTGATTATATCATCTGCTAATCTAGCATTGCATCATCCATTCCACTTACTAACATTAACTTTCAGTCCAACCATATTAGTAACAGTTTGTTTTCTTTGAGATTTAATAATTTTAGAGAATACAAAAGTCAAGATTCCTCAAAAGTGAAGTAATAGCTTTCATGAAGAGTGCTTGGTTTACAAGAAAATGTTTTTAAAGAGGAACATGTTTGCTGTTTTATTATTCATTTTGCGCTGTTCTAGGTTTTACAGTGTTTCAATAGATATACCTTTGCTCCTTAATGATTAATATTTTTCAATTTGAATTGAAAAGCCAGTACAAGTAACAAAAATTATTCTTTCATTAATCAGGAACAATCATAATATCCTCTCTCTCAACTTTCATTTTTATCATGACTTTGAATGTTTTCTGGTAAAGTACATTGTAAATAGAGAAAATGTGTTGGTTTTTTTTCTCAAGGGAAAAGGTTTGTTATTTTGAAATTACAGCTCTGAAGATCAAAATAAAGTGACTGTTCACTGCACTATCCAAATAGGCTATCTTTGTACAAAAAAACCCTTTCATTTTCACAACTAAATTGACTAAAAGGCACTGTTACCTAGCAACAATCATTGTGTTTATGACCTTTCATCCAATCTGAGCTCACAGATGTGCTTCTGAAGCTAATATACATCATACATTCCCCGCCTTTTTTGATGCAATATACAAGCCCTTAGAGCAGGCTGTGAAATGTCCTTTATAAAAATCAAGAGAAATATAAAAGTTAAGAAAAATGGGATACATTTGAAAATAGTTTAAGAAGTCCAAACTACAAATTTAAAATCTCTCTGCAATCAGTGTGGTGTAATTTGTAGGAGACTGAAAATTTGCCTAGAAAGTTGTGGCCCTGCACACCACCATACTGGATATATGATTGATAGGTAATGAATGGACTGATCCTGACCCTTCTGAAATCAAGATGTCTTAAAGAAACTTAAAAGAGGAAAGGTTTGGTCTTTAAAAGTTACTGACCGCCTGAACTTCAGATAATAGTGAAATTTTTTTGCTTTAAAAAACCTGACATTTATGGATATTTCCATGTTTTGTTTACAAGACTGAAGGGTGCCCTCATCACACACTACACTTTCCTTAAGGGGCAGGTGCTTATCTCCTGGTGACCAGTGGTAGAACATGAGGAAATCAAATGGAGTAGCATAAGGGGAAGTTCAGCCCGGGCATTAGGAAATGGTCTTGCAAAGAACAGGGAGTTGGACTCAATGATCCTTTTGGGTCCCTTCCAATTTAAGATATTCTATGATGACCAAATTTATTCAATGAAAGTTGTGTCCCTACATTAGTCACATACAGTACTCTGAAATAAAAGCATGACTATCATTGTATAATATTCAAAGCTAAGCTTACAGAGAAAATGTATCTCCTGTGTTTATAGGTCAATTTGAAAGTAAAAAGCACTGTGAAAGTACTAGAATTCTTGCCTTTTTCAGGTTTAGATAGCTTGCATAAACTCTTATGCTGTTGCAGCTATAGTTTAAAATTACAGTAACAAGTGACATTGGGTTCCATCTTTCTTTTCTCCTTGAATCAGTTCACAATTTTCTCTATTCGTGATTGGAAAGAATATGCTTTCTAACATTTCAAACTTCATATGAAAATTGAAAATTCTATTTTTCAGCTCTTTACACCATCATCAATTGTAAAGACGTTGCAACCAGAATTTTACAAGACTCATACAGAAGCAATTGAACCACAACATAAAATTTGAGTTGCTCTTCTATCAGCAACAGCTGGAGCAACTTTCTATTGCCAAGAAATGAAAAATTAGAAATCATTTATTATGTATGGTCAATACACTTTTTCCAGGTACTTTTTTGGGATATAGCACCTGCAGAATTTGGAGGTTCAAATTTAGTTCTCAATACATATGAAGGTTGTGCAGCTGTCTCACCTTACTACAGATGTACACAGAATTTTAATCAATGCTGTTCAATCAGCCAAAGTCCAAGCACAAGATACAATGTACAACACCATGACATTTTCAAGAAAGAAAAATGCCGGTCTTGTGAATTTTTTTCCAAGAGCATAAAAATCTACTTTAATAAACTCAGTTCCACATGCTGTCTGATGTAACTAGTCAATTTTCTGTAACAGCAAAATGTTGATGTAATCTCCCAGATACCCGCCACAGATTTATTATATGGGAAGAACAGCTCAGTCGCATCTACCTATACCTTTGGCACACCCAGAGTAACAGAAATTGAAATATGTTAGAGATGAGCACTGTACAAAATTTTAATTGTCATTTTGATAATTAAGCCATTTTATTCAGCACATTTGAAAATCTGCTATTTTAGAACCTAAATGCAAATTTCAATGCATAATGATTACTCCCTCGTTCCTTGCCTTGCTGAACACGAGCCAGCATGTGCCCAGGTGGCCAAGAAGGCCAATGGCATCCTGCTCTGTATCAGCAACAGTGTGGCCAGCAGGACCAGGGCAGTGATTGTCCCCCTGTACTTGGCACTGGTGAGGCCACTCCTTGAAGTGCTGTGTCTCGTTCTGGGCCCCTCACTACAAGAAAGATATTGAGACATGATCATGTCCAGAGAAGGACAATGGAGCTGGGGACTGGTCTGCAGAGTAAGTCATATGAGGAGTGGCTGAGGGAGCCTGAAGAAAAGGAGGCTTGGAAGGAACCCTTTGCTCTCTACAACTGCTCGAAAGGAGATTGTAGTAATGTAGGGGGAGGCCTCTCGTCCTAGGCAACTGGTGACAGGACAGGAGGAAATAGGCTCAAGCTGCACCTGGGGAGGTTTTGTTTTGACATCCCATTGGAACTGACTGCCCAGGAAGGTGATGGAGTCACCATCCCTGAAAGTATTCAAGAAATGACTCGACACAGCAATTAGTGCTATGGTTTATTTGGCAAGGTGGCAATCAGCCAAAGCTTGGACTTGATGATCTTGGAAACTTTTTCCAACCTAAATCATTCTGTGATTCTGTGCTTGTGTGACTCCCGCTCATACTGAAAAACTAAGTGTTCAGTGATCAGTTTCAAGTCATCTGGATAATTCTTCTGAACAATTATAGTTTGGAAAATGTAACTGTTAAATCTCTTCCATCAGATATTGCTGCAAGGTGAACAAAAGCAGCCTTCCTGAGGATGGCTTTCCTTTCAAAAGCTTGCTGATCTGATTTATATATCTCAACATTGAAGTAAAATTTAAAAATATATATTGTCAGTATTAAAGATTTGCATATGACAGGTATTATCTTGCTTTAGGAAGACTACAACATATGTTTAGTATCAAAAGAAAAAAATCTTTTTCCACTTATAGTGTCTACTTAGCCTCCAAAGGTGATCCGGGGGACTATATTCACACACACACACAGGTATACTATATATGCATAATATTTTAATATACTTAAAAGTAATAAATACACACACACACACAAATGCACAGAAGCCCGGTTCTTGATATTTAAACATAATGAGTGAATACTACACAACAGTAAAGAAAATACATATTATGCTAATATGCTGACAGCACCCGAAGACATTTCAACACTACATCCAGAGCACAGAATTCTAGGAACTAAAGTTAATACTAGCTATAATTGCAGGGTGGTGTATATCTGAAATAGCTGCAAACATATTTTAAAAATGAGCAAAAAACCCAAATATTAACAAGATGAGCACCCTCCATCAGATTTACTGTAGTTCTCACAATTTGAGTTCTGAATCCCTTTCAGCATTCTGGCTTAACGTCTTGAGAATACTGACTCAGTACAGCTACAGAACCAGCAGCACAGCTTCAGAACTTTCAGAGTATGGAGAAGCACCCAGGTATTTCTTCACCTGCATCACTATAGTGAAGACCGTTTGTCAGCAGAGATCTCCAAAACCAGTATTCACTAAGTAGTAGATAATAGGCATGAAACTGCTCCAGAAATTAGCTCATATTTTTCTATTAATTTTTTAAGTTGTCTTTTCACCATGTTATTTATTTATGCAGCATGAAATACTTATGTATCTCACCTGGCTTACTCACTTTAGAATTGTAGATGGGGTATTAGTAGTCGAGGTGATTTACATTATAAACCTAATCTTGACTCCTGTTCCAATTAAAACCATAAAACCTAAAAAGAGGTGAAATGGACAACAATACAAAATCTTTCAAAGATCATGTTTTATGTCCTATGTTTTTCAACAACAAAAAATTAGAGTAGTTTTTATGGTTTTGAGTCTATTTTTATGACTTGAACTTAGGAGTTTTCCATGTGAACAGAAATTTTGAGAATTGTACAGAGAGGAAAGTACCCTGAAGAGATTGTCTTGACTGCAGCAATATGACTTCAATCATTCTTCACATTTTGTATGTGTTTGTGCTGTCTAAAAATGTCGAACAAGTATTTCACAATTTCTGTAAATAATCTCATTGAACGAATTACCTTCCTAAAGTTGAGGTTTTTTCTTAATATATGACTTTTTAAGTTTAGGCTGTTTAAGCCCAAGTGCTTCTCATCCTATCCCAAATAAACATAAAGAACTGTTCTTACTCCTCAGCGGTTTCAAGAACTTTGAAGATTTAAGTGGCCTGATTTTCTGTGTGATTTCGTCTCTAGATTGAGCATATCCATGTTCTTCAAAAATTACTGTATAAGTAGCATGTTTTCCAGTGCTCAAATTTTTTTTTTGTCTTTTTCCTCTTTAGATCAATGTATCATTTGAACTAAAGAGAGAAAATATTTTCAAAATGTAACACTGTTTAAATAAAATACTTTTATTTGTAAAGCCCATTATGAAAGTTCTTTTCCATCACAGCTTGATGTTGTACTCAGCATTCCTAGATCCTCCTCCACAAAAATACCAGTACACCAGTAATCTTAACTTTGCACCTAGGGAATTGATGTTTCCCCAATAAAAGTCTCATGTTTCTCTTAATTTAATTGCAATCATTTATTTTAAATGACTTATCACTATTTTAGGTTCATTTCAAATTTGCGTCTTGACTTCTGACAGGTTTGAGACCCTCTCAGCTTTGTGTAATTTGAAAATTTGCATCCCTCCTATCCCATCATCCAAATCATCCATGAAAGTACAAAGCTGGAGGGGACTATGGAATGATTTGTAATCGAAATATCATGAAGTGTCTTATGAGTTGGCTTAACCTTTAACAAATACTGTTTACATAAGTTTTTCAACTGCCCATTTAATTGCCTTTTCAGGATTTCATTTAGACCACCATACTCTAACAGTTTTTTTAGTAACATATAGAAAATGTCTTCAGTTTATCGAGATTCATCATATCTATCACTGCCTTTATACTCTCTGTTTAAATAAATAAAATAATATGTAGTTTTGAAAACAGATATTCAACAAGAAATGCAACTACAAGATTTTTCTTTCCCAACAAAAGATTTTATTGAGTTTACAATTGCTTCTGTGAATCTTTAATTATTATTCACAATTATATTTAAGGGGAAAAAAACCTCATGGACTTTAGGAATAAGATTATGTTTTAGCCTTTAATCATTCCATTAGAATAAAGGCTGACTCGGTCATTGCAGGAAGTTCTGTTTCAATGAAAAAAATATATTATGGAAATTGTTTAGAATCATGAATGGAGCTTTTATTAATGATAAGTAATATAATAATATTAAAAATTGTGTTGTTTTCTGTGCTGTTAAAATCTGATCTACTTTTTCATTAACAAGACATCATACCTGAAATGTACAAAACAGTACCTATGTTAGGAGTGCAGAAAACACTGAACTCAAATGTTCCTTTATGTCTTGATAATAACAGCAAGAACAGTAAACAATTTCATGAGAGATGTGGTGAGTTGCACAGTAGAATCATACTTTAGTTAGTTAAGTACAACTATTTTTGGCAAAACAGAAGGGCAAAATTGTTTTAAAGAAGAAAGCAAATAGAGAAGAACAGATGGAAAGATTTTTTTTCATTTTTGAATTAAAAGAAATTAAAGGAGTAAAAAGTAGTTTTAATGAAAACGTAAGTTAAATGTCATTCTACAAAATTATTGTAATCTAATGAGGATATGCTGGATTTGTGCCTGTTTCTAAAAAAAGCTGATTTATTGCAATAATCTGAAATCAACAAACAGGACATGCATAATATGAGATTAAAATGCTATATATTACATATAAAAACATTTATTCAGGCAATTTCATTCAGAAGATGGCTTAATCAAAATAATTTACTCAAAAAAAAGCAACTTGCTACAAAGTCCAGCTTCTAATTCACCTAGAAAGCTAGCTAAAGAGTTAACCTTCCATGAATAAGTCAATATGACTGAACAAATGTAGAAAAATAGAATCATAGAATGGTTAGGGTAGAAAAGAACCCTAAATGTCATCAAGTTCCAATCTCTCTGGCATGGGCAAGGATGCTTAATCAGATCAGGTTGCTTAAAACCCCATCCAACATGGCTTTGAACACTTCTGAGGATGGGGCATCTGTAACTTCTGTGGGCAATCTGTGCCAGGGCTTCAACACTCTGAAAACAAAGAATTTCTTACTAACATCTAACTAAAGCTGCCTTCTTTCAGGTGAAAACCATTGCCCCTTGTCCTGTCATTATCTGCCTGTATAAAAAGTCCCTCCCTCTTTCTATAAGACCCCTTAAGGTAAATGGAAGGCTGTAATCAAATCTCCCTGAAGCCTTCTCTTTTCCGGTCTGACCAACATCTGTTGTCTCAGCTTGTATCTGTAGGAGAGGTACTCCAGCCCTCAGTCATCTGCACGGTCCTCTGGACTTGCTGCAACAGATTCCCATCTTTCTTGTGCTGAGCATCCCAGATGTGAATGCAGCACTCCAGGTGAGGTCTCACAAGCAGAGGGGTAAAAAAAGCTCCTCTCTCAACCTGTTAGCCACACTTTTTTGTTGTGTCAACTGCATTTCTCAGCTTCATGACATCTGCAAACTTGCTGAAAGTGGACTCGATCTCACTGTCTATATTGTTGATGAAAATATTGAAGAGCATCAGTCCCAAGACAGAGCCTTGAGGGACACCACTCATCACTGGCCTCCACCTCGACATGGAGCCATTGTACACAAGCCTCTGGCTGTGTCCATCCAGCCCGTTCCTCAACCACTGAACAGTCCATCCATCAAATCCATGTCTCTGTAATCTAGAGACAAGGGTGTCATGTGGGACTGTATTGAAGGCATTACAGAAGTCTAGATAAATGACATCTGTCAGACTTCCCCTGATGACTGTTTTAGTCACTCCACCACAGAAGGTTACCAGATCGGTCAGGTACAATTTGCCCTCAGTAAAACAGTGCTGTCTGCCTCAGACCACCTCCTTGTCTTTTATGTGCCTTAGCATATCTGTTAGGAGGATCTGCTCCATGACCTTCCCAGGCACAGGTGAGGCTCACCAGTGAGTCTGAACTTCCTTTCTCCCCTTTTTAAAAATGTGAATGACATTTCTCTTTTTCCAGTCACCAGGGACTTCACCTGACTGTCTTGACATTTCAAATATGATGGAGTGTCTTGGCAAAAACATCATCCAGTTCCCTCAGGATCCTGGGACGCATGTCATCAAGTATCATAGACTTATGGCTACTTAGCTTCATTATGTGGTTCAGAACCTGCTCTTTGCTTACAGTGGGAAGGCCTCTACTCCCCACACACCCACCTAGAAAATCAGGGACTTGAGACAAGTGGGAAGCCTGACTGCCAGTGAAGACTGAGGCAAAGAACTCAGAGTACCTCAGCCTTCTCCACTGCTATCAAATCACCCTTCTTGCTTCTGAGGAGGAATACACTCTACTTGTCCTTTCTTATCTGACCCATGTACTTATAGAATCCCTTCCTGTTACTCTTCACATCTCTTGCCAAGTCCTGTTCCAGCTTTACCTTGGTTTTCCTGATCCCATCCCTACATATTTGAACAGTATCCCTGTCTGCTCTCCAGGTCACCTGTCCCTGCTCCCACTGGCTGTGCATTTCTTTCTTACTCCTCAATTTAAGGAGCAGATCCTTGCTCAGCCATGCTGGTTTCCAACCTGCCTTACTTGATTTCCTGCACACCAGGGTGAAGAGCTCTTATGCTCTAAGAAAAGTGGCCTTAAAGAGCTGCCATCTCTGGTCAGCCCCTCTGTTCATAAGGACAGTCATCCAGGGGACCTCATTCACCAGCTCCTTAAACTGCTGGAATTCTGGTCTCACAGACTTCAGAGTCCTGACTTTGCTCCTTGCCAGGCCACACTTCTTCAGATCACAAACCCATCCAGGGCATGGTCACATCATGCCAGGCTGCCATGATCTTAACTCCTTTCATGATCTCATCTGCACTGGTGAGCACCAGGTCCAGTAACGAATTTGTCAACAAAGTCCCAACCTGAAATCTTTATCAGGACTCTAATGCCTTTTCAAAAAGATAAGCAGAATGAAAAGTGGAACTGCCTCCTCATAAAGTCAAAAGGGTAGCTCATATTTACCCACTGCTCTGACCAAATGTCCCCATTTATTTCAGGGAAAGGAGACAGCCTCCACACTATCAATACAATAACCATTACATAGAATTTCAGAGGTGCACACAAAAACAAAAGCATGGACATTGTGTCTCAATTCCATGAACTGGTTAGCCCAAACTTTTTTACATGAGCACAGTGTATTTCTGTTGATGGTTCAGATGCAGGTACTTGTGCACACTGGTGCTGAGCAAGGCGAAACAGCTCTTTTTCATTTTTTTCTCATTTTTTTCTCATGTCTTGCAACTACAACCCCTTTAGCAAGAAGCTGCACAGCCCTCTTGTCTATAGTAAGCAAGAGTTCACTTAGGCTATATTTAAATTCTGGGACAAAAGTCAACATGTAAGTGCTCATTCACCTGGAGTCTAGAAAAGACAAACAAGGGATGGAACATATGAACATCCTGTCCAAACCTGAGTTAAGATGCGTCCTGAGATTTACACTCAGATCTGGGATCCTGAATTTCCCAGCTGAGATCTGAGGACCATCCAGACATATTTAGCTTTTGAATATCACATCTATGGTTCAAATGTTTAGAGGAGGTGTCAGCTGCCTGTCAAAAATGCCTACAAACTGGGATCATCTAGCTGACTTCCAACAAAAATAACATGCCCATAATAGAGGATGCTTTTAAAAACCAGCATTTTGTTTTTCATGACACCTACCCCAATGTGTGCACACACTATGAGGTTTAAGACATCCATATACAAAAAAAAATTACAGAAAACATATGTATATTTACAGACCTACTAAACTTCATTGAATTTGAATGAAAGACTTTGCTGTAATTGGCTAACAAATATTTAGAACATATTCTAGAATATAATAGTTACACAGATTTGTTAACTTGCAGAATAACAACAGGCAGATTTTTAAAGATATTTATGTAAACCTCACCATCTAAAGGAGAGAGTACACAGAAGGATGTCATAAAAATTTGAATATATGTTTTTGCCCCAATTTGTTGCAGTATTATTATCATTACAATTCACACAATAGTTTCACACACTTTTCCTGATACTATAATGTAGAAGTTGAGTGAGGGAAAATGTCATTTTGCTCCTGCAAGAGATCTAGTAAAGGCTGAACTCCTTCAACTACATATCCCAAAAAATAACTTTTTGGGATTTGCTTGGGGGATGAAGGTATACAAACACATAATAGCAAGTATTGAAGCTGTGTGCATAATACATGTTCAGCCATGACATTGTTCAATGTTTTACCCACTGTTTAATCAGCTTTCTCTTCTGTTCTTTTGCATTTCCATATGCTTCTAGATTATCCATCAGACAAAGATGAATAGAAAATGAGAGCTTAAGAAGTAAAGACAGTGCATAAGCACACTACTAGAACGGCATAATAAAGTCTGAAAAAAAGGAGAGGAGGAATATTGGCCTCACTGTAACTTAAGGAAAAAAATGGTGGCAAAGGTAACAATGATGGGCCTTCTTCTTGTGTGTCCCTGCTGCAAGGATAAAATCACTTCAAGCCTGAAGCTCCGTAGAGACAGTTGGGAATCACAGAATCATAGAATATGTTGAGTTGGAAGGGGCTCATCAGGATCACTGAGTCCAACTCTAAAGTTACAGACACACACACCTGAGGAACAATATCAGTGATACTTATTTAAAATATTTTTGCTGAGAAAATTTGTTTCGTAAGAGGTGGTTTTCAAACCAGTCAGCAAGGTTATGAAAAATAAAAGAGAGACACACTCTCAGGATAAAAAGTTACAAAGAAAGCTTCTGCATACCAACAAAACCTGAGTCTCAGTCCCAACCTTTTTCATCTAATGAATCACACTGTCCATCTTTAGACATGGTTTGTTCTTGCTGAGTAGATGAAATATGTTAAGGTGCCCTTTTCATTCATTGGAATTGTCCTAAAATGGCAGCAAATTATTTCAACAAGCTGTGTTTTGTTAATGAGTAGCATTATTCCAACTATTTAATGACATTATTCTTTTCAGGAATAGTCAGAGAAAGATGACTGGCCATGACAGTAGAAAAAAATACTGACCTGGGAATATGAGTGACAGCTGGCAGCTAAGACTAGGCTCAGACACAAGATCTGAAACCATTTTAAAATTACAAGAATTCTAATCAGACTGTAAATCTTCAGTCAGGTTTCCTTATTACCCCTGATGCATTTCAGCCTTATCACTTATACAGATACTGCTTCTTTTGGGTCAGACTCCCAGTTTCTGAGGAATACTACTTCAGCCTTAAGAAAATTTCAAGCTTCTCTACATACCATAAACTTTTTGAAATTTCTCTTCTTGCTTCTTAATTTTGGTATTAGCTCTTTAACAATTAAATTCTTCACAGATCTCTTGCATTCAGAAAATTATTATTTTACTAAATTTGTTTCTCGGCTTTTTTTTTTTAATCATGCTTTAGCGCTTGAGATCATAAAGCTATCAGAACTCACTAGGAACAGAAGAGCAGCTATTCTCTATTTTAGTTTTGAAATAAAGCTTGGGCCCTAGTGCATAATCAATTAGAACACAGCATTTCTAAATGGAAATGATCTAAGAGGTTTAGAGAAAAATATATGACAGCCTCCAGCTTCAAAAACAGTTTGCCATTAGCTCCTTCAATTAAGCAATGTCCTTTACTCAAAATCCATGATAATCTGTTGTTGACATTCTGGTGTTAGAGATATAAACCTATAAACTCCACAATTCCAATGACACATTGGTTAGTATCTCTGTTAAGAAAGACTATCTCTTCCAAATAGCATGTAAATCATGTGATTTAGTAGTTTCTATAGTAACAATTTCTTCTTTTTTTTTAACAGTAAATAGCTGTACACAATATTGAAAAGTTATTAGCTTCACTAAAATTGTGGTAACTTCCCTCCAAATTTCCTTTTTAATTAAAAATTATAGTTTCTTTTCTTGCCCCAAGAAATGTCCAATTTTTGGAGTGGTCAACATTTCCAAGAGTGTAACGACAGAAAAAAACAAGCTAAAATCATGAAAATATAAATTCCTTCAGCTTCAGATTGTAAAGAAGTGAACGTTACAAAAGAGTTTATTGCTATCATTAGTTATAGAAGTGAAAGAAGCAAACAGATACTTAACCTGAAAACCTTGAGCATTCAAAATTAATGACCACACTTAAGTATGTTCAAGTAAGAAGATTTTTTTAATGTCAGAAAATACACTTATTCTTTATGTTCTGGTTGCAGAGACAGGGTAGACCTTAGCTGTTTGTGGACATGGCCAGATTGTTATTCTATACCCTGCACTTCATCTCTGGGCGGGGGCGGGGTGGTGTTGGGAGGCAGACAATGTGACCACACTCCTGAAAGTGGGCAATTTTGTCTCCCTCTCTCCATCAGGAAGGTTGTGGGGACCAGCCCTCTGGACGCTGTCCTCTGCTGCCGCTGCCCATCCCCTTCCCATGCAGGGAGTATCTGCAGGGAACAGAGCGGCAGAGGCGAGCCCAATCCCAACCACGCCAAGCCAAGCCAAAAGCAGCCAAGCCAAAAGGAGCCAAGCCAAAAGGAGCCAAGCAGAGCTGGGTGGAGAGGGGTGCAGCGCTCCAAAGCGGAGGCATCGGTGCCGCCGGAAGCAGCTGCGCAGAATCAAGTCCAGCGTGGCAGTGCTGTGTGACGCAGATTGTGATCCAGCTGTCAGGGGCTTGTCCGTCATTGTTTTCCATTGTCTCAGATTCGGTGACAGGGAGAGCCAGCTGCGGGAGCGCCCACCATCTAGTCTTTGTCTGGGGAAAGCACATGGTGCTAAGCACAGGAAGAGCCACCATCTTGTCTTTGTCCTGGGGGCCACGTGGACTCAACCTACATGGAGCGCTCAGCATCCTGCCTCTGTCCTGGTGGCCACACAGCACTAAGCCAAGGTGGTGAACACCTTTTGTGTGTAAAGCACCTTCTCTTTTTGTATACTCTTGCTATTAATATTGCTGCTATCGCTGCGTGTTTCTTGTTCCACTGCTCTTTGCTTACAGTAAATTGTCATTTCAAGCCATTGTCTCTGGCTTTGACCATCTCTTACTCCAGACAGTAGGGGGAAGGGGAGTGGCTTATTTGGAGTTAAATTCTGGCTGGCGTTAAACCACCACACTTTCACGTTTAGTATTTGGTCTAAACAAGACATAAAGTCTTTACTGCTCGTTACAGCCCAGACCCTTAAATTTAGTGGTAAAACTCAAAGTTCCACTATTCTGTTTTAGCACAAAGGAGAAATGCACACTAGATACTCTCAAGAGGTGAAATTCACACAGAAGCTTACTGGCAAAAATACAGAAAATTAAGGAACTGTGGTGAAGGACAAAATACAACATCGAATTCAATACAAAACTCTTATTACAGCATTATTTAGTATTTACTTAGTATTAACTTAGCATAAACTTAGCCAGTTCAACCTAGAAGTCTTTAAAACATTAAGATGTTATGTTACCCAAAAAGTTCCATGAAAAGAGGATTAGGACAAGACGAGAGAAAGACAGAAGAGGTACAGAAAAACAGACATACAGCTACGAACCTGGGTTCCCAGCTGCAGTCCCAGAGCAAGCAGGGGCCCGAGGGCTGGTCACCTCATGATCACCTCATGGTCGCCCCTTTGGCCCCGGCTGGCCACGCCCCCTGGGTGGGACTGCCGGTCGCTTGGCCAATCAGGGGCTGGGTCACCCCCCCCAGCACCATGATTGACAGCTCACGAAGAGCGGCCTGCCCTCTCGCCAGACATAGGCACCGCCATTCCGAGACATTTCGAGGTGGTACACGTCCGCTCACACTGTCTTTGGCAAGTGCTGCAAAACCAGTCCCACCACTGAAATCTTTGTCATGCTGTCTACTGCAGTACAATAGGATGTCCTCTTTATCCCAATTTTTAATTTTTCTTTTATAAAATACCTTAATTTTACCCTTAATTATACATACTACATAGGAAATCTTAACAAGGAAATTGTTAATTGTACACAAACAACAGTAGGAGCTGTTTTAGGAGCTTCGTCATGACCTTTTGTCAAACACTATTCTCTGCTTCTGATCTCTTCACTCTTTCTTTCACTGCTTCTTACTGAAGCAGAACACATACTGGTTTTGGCTATGAGTCCAATTTGTTTACTGAAGAGAGAGAAAACTTGAAAATAGGCTATTCATTGGTTAGTGTTTTACAAAAATATCCAGAGACACATACTCTCATGTGTTTAGAATAGAGCCATTGCTGAATCCTATTGTTTGTGTATATATATATATCTAAGAATCTGTTGTTAAAAACTGCTATTAAAATTTGTAGATATTCAGCATCTTCAAGTTGAAATGTTTACACAGAACCTGTAGAGCAAAACTTTTTGATCTCAGACTGAAACGTAAGCTTTGATTCTAAACAGCCTTTTTTGCACCCATGTTTCAGGGCCTAAAAATGTGCATATGTCCTTTTGTAAACTTAGTCCTTCACTTTCAAAAACTACAGGCCTACAAATAGCAGCTGTATGTGCTAATTTTGTCTTCTGAAAATAAAGCTGACTAAATACCTCCAAAGTATTACTGAGATTTAGTGATCTTCAAAAGTTTTTTTTCCCCTGTATCTTTAATTCAGACACATACACATAAATGTAAATTTGTGGTTTAATTCCATCGTGAATTTGGCCTGAAATATAGATTAGCAAAATTGGAAACAGCTGTGCAAGAAACTACTTTCCTCTTCCATTTATAGTATTGTATCCCAATATAAACTCCATCATTTTAATATAAAGTGATACCCCCCACTCTTCTGATCCAGATGTTTATGGATTTTTCACATAATCTTCAGTGAAATTGCCAAAATCAACAAAAAGTCTTAACATGTAAATTCAACATATTGTTTCATGTTCATTATGGCCTTTTCTGCCACAGTGCCAATCCTCATTAGATTTCAGATTTACTTTGGTCGACACTGATACAGAAAAGAACTCTGACTCATCATCCCATTGTGGGCTGGGTTCTTATTTAATTCATTTTTGTCTGATTCATGAACTGTTGAAATCCTAAAAATGGTTCATGAATTGCTTGGGAGATGAGAAAATTAATAATAATGATCCAATTTACTGTACATTGAACTGAACTGATTATCATGCAACATACCGACAGACTTTTTCATGGCAAATGAGTCCTATAGACAGAGGTTTTGTTTCCCTTCATACTGGACATGTCATTATACTGTAAAATAATCATTAAGCTCTTAGGCCAAGATCCAGCAAAGTGCTTAAGCACTTGCTTAATTATAAGTTTATACAAACTCCAAAGTGAAACTACAGAAGAGTTAAATTATATTCTTTATTATAGTTGTGACAAACTTAAAAGATACATATATGTTTAAGCATTTTGGTGCATCTTTCGTATATCTAAAGATGAGTGGTACTATATAAATTCATAATGTAGTGACTTTTAGTAGTCTATTTTCATACTTTTATATATGGAAATATATTTTAAAATGCCTGTAGCATACCCCCTGGCAGGTCAGGGGGTTACATTCAGCTACAACTAATCACAACAAAATAATTGCTAATTATCGTATTGGAAATCGTTTTAGAAAGCTTGATTTATGTGAAATCTTGAATTAAATGCTGAGGGTCACTGAAGGCTTTACGGCACTAAACCAAAGTTCAAATGAGTCGACATGCTGATCAGGAAGCTGCCTACAAGAAATTAATATGGAATTTCTGAGAACAAGGGCATGTCATGAACACTGTTCCTTTCCATCACTTAGTCACTTTATAAGTCAGGTTTCTGCCTGGATATTTTCCTAAGAGGTCACTATGCAAAGACTAGATAAATATTATCAAGGCTCACAAAACTGTAACATAAGAAAACCACCAAGAGAAGTGATGAAGCTTTTTACTTACATTAAGTTACATTAAGTAACTCCAACTTAATGAAATATAGGACCTTACCATTGCAGTTTTGCTATTTTTGCACTGAGTAGTACGTCTGATGTGGAAGCTGCTCCTAACAGAGTAAATTGAGTATTGTCGAGGTACCTTACTAAATTGGACCCTCAGTGGGATCACTGGTGTTTGTCTCGGGCATGAGGGAATCTCGAGCATTCAGGAAGCTCAGGACAGATATTTCCTTCATTCTGCAGACAGAAACACTGGGGGTTGTGCTCCCATAATACTAAAGTAGTTAAGCATATGTAATTCATAAAGTGAGTTTCTCAAAGGCAATATGTTGTCCAACACACTAGAATGCAGCGGGCTCCATCTGATAGAGACTCTCAGGGAGGCAGCTTGGCTTATCCTGTGGCACAGTACACACCTTAAGGATCTGATTGACCTCTACAGTGTAAGCTGGGTTGTGACATGTGATCCAGAATCTTACCTTTTTCATTTTCATAGGAACTGCATTGCTGAGGATAAATGTCCAATTTGAAGACCTGGATCTCACTTCAAATTTGAGAGAAGTGAGATAAAAGTTGTCAGAGATTAGCATAAAAATTTCAGAAAACAATAATTGAAACCAGAATTCCTACGCTGCTTCTGAAGATTGATATCCCATGACAATGAGCTTTGATAAATCACTCTAGCTGAGGATCTATTCTTATGCTCTTTACAGCGTGTGTGTAATAAATCAATATACTGACAGATTTAAGAAAACCTCTCATTCTGCCAGTATATCGATTCTTTACAGCGTGTGTGTAATAAATCAATATACTGACAGATTTAAGAAAACCTCTCATTCTGCCTTCATTGCATGAGATATCTTCGCAATACAGTTAAATCTTTTTTCAGTACTGGAAGTCTTCCACTGAGTGATGTGTACAGAACATTGCTTCCTTCCTCAGTAACACAAATATTCAGAGAAAATGTATTGTTCTCTGTTCAGTTTTATTTAATGTTTTTCTTTCTGTGGCAGCCAAACCAATCACTTCAAGTGCTTTCGGAGTTGCACATTAACACCTCATCTAATATATAATGATGATAAAAAAGTCATTAATTGATGCTTAATTATTTTTAATAAATACAATATAGCATGTAAAACCTCAGCTCTGTGAAACAGAAGTACAAAACCAGGAAAATACAAGCAATAAAAGTGAGACACAAAATGATGCAATAATAAAAGAGACAAAAATTTGGAAAGATCTGTCAGGACTGTTTCAGACAGAACTCAAAACATTACGTTGCATAAAACGGTGTCACTTAAACTCAACATCTATCTCTATTCTCAACACTAATTCTAAGTTTACTATTTCACTTCTGCTTATGTTTACATTTCAGTGAAACAGGCCCATACACTTTCTTTAACTGTCCTGTCATATTTCCACATGAAGACCCTACCTTAAAGCAAAATTAAGACTTTTGTGTTGAAGCGGAGAAGATTAGGAATTGTTCCTCTTAAATGCAGTATGATTATAAACTCTTCTTAACAACCAAAATGTACAAAATTCTTCTCAGTGTTAAATAATTCATTTTGCAATAGCATCTTGAAGAGTTGGACATACATGAGGAGCCCTACTCACCATGGACTTTGCAAACCACACAGTGAAAACATGGTCTCTTACACCAAAGAATTAAAAAGAATTGCAGGAAACTAACTTGCTCAAATCTTTTTCCAAAGATACATGCAAAATAAGGAAACATTTTTATTTCATGCACTTAGGAGTACTCACATTGAGAATAAAAACTAATTTTAACTAAGGTCACCCTAGATATATATCTATTTTTTAATTTTTTTTTTTGTTGCCTGTGTTTGGATTGCAACTGCTTGGGTATAGTACCATTGAAAGAATCCAATAACAGCTCAAAAAACTCTCATGGGCTTCCCTTTCTCTCCAACTTTGAGGTAGGCATTAGTAAATTTAAACTGCATTCCTTCAGCATTCCTCGATACACCCTTATTTAAAAAATAAAACAAATCACCGGAAAACATAGGGCTATGCTAGAATTAAACTCTGTATATTTTTTCATAGTCTCTTTCAAAAAGAATCAGAAGTTAGTGCATTTGATTTTTTGAATTAAAGTATTTTGAAAACAGAGTGACTCATAGAACTGCTACTCAGTTGAGTGTATTTCTTAATACAGACAGACCATTTTCTGAGGATGCAAAAAACTTCATGCAAGAGAAAGGGAAAAAAAAGCATTCTTTGCAATGCTTTAATAGAGAGAAAACCAGGTAATTTAAAAAGACAAAATATACCTGATAAACAAAATGCTGTTCTACTAGACAAATTATTCCATTGCTTATCTGGTTCTTTGTAAGCACAGTTGCAATACAAAGACAGTCTCACCCAATTAATCCAATATTTTAACAATAGAAAGTATTCAATATTTTGCTTATATATTATGACAACTGAACTGAAACCTATCAGTTTTGGAAGTGGAGAGAGATCTGCAAGTATCTGAGTTGTACATGAACATCCAACTATCTATTTCCAATGCCTTTCTGCATGCAAGTCAGACCAGCTCTGTGTACATGCACAATTATCCATGCTATCCATTATATCACATGAGTAAGTATATTTTCACATATTTGGGGTCTTTTTCACACCTAAATGTTCTCCTTCAAGTATTACCAGCCTTTCTCCACATTTGAAGGCAAAGAAAAAAATTTTAAGTAAAATTCTTAAGGCAATTATTTAAAGAAAGTTCAGCTAAGAAAGTGGATAGATCATTTTTTCAACAAAAATAGCTCTATTCTATAGAAAAATAGCTAGAATTTCTCAGGCACTAAAACATTTTTCCATTAACAATTCTTCCACAGCCACCCAATTTCTCAGGGGAATTTTTGCAAATTCTTGTTAGAATGTTTTAATGATTTCATTTGAATAGTTTCATACTTAATTCCAACTATCAGATCAAATTTGATCTGCAAATTTTCGGGCCAGAAGTTTACTATTTATGTGCATCACCAATTATTTTTTTCATAGTGATGACAACTATACTGATCATTGGAGGTAGTGATCGGCAGTTATTATAGTTCCATCTGACATTATCTTCCCTCTGTAAATCTAAGCAGGTTTGGAATAGATAAGCAGAGTAGGAGACTAGACAGATGCCCACTGCTAAATTACCCATAGTAGTTCAAAGAGTGGTATCAATTTTTCCAGTTGGCACTCTATTCTCCACACCTAGAACCACATCTATAGAAAATTATTCAGAACCACACAAAAAAATGTAGACCTTGAAAGTGTCATAATAATTGCTTGACTTTATCTATTCTTTGTTGACCACAAGATTTCCAACTCCCATTATATCGTCAAAACCCAGAGTTGTTCTTTGTCAATGAATGCTAACAATGAGAAGTACAGAAAGTATAAAACAAAAACAAGCATATGGGCTTTTGTAACTTCTGTTATTTTAATTTAAACGTCTTGATTTATTTAAGTACAGGAAAGAAGACTTATGTTATCAGAGAAATGCTATTCCCTCCAGCATTTATCAAGAATTTAGAAAAATGCTACACAAAGTCTTCAGAGGCATATTTATAAACAGAGGGAGAACAAATGAATTTAAAATAAGACAAATTAATTAAGACACAACTTAGGCACTAAAGAAGACTCAGAATCACAGCTTTGGACCTAGGTGCATTTGTTCTCCTTTTTTCCTTTTTTTTTCCTTTTAATCTGTTGTACAACTTCTACAGTTTAAAAAATATTTCCATATGATAAACATAACTCTTAATGACTCCAGTGTCCTTAGGCAGTATTACATTGGGAACTTTTTTCCTTTCTAGAAATAGAATATTTAGTGCAAGCACGAATGATAAGTTAGAACTTGCTAGGATGCACGCATCCAGTATCCAGAATACAGTACGCAGAAGGATCTGTGCTGTATATTTCCACAATAATATCTGCTACTCCATGAAATAAAATTATTGCACTGAGTTTCCAAAGCTTAAACATGCTGAGGAGAACAGGGATTTTTAAAAATATTATAAAATTGCAGATATACTAAATTTATGAGGTTTTGACTGTGATAACTAGCATAAGCAATGCAACAGAATAATCCCATTTTTATAGGAGTCTCATTCTACTGTTCCATGCAGTATGTCTGTACAACATATAAAGCTATTTGAATAATCAAATGCAAACCTACAACTTGCTTTAAATCCGTCTTAGATGACACTCTGAAAGACTAGGGTGTTCATTAAATGCAATGTACTTCAACCACATTATAGGAAAACCCTTGGAGGACGAGAGAGATCTGCGCACATTGATAATTATAGTGCATTTTTGTAGCTGGAAACTAAGGTATAATGAGTGCCCTTACTCTAGTCTTAACAACAGAACATAAATTCTTATGATAAAAAAACCATAAAACTGGTATTTTTAGAAGTGTGACAACTAAAAGGGAAAAAATGGAGATTTTGTAGTGATAGAAGTTACAAAATAGACATCAGCAGAATAATGCTGCAATTAAGATTTTCTTTTCACTATTTATAGGTACTCAAAAATGCCCCAAATTTTTAAAAACCTTTGAAATGGGTAAAGGAGAATAACTTATCAATGCATACAAATGACTTAAGGGTAGGTGTCAAGAAGACCAGACCTGATCCTTTTCAATGGTGCCCAATGACAGATAAAGGGCAACGAGAACAAGCTGAAACATAGGAATCTGAATACGAGGAAAGATTTCTTTGCTTTGCAGCTGGCAGAACACTGGAACAGACTGTCCAGTGAGGCTGTGTAATCTCCTCTGCAGACATTCAAACCTCACCGAGACATGGTCCTGTGCAAGCTGCTGTAGCTGAACCTGGCTTTTTTGGACTAGAGTACCTTCAGAGGTCCCTCCCGATGCCAATTATTTTCTGATTATGTGTTTCTCTGAAAAAAGTTCCTTTTGAATTGAAAAGATTACTCTGGTACATGACAGCAAGCTTACGATGGCAAAGGGAAGCTCCACAGTGGTTTTAAATGGTTTTTCATACTTGTACCTCATATGAAATATTTAAAATACAATACTGCATATAAAATATCATATCTTCCAGGAATATATCCTCAATTAATCACTCCAAAAATATATATACTGAAACAAGAGATAGACACAGTGCTGTGCTTCAGGGTTTTTTGCCTTGAAATGCGGATTATTAATCTAAACTTTACTTTAAATTAGACCTAAAGTAGTTCTATTTTAAGGATTTTAGATTAACTTCAAAAGATCATGGATAATTACAATTTTATCCAATGCAGAGATAATTTATTCTTAAAATAAAATATTGAAATAGGCATAAACCTGAAAACTTTCAGCTGAAATCTCAGGTCAAATTTGCAGAGGCTTATGGCCACACAAGAATTATTAATGAGTATAATGAAGACTAGAATCATGACTAGAATGTAGGTTGGTTAGTGATGATTTGCCTACTTGTTTTTTAAATGTTACAAGGTTGAAATTATTAATTAGAATCTAATTAGTAACAGTATTACTATAAACCTTTGCTTTCTAACTTGGAATCAATAATGATTATTAACTATTAAGCATTCATTATTGAATTAATTATCCATCTATAATATTTGCAATTGCATTTTGACAAAATACACTGAGATAAAGCATTTATTTTGGACACACTACAGTAACACTGGTCAAAAGATTTTTGAGGGATGTTTTGTTTGTTTGTTTTGTTCAGATTTTTAAACAACGCATCTGATTATGACAATATGACAACTTTGGGAATAAAACTGTCCTTTAGCTCAAGTTCTCATAAACTATCTCTAGCCAAAAGACTATTTTTTTTTAACTTCTGCTAAAATATTTCTGAACCCATATTTTTACAGGCATCTTACAATTACTGAACTAATGTATGGCTTAAACTTATTTTTAGTGAACTTTCTCACATTGCACCTTAATGTTTTATCTGCTTAAGCATGGGTTCATGTTGGATTCGCTGTGTTGCTGTAGTCTGACTAAAACAATGATGAACAAAGAGCCTGTTAGCAGTTCAGAGGGCATGTCCTTTTATCTCTTTATCAATATCCTCTACTGTCTTCTGACCTAACAAGAAGAAAACCTAGAAGTTTCTCTAAGAAAAAGCAAGTTTCAAGTAGCAACTGGTTGAACTGTATTATATATAACAGGAAAAGGTTGCTGTTTACTGAGTCTGCCCATGTAATTCAGGGAGAAAAAATGACAGGTAAATGCCCCATATGACTTATATCTCAAGTCAGTCTTTTCTTACCAGACAATTTTGAGACTGAGTCTATTTTCACAGGAAATATGACCTTTTAAAATTACTTTTTTTTCCTTTTAAAAATACTTGTTTGATCACTGTTTATGATATTAAGAAATTATGAAAACCCTTAGTAAATCCTCTTTTTTTCAGATAGAGATGTTATTTTTAAGTTCTTCTTCAAAACATATGTGCTTGGGGAAAGTTTAGACCCAAACTCTTAAACTCAGCAGCAGTGTTAATAAATTCTACAGATTTTTTGTGTAGATCTTACTTTATTTTATATGCTCATGATCCTAGTTGCTGCTGAACATGGATATCCTCTACATGACAAGAAAATGATGTACAAAAATTCCCTAAACTACAATGTCAATTCCATAAAAATAATTTTAAATCCAAATCTGCAGTTCCAGAGGTAAAGCTGTTTGAAACACACAGAGAATAAAAGCATTCTTAATTCTTAAAATGACAATTTTTACCTAAACCATATCAAATTTGTGACAAGACACAAACTGCTGTGCTTTTGACAGCTCACTACTTAAAGAAGCATATAAGTAGCAATGAAAAGGCTTTTAAAAAGAATTTAAGGCTAACTGTAGCATTATTTTGTTATTCAAACATTTGAAAACCCGCATAATCAAAGACATAATACCTAGTTAATTTATAAGTTCCCACTGTACTTCTGAAAATATTTTAATATTGTTTCACTGCCACAATGTTTGCAGTCATAAACACATCTTTATACTGACATAATAGCACGTCTTTGATATTTGCTAGTAGTTCTGTGGCCCCCAGCACAAGAAGGACATGGTCCTGATGGAGAAAGTCAAGAGGAGGGCCCCAAAGACGATCACAGGGAAAAGACAGAGAAGGGACCAGATAGACCTTATAGCAGCTATCCAGTACTTAAAGCTGGAGAGGGGCTTTTTACAGGGCTTGTTGTCATAGGACGAGGGGAAATGGCTTTAAACTGAAAAAAGATAGGTTTCCCAGAGAAGCTGAAGATGCCCCATGCCTGGGAGTGTTCAAGGTCAGGTTGGATGGGGCTCTGACCAGCCTGGTCTAGCAGAAGATGCCCCTGCCTATGGCAGGTGTTTGGAACTAGATCTTAAGAGTTCCAACCTGAACCAGTCTATAATTCTATCATATAAAGCAGTATGAAATCAGAAACATCCTTGATATACAATGCCAGATACATGCCAAATACCCTATTTATGTATTTAATACACAACCGCGTATTCCTACTGATTGTCAAGCTGTTTTTTTTCAGTCGTTATCTACCAAACTTGACAAAGAAAGAGAACACAGTGTTCATTTCTGATAGCAAGCTGGGGAGAGTTGGAACAATTCTGAAGGTCAAATTTAGAATTCAAAGGGATCATGATAAACTGGAAGAGTAGTGAGAAATCAAAGAAATGTAACAACTTATGTAACTTCATTATCCCTATTTGAGGAAGAAAAACAACTAACACAAAAATGGAAAAAAATACAAGAATGGAAAACTATTGACTAATATTGTAATAAAATACCATGAAAGTAACAGAAAGTATTTCTCACTCAAAATAAAAGTGCAAGATAAAGTGCAAAGGTAATATAAAGGTACCTAAGCAAATCTGTCATGTCAGTTTATGTTTTTTCTCCAAGAAACATTCACAGCATGATGTCATAGGAAACTGGTGTCACTGATCACATTGATAAATGTCCCTTTAGGTAAGTTTTACTTTCATGTCAGTAATCAGGACACACATAATGGCCTTTTATGGGTAATTTCTTAAGACCTTGTAGGTAAAGTGATGCAGTCTGAATATTTCCAACAGGTTATAAAACACGATTATTTTAATGCAATACCAGCAGAACATGTTAACATGTAGACATGAATGAGATAAATTTAGTTGAATTTTGAACAAAAATTTTAAATACAGAAAATTGAGACCTACATTCAATATCCCCTGCAATTCCTGGTATCAACCACTGCACTTTTTTATCAGTTTATCAAATTTTTTTATTAGCTGAAAGATAAAACTGCATTTTCCCATCCAGTCTGCCTAATCACGTTTGCATAATTAGGCACTAAAGGTGAAAAATAATAAATCTAAATTACTCATACAAGCTTTGTGTATGTCAAAGTCATTTAATGACAAAACATGAAGATAAAGTACTATATGAAAGTTGTTATGTCACCTGAAGCACATCTGTGTGATATTTATCTCCATGACTCTTGCACTCGGCTCTATCCTTTTTCTTCTGCTCTGTTAGCAGACAGTGTCCAGAAGCTGGCAGGACCATATGGCTTTATGAATGGGAGGGATGGATGCTGTGGCACAAGACTGGCGAGTAACATTGCTGAGACTGTTTTCAGTGCTAAGGCACCTCAGAAGGACCAGGCTTACACCATCAGATTTAATCTAAATGAACAGTATATCCTGATTCCATACATTTGGAAAACACTACCCCTTACATTTCACTGTATTTCAAATGATAAAGATTTAAAAATGGTGTGTTACATTGGATACAGAGGGGGAGGTACAGTACAGTTAATGAGCTGATTTGAAGAAAGATTGAGTGGAAGCTGGAGCAATCGCCATCTGAAATTATCTATATGATGTAGATGAACATGATTTTGGTCCATCTACTTGGAAAGATAAAACCTCAAAAAGCTAAAATAAGGTTATCTGTGGTTGTATTTTTAAAAATCCACATGGTGAGTGCTATCTCACAAGATAAATTTTAATGTCATGTAAAATTCAGCCACAGAATTGAAAGGGGCAGGAAGATGAATGCATACAAAAGCTCAAATTATCATTGCCTAATATAAAGCATAGGAACTCAGACTATCTATCCCTGCTTGTTAAATGCTGTAATTGTTGTTTACTCATTTTGTTGCTTAGCTTGTTTGTTTTTATTGATTTTGTTGTTGAGTATTTTGTTGCATTTTACGCCTATTGTGGTTTGAGTTTATTGTGCATTTTAATGCAAATGTGTTTATAAGAAGTGAATTTGTATTACCATGAGGGTTTTTCTATTTTGCTTTTTTTTTCCTTAACAACTTTACATCTGAAATCAACTGTGCTCCCCAAAGGACCTCTGTAGCACACTTGGCTGAGCGACAAGACTGTACTTGTTGATGAACATACTTCATTGCATCTAAATAATCTACCAGTATATAAAGATTATGAAAACATAAGTCAGAACAGGTACTAGGAACATTAACATTAATGTACATGAATAGTAAGCATTTCATATAGACTCAGGAAAGCACTGAAAATAATTCAGACAGAATCAGTAGAATCTGACCCTCTGTAATTTTAAATCCTGTTCCTGAAAAGTTCTCAGTGATGAAAAATCTCTGCATTCATGCTGAATCTGGCAGACTTTAGGTATTTGAAAGACAAAGAATCTGGCAATTTAGCCTAAGCTATTCTTTCTCTATCATGTAAAACTATATCAAGCTCTTCTCTGCTGGTTTACTTCAAGCATCAACTCTCTTCTTTGTAGGAGTCCTGTATGGATTTTTAAACGAACACAAAGGGTTCATTTCTTTTTTCTCTGTGCAGTTTTCAAAATATTAACTTGAACATGTCTATGAAGACATTGCCTTGAAGATAGATAACATATTTCAAAGTCCTTTGGAAACATGCTGTAATGGACATTTTAAAAATAATTGGGAATCATACTGCCAACATAAAACAAGACAAATATAGATTCTTTGGCAGATCCACATGCATATATCTGCTGTGAGCTATTTGAAAAGTGTAAGTATTATCCTAAAGCCAATTGTCAATCTAAACACAGCCAACAAGCCTGTATCTACAGAGAATTAAGCATTAACCAGGACTTTATATTTTCCACAAAAAACTCACTGCTTGTCTTGTGGTCTCAAGGTATTACAGCAGAAATATTAATCAAATTAGAACAGTACTGAATTCCATATTGATCTTGGATAGGGAAAAAATGGAACAACAGAAATAGCTTTCAAAAATTTAACATTATTAATTAGAAAAAACCTCAGTATTTCCCACATTCTCACAAAAAACCAAGTTGTTTTTAACTCTTGATCTCTCTCAATGCTTTCCTTGATGCTAAAAGTAATGGAGAGGTTTGTCAATGGCCGTAAAAATGTGACCCACTGTTCTTACACCTAAGAAAAATATTTTGGCCTGAGAAATCAGAACGCATACAATTTAATAATACATGTTAGACAGGACTGAGAAACTTGCCTTTTCCAAGCATGCGTTTGAGAAAAGTATAATACTTTTTTCTTACCAATATTGTGGATAAATCCAATTTTTTTAACGTTTTAGAATGTAATTTAATTTAGGGTTTCCCTCAGGAAAACGATTTTCCAATGGCCTGTTAAGGGGTGGTGTTTGCAGAACTGTAGTAGGTTGGCACTAATAATTTAGCTGCAGTCATCACTGGCTCTTTTCTTTCCCTCTCCCTTTCCCCAGGGAGTTAGATGCAAACCATGAACTCACCTTTTCAATGAAGTGTATCCTTTACATTGAGAAGGGAGTTCTATCACAGGTTCTTACCTACATTTTTGTCTTGTACCACTGGGTTAATGAAACATGCTTCTGCTAAAACCTGGATGAAGTTCATTAACTCATTTATTAAAAGCCACGCACAAAGAGAAGATTGCGTACTGTGTACTAAATTCACTGTTGGCATCCTTAGTTACTATATGGCAAAACCAGAAGTACTTTTTAATATAGAGACAATAAATCCAGTCCCTGTGATTTACTGTTTTGTTTTGTAGGCTGTGTGATCATTCTTAAAAAGGTGTACTCTCATTTAAATTTATGCACTAATTACGTGCTCTTAACTACATAGTATTTTTTAAAGTTTTATATTCTTTGTAAGTAGATTTCAATACTAAAATCTGTGACAAATTACTTCTACTTGATTAAATTTTCTTCTGCAGCCTGTCTGTCTCTCTCTGATGTGTCTGACTCAGGAACTGGGGAAGTGTCTTCTATCAATCAATGACAGAAAGTGCTGAATCTGAAAATGCTGACTGAGCACCATGGAGGGCAGTCAGGTTTCTGATAGCAGTCAAAGGAAGTTAAAAAATTTCAATATGAGTGTTAAATGCCTTTTCAAAAGATATTCAAAGATTAATCAGGAAGAAAAAATCATGCTCAAACAAAAGTGCTCAAATAAAATCATTGATGTGAGATTGGCATTTACAGAATAAAATAAAATAATTCTACTACCCTAGCTGAACTTTCTCCACTGACAATGACTAAAATAACAAGGATGTGTTTCATGATTGTCTTCTCAATATTGTACCTCAAATAGGATTTTAAACAAACAAGCGAGTAAGTAAATATATTACAACCATTTAAGAGTTCATTCATGGATGAATGTTTGTAGCAGCATGCAACTGCAGTAATGACTATCTGATATTATAACTAATTTCCATGAATAACAGCAATGCTATCCATTGCTATGAGACAGTGAATAGTATTCACTTTCATTGTCTATTGATTAATTAGTTTATATGTAAAATATGTGCAGAATTTAATTTGTAATAAATATATGCATATGTATAGTAACAGGTTTAATTAGCTGCAGACCTGTACATCCTGTCATGAAAGTATAAAATTATCATTCTAAGAAACAACTGTAATTGGAGGGGCAAATCCTTTCTGTTCAACCTCATTATTTTCCAGTTCATTAATGAAGTTTTCATTCTTCATATACAGAAATTAACTTTGCAAAATAGCAACTGATGCTAGGAATTGCGCATCTGAATATTGAACTAAGTTTCTGTTTTGTAATAGTATTTTCTTTATTTTGAGATCCTTGTTTTCAAGCCATATTTCTGAAAATACTGGCTTTATAAAATGTAGGGAGCTCCCCCGTAAAAGAAGGATTTGGCAAGACCAAAATTGCACAGGTAGTGCCAACAGAAAAGAGCCATGCAGAAGAATAGGAACTGATTTTCTGTAAAGCCAATTGATTTGATAATTGTAGACCATATTGGCAGACAAATTCAAGATGTCATTTAGCAGTGCTTTTTCAAGGTTAATGAATATGCTTGTCTCTGGCTAGTAAGAGCAGCATCACTATGGATCACAATTATCTTCTTACAATCATCTGTTGTTTACATTGCACAGAGCAGTGTGCCATTTCATAGATATTAAACTACCTATTTTATGTTCTGCCCTGTACAAGGGAACTTTTGCATGCACATGGCAAATGGGCTTCACTGAGCTCCAAACATGAAAATTCAAAGTTTTTAAACAAAAGTTTTGTTTAGGAAGAGAAAGGACCATGGGCTAAAAGCTGGTTAAGAGCTCTGAAGATGAACTTCCAGAGAAGGCATTATTTTCCTTTGGTTAGTGTCCCATTCAGGATACTTCCAGTCTTTTATACCAGGACTGTGTAGTTCCAATTAAACCATTTTGCATTGGCGATAGTTTAATTCTATGAATTTCAATCACTAGCTTAAATTTTCAATGTTAATTTTTTAATGAATGAGTTAAATTCCATCTACACACTGTTGTGATGTAGTAGGCACTATCAAGTGGCAGAGAGACTTTAACAACCTGGTAAACATTCTATAATCATATGTGTACAAGTAACCAGTCATCTTCTTTCCAGTAAAAAAAACTAAAAAAACCAGAACACTAACCATATTCCTTGAACAAGAATATTCATCATCTTGTTACATTTTTTTACCATTTTAGCTCCCAGTCTTCTAAGAAATTCATTCATGTTCATAGGAATAATACTTAAAATCAGGAAAAAAGCTTGTTGGAATTAGAGAGAATTTCACTCAGGCTTTCTGCTGAACAGTTTCTAGCACTTTATTTTATAATCACAGGTGTTCATAAATTAAGATCATAAAAGAATGGTCTTGCAGACTAGATCTTGCCTTCCAACAAACACTGTGTCTTTTAAACTCTTCTTTCATTACTTATGACAACATATATTTGTTATTGCACTGAGACATTATATATCCATAACATTAAATTGATCAAGATCATGCTCTCAAATTGATAAAAGTTATAAGATATGACAAATTAAGGGACATGATTCTCTGTCCATGACCAGAAAATCGGCTAAATTGTATTCTAAAGGAAACTTAGACATTAATGTATTTTTCCTGTTACTACCAAAGCCTTTAATGGCTAAATTTATAAAAGCAACAATAATAACAAAATCTCATAAAATGTGTACAGTAAAAATGTAGTAATTCATACTGGCTGGAAGTTCCATTGCATATTTCTGTGTTTTATGATTTTATGCAGTACAGTAGTGAGCAAATACAATTAAAAACAAAGTAATGTATCTTAAAATGTACTTTATTCATTTCTTTGAGAAATGAATAATTTCTCCTAATTTTGTTATGATACTACTTCACAGTATGCTTGTAAATGTTCAGCAGTGCATTTGGCAAATGCAGTATAGCCTAAGTAAAGCAAAATTTCATTAAAATAAAATTACAATATCTTCATCTAAAATGTAAAAGTATTTATAAGTGTACAGAAGTATACAGACTCGTAAGTAATGAATTATGAAAAATTTACTTCAGAAAAATAGTAAGATATATATCATCCCTGAAAATAATATCAAAACTCACTTATTTTTTACCTTCCAGTGGGGACAATTTGTTCATTCACTTTTAAGAGTGGAGTATAATCTGTGTGTTCTCTACACTATTCTCAATCTTCCCAACAGAAATGCTATTAATGTAGCTCCTCTTTGCCACTGTGAAACCATTCTTAAAATGAGGACAAATACCTGAGCATACCTGCTCTTGTCAGCACCAAAACCAGAAGAGTGGATAAAAAATACTAATCAGTAGTTGTTGGACAGCAAAAATTAAATATATTTTTCATACAAAAACTTTTCTGATACTTGAAGAAGAACAGTGGTCTACTAAGGTTTTCTCAGGCAAAGACTGAAATGTAACACTTCCCCTTCTCCCAAAATTTATTATTTTCAAGTGGACAATGATAGAAAATAGAATGGCAGCAAGCAAATAAAATTTTTGAAAGTCTAAATGTTTTCAGCTTCCTGCCATCAAATAATGCATTGTCATGGTTATCCAAAGTACAGAACCTTCCCGGTGCAGTGATAAGAGATTTTAAGATGAAAGGAGAAATTAGCCTTTTCTTTTATGTTTGTAAAGTGATAGAAGCGATTTCTTTAAAAAGTTAAGTTAGTATAACTTAGTGATTAACTTTGGGCTTTTATTTCCACATCTTTCCTGGGAAGCAACAAACTATGGTTGCACCTACCTGAAAAAATAAAGTAGAATTTTCTAGTGTACAAGTCAAACAAGTGGCCAAGTAGCATGGGAGATTGGATCACTCATTCAGTCAACCTTATCAATGCAATTGTAACAAGGTGAAAAATAGGACACAAAACAATTTGAATTTGAAAGCATTTTTTGGCTAGTAATGCAGAATGTTTCGTATTCACATACCAGTATAGTCTTGTGGAAAAGTGAGAATTTCAATGTAATGATCCAGAGGCAAAAGGGGGAATGTGCATGTGGTGATGTAAAAATGAAAAAATTTAGTACCTGGGTATTGACAATAAAAGTGCTTGGCTGAAAAAACATTCAAGATTCTTAATGAAACATAAATCAATAATATCACTACATCTAGCTGAAATATTCTTCAAATTTAGGTGAGAGCACTTGAGTTCCAGAGCTGAAGTCTGGCATAACTTTTTCTCAGTACCTACAGACATCAGGCAGTTGATGTTGAACTGGATTCCAGATGTTGTTCTGAAACTTTATGCCAGAAATAGGTTTTGCTTTAGTTCAGAAACCATTTCAATGATTTGTTCAAAGCTCAAATATAAAAAAAAAGCATTTCTTGGTTTGCTGCTTGAACTGTTTTGTCAAACTACGTAGCTATTAAGTCTAGCATCGTGCCATTTGAAGATTGTGACTGTGAAAAAACAGCTATTTACATAAACGTATTCAGCCATTTTTATGCAGTTTCATTTTTAACTGCATTGATTGCTATCAGCTCTGCTAGATTGCTTTCTTCTAGTCCAATTAAGTTCAGAAAAAAATCACTGACTAGATTTTCTCAAAGGAACAAAATTATTGATCATCATATTTCAATACTGGCTCACCACATCTATTGTAAGAAGCAACTGAAATCTTAACATGTACTTTACTCTTGAAAGTACTAAATGTGATAAGAAAAATATCATTACCTACAGCTATCACATGACTGGGGCAAACTGTGCATCTGATCCAATTCCCAATAATGTCAAAGGCAATGTTTCCATTGATGTCACTGGCACAAGGTCAGTTCCTGCAGGGGAAAGCTGTGTCCTTCTGTAATCAGCTGAAAACAAAATGAAGTCAAAATATTACACCCTCCTCTCAGGTACCGGTGACTAAAGGAATTTTGTTAAAATATTTCACAATAGGTTCGTGGTTTGGTTTTTTTACAGTATAATAGCCTCCTTCTGCCAGTGCCATTATTCTTGAGAAAAGGTAAACTTTGAAAGTGAAGGACTGCAAGAACTTGTCATTATGGTAACCAGGCAAGACTTGCAGCAGCACTGGTCTCTGCCTAAATGCCTAATGTGTGTTTTAGGTCAGAAAGAAGTGGGGGAGAGAATATTGATACTGGAAAGCGTGAGAAAAGTTAAGTCAGTGCACAGACCTTACTTAACGAGGAGTTAGGATGGAACAGAAACATTTACATTTTTAAGTTATAAAAGTTCTGAGCACTGGCTTTCAAGGAGGAATGTGCTGACTTAAGGAATATGTTAGTCTTTAGCATTTAGCCCTTCGCAACAAATCCATAGTTTATCTAGACATCCTGGTCATATCTAGTCAAAGATAAAGGGCTTCCTAAAGAGCTTATGAGAAGCTTCACATCTCAAAATTAAAATATGAATAATTTTTCTAATATAATTATGAAAAAATCAAATTTCCTATTTTGAAAATTTAAAAATTCTTTTGCAGTTGCAAAGGATCTCTGCAGGCCTTTATTCCTATTTTCTTCCTTTTAAAATTATGATCAGAAGAGGAGATGGACAACTAAAATACTAGATTATTTTCAAATATTTGTTCCCTTGGGCATCTTTTTTTTTCCCCAGAAACATAAAAACAACATGCCATTTCTTTTTTAAAAAAATATTCAAGGATTGAGGCAAATACTTTTTTATTAAATCATGTGGTTTTTTTATTTTGGTTTGTAGGAGTGGGAAAGCAGTCAAATGAAGAAGAAAGAGCAAAACACCCAAAATAAGAAAATGCATAGATGCGATTCTATGGATCTCAATTGCCTTTCAGTTTTGCCTTCTGGCAATCTGGTTCGTAGAGTCATACTATTCTTGATCATAGCTTATTTAAGCCCACATTTCCATAAACGACGTAAGTATTGCTTTCACTGAGAATCATTACATCCCATGCAGACCTTACATTCACTTCTTTTTGGCTTACTGCTTTTTTAGAGATTGCAGCAAGGTCTCTGTCTCTCACAAACACTCCAGACGTGAATTAATTCCCACAAACATTCGTTCAGGAAAAAGTCTGTTCTATTGAAGCTGAAAAGCATAGTGCATTTTAGTTGCTCTTATTGTGCAGGTCTTATTAGTAAAGCCATTTTGCCAGCACCTGTCATTCTTGCAAAATTTCAGACCCACTTGTAAGAGTGATGATATATTATATGCTCTTTAATCAAACAGTTGTCCAGCAAGTCAATCAAATATGCAGCAAGTCAATGAGAAGAGCTTCATTTTCAATCATCTACTGCATTTTCTCTGTTTGGACAAACAGTAAGACATTTCTAGTCATTCAATATGCAGACACATTATCAAATCTGTTCTTTTTTCCAACGGTGAAGAAAATATCCTTAAAGGTGAAATCCACAGCAGCAGTAAATTTGACACCATTTTTATGTAATGCACTAAACAGTACGCTGATCAAATGTGACAGGGAAACCATTTTGTTATTTTATTTTGCAAACCCCCTTCTCCCCACTCCCAAGAGGTGGCTCGAAGAACCAGTTTGTAACAATGTTCTCAGTTGTTTAAGTAGACTTTCAATAACCTTTCACTGTTATTTAACTTACATGAAGTGCATGTGAAAATGACATTAAATGTCTCCCAGCTGTCTTTCTAAGCTTAGACTAAACCAGGGAATAGGAGAAGAGAGAAAGAAATAGGTTCATACCTGGCAGCTTCTTACTTGTTAGTGCATGTCTTCACTGTAGGGTACAGGTACTATGTTGTTTGCTTATAAGTGAAATGTGTAACTGGACCTTTCTGTTCAGGTGGAAGAAGCAGAAGAGCAGTAATAACTTATCAGAACTTATTCTACTGGGAGGGATCATGAAAATAAATTATATAAGTTACAGTAACATATAGGAGTCATGTCCTTGTTGAATACCCTCCTCTAGTAGGAAAAACAATAGCCCCAAAATCCTTGATAAGATGATGCATGGTTGTTACGCAATCCTGAGTCCCAAGATTTAAGATCAAAGGCCAGTCCAAACAAGTGCAACACTCCAGTCTGACAAATGCATCAACTGGGCATAATTAAAAGAAGGAAAACATGCTGAGAAAAGATTCAGGAACTAAAGCAGGAGTCACCCCAAGGCATGACTGCAAACTCCAAGGCAACAGCATTAACCTGCAGTAGATCTTCTGAGCAGCAGTCAATGATTGCAACTTAACTAGTGGCTGCTCTGCTGTCATGTAGAACTGACAATATCCAAAGGTTTCATGCAAATGGAAAATAAAGTGGCTGTAGATAGATAGATGGCTTAACAGAGTAGTAACAATACAGTGCTGCTTATCAAAAGTATTTTTAATATTTTGCTATGCAGTATAACAAATAAATGGGGCATGAACAATGAAATTTCAAAGGAGGAAAGAGGTTTTTGTAAATGTAGTGAAAAAACAAGAGGAAAAACATGCATGTTCAACAAGTTAGGCTAACAAAAGAGATTAGAATCAAGGACTGCATCAACTGATATTGTCACATAAAATATTAATGTTGTTTAAGGGAGAATCAAATTGAATGTGGTTACAGGCTTCAGTGACAGGCAGGACAGCAAATGTTTCCCAGTTATCAAAAAGAAGTGTGAGACAGGAGTAATTAAGGGCTCTATGCTAGTTTCTCTAGGCTTGCGGCGTTGTTAGAGGAATTGTGAAAGTGACAGGAGAATTTTAATTTTGGATCTAGAGCCACATCTGTAAAACAAAAGCAGTTTTTCAGTATCAATAGAGAAAGGAAATTTAAATGTAATCTTACAGGAAAAAAATGTAAACTTAGAAGTGTCATGACCCAGTCCAGACCCTTCCAAACCAATGCAAATCCAACATGAAGTTGATTTCTGCCACTTTTGAGGTCACTGGAATCACCACCAATAACAAATACCAAATAAATGGTAGTCAGATATCACAAACATTTATGGAAACAATGGCTGCCTTCCCGGTCAACTTTAGAAACCCAAGACTTTGGAAATTACTTGCATACACCTCTGCAACTTACAGTGAAAGCCAGGCCATTTCTTCAAACTCATCTCAATCATTTAAACACTAAGGTTGTCTCCGAGCTGACCAAAGGTCTGCACTGACCTGAGAAATAAGCATTTCTCAGTTTGAAGAAGTGTTGAAGTTTCATTGGTTTTGTGGTATGTTCCCTTCCTGGAAGAGAGAAAGTGTGGCTGATAGAAATGTTGCAAGCAATAACAGAATTTGATGAAAGCCTATATTTCCAACTCAAAGCCATTCTCTTTTGAAAATTGACTCCAGCTGATGTATTAGCTGTTGTTTGTGTGCTATTCCTTTACTTGCTGTCAAAAATAAAAATATCCATAACTGATTTTACTCAGACTAAAACATTGAAATATACTTTAAGAATTATAGAGCTCTTATTGCCACAAACAAAAGTTTAAACACCTCAAATTGTATTCTACGAACTTTGTTTATCCTGAGGAATATATTGCCATCTGTGAAAAGGGCACGGAAAGCTGAATGGCAAAATATCTTTAAGAGGGAGTACTCACACCAGCAGTTCACCGTTATTACAAGTTATGTTCTGATTAAAGCATTTGTCTATTCATACAGATCTAAGAGCCATTTGGTAGAAAACACAACTCTCAAAAACCTTTCTGCTATTTTCAGTATATACTACAAAAATAAAATATTACTGTCCCCTATTCTTTTTTCATAAGCTGCTATGGTAACTGAGAATTAGCTGACATGAAAACACTGTAATTTGTCTTTGTAAAATAAACAGAAGTGAGCAAGGCCTTTAATGAGATTTATACCTTTAATATTTTCAATTTCACTCTAAAGTTTATAGATTAATTTTACATAGTGCATCCTGAGATTATTTTTTAGAGTTTTATATACATAGAAATAGATATATAACTCTAAAAAACAACGCTAATAATAATACTAAATAATAAAACATATACTCTACCTAATACTGTGTAGAGAAAGCAAGGTCATGTCACAATTCTGAAACAGCTCTCAGAGGGCTGTGAGTCTTATTCTATAGTGTTTTGGTAGCACTTGTTATGTTTCCCAATATCTGATCATTAGTTTCACTACGCATTATAAACACAGTTATGCATTGCCTTAGGTATTAAAGACAAGAGGGGAAGATGTTTAAGAGAAGGGGAGAACTTCCCTCTGTTCCACACAGCAAAAGCCATTGGAAATTGTATAGCTGTTTCACCAGTGCACATTGCCAGATGAAAACAAGGTTTTGTCCCTTCCTCCATTCTTCAACACACTGCAATGAATGATGTTCTGCTGTAACAAGGAAAAAGTGTGACTTTCAAAAGAGTTTGCTTTGCTTTGGAGAACTTACAGAGACCCACAAAGATCAGAAGCCACTGATTAAACCCTAGCAAACCGCCAGGCAGCCGGTCCTCACTGTATATGGCCTGAACAAATACTTGGTGGTAGCTGTGGGTCTGTACGGTAATGGCAGCAAAATCCAGGCTTTTCTGGAAAGAAATACTTGTGTCAGTCCCACATTCACCAGGGAAGCAAATGGATGACATAGCTAGAGCAAAACTAATAAGCTGAACAACTCAGCAATGCTGTGGCACATGAACTGCCCTTGCCTCAAATCTTAGGAGAAGGGATCCTTGCTACCAGTAGCTTGGCGGAGGAGTGCATGAAAAGTCCTGTGCAATAAAAATCTCTCTCCCCATACAGTATCTTCTGAAAGAGGGGAAATTATAATTTCTGGGAGACATAGATTGCTTTTTAGAATAGTAAATCCAAGTACCTAACTGAGGTCTTTCATGGCACTCTGCTTCTGGACAGTCTGTGAGGCAGTCGAGAGATGAATTTAAAAGAAAAAAAATTAAATTTCACTTCATGCTATTCTATATGCACATTGCTGCTAACATAGCCAGACTGAATAATTTTTAAAAGTTGGTGCACATCATTAGTACAGTTAGAAATTTTGTATTACAGTTGCATTTACAGTCCTAAAGAGAATATTTAGTAGGTAGAACTATACAGTTATGCATAGAAAACAGATGGAAAAAACAGTATCAGTGTTTTGGAAAATGGTGGCTCTAAATCATCAGTAAATTAGGGACAGATTTTACAAGGGCTATCCCTTCTTGGCTAAACGTCCTCTCCTATGAGTAATATTTTTCCTTTCTCATTGCATGTGTATCTTTACCTTCCAAAAGAGAATCTGAAAAATGTTGCCTTTCTGACTGCTGTGATGCAACATAACTAATAGTACATATGCATAGCAGAATGCATGGTGCTTAATTTTGTAGTTGATAATAAACTTACCTACTTCTGCCAAAGTAATTCCATTTTTAATAGATTAAGCAACAGATTAAGGTCATGCATTACTTAAACAGAAGACAGCATTTATACACACTTCAAAATTCAAAGTAATTTTCTTCAAACTCATATGTTTTTAAGGAAGTTAGTGATGAATACCTCCATACTTTTCTTTTTTCACTTCCTCAGACTCAGTATTGGTAAGCAAACTCACAACTTGTGATAGTATTATTCTTGTTGTTGTTGTTGTTGGTTTTTTAGTATTTTGTTGAGAGTCCAAAAGTCACGTACCAAACTCACTGAGAGGTTAAACAGTCCACTCTGTTTAACCAATGCAAACCAATACAAACCTCCACATGTAGGAATTTATGTGTATATGAGACTACAAATGCCATACTAATATATTGTGAGTATATATAGTAATATATTCAATTTTTACACATTTAATTCCTTTTTTTTCCTGGCTAAGACACAACTAAAGCAATAGAGATATAAGTTTAATTTCTTTTCATTTCTTTTTCCCAGAAGGATGCATTGGGTGCTTAATTTAATATGTGTAATTACAAGAATTGAAGGGGAGGAGTTGTCTCAGGAGTAGGTTCCCAGTCGTTGTAGATATCATTGGAGTGCACAAAGTACACATCACATCACAAATATTAAAGTGCTTTGTGCCAAATGGAGTATGTAAACTAAGCTGGAAGGCAAAGCCTCAGCCACGCAAAGACTCAGCCTTTGAGACAAAGAACATAACATCAATATTTCATTAAATACTCTCAATTATAAAAGCTATTGGTAGTCTCATCTGAAGTGCCTTGCTTGGAAATTCAGGTAAAAAACAGAAGAAAGGTCTTAGTAGACAGAAAAATTCAATGTATAAAAGCAACCTCTTATTAACTTAACTTTCAGAATTTGTAAATAAATTTAGCTATTTAAACTATGTCTCATGTTATGTTGATTCTCCTCTTTCATAATAAATCCTGCCCCTCAAGGATATCTGTATCCAAAGTACCTATGCTGTAATGTAGACTATAATAGCCCTCTGTGTTAAGAGGAACAAGGACAGAAATAGATACTGTATGACTAAATGCTGATTGACAGTTCCTTCAGATGCTCAACTCTTCTCAAACAAAACTGCAATAAAAAGACTTTATATCATACTACTCAAGAGATAGTAAAATGTGTAAACAACTGTAACCCTGTGGAAGAAAAAAATATACTTTATTATTATCATGACACACTGAAACATTATTTTTCAAATACATTAGCCAGAGATCAAATTATTCAGTGTCTAATGAGAAAGGAAGTGTTCCTTCTCAATTACCCATTAAAATGCTGTTTCTAACAAAAAAAAAAATCACATGGAAGACTGTTACTATGTAAATACTTAAAGGAAAATATTTTCATGGCATGTGAGAAAGAAACAAGAGGAAAACAGTAGAGAGACAGTGACTGAAACGTCTGCCAGGTACATATCCAAGACAGCTTAAAAGCCCTTATGAAATGAAACCTAGCTTTTGAAGCTGTCAGAGTTTACCACCTTGATACATTATTGTACAAGTCTGAAGAATTCCTTGACAGAAGAACTTTTATAAAGAGCAGCTGAGACACGAGGAAAAGCATAGGGCCTCTCTCACAAAATAATGGTTTATAATCACAGGCATGATAAAGAAATGTATCATCTTAGTGACTGACAGACACTCATAAGTGCACAGGCAAGACAACTGGAGCCACCACAACAACTGGCTCTCAAGGCTGGCAAAAGACCTATCAACATTTCTGTCAGAAATAAGACCATTTACAAATTGGTGCCCCAATTCTCTCTCACCCCTGCCCTATTTGCTTCCTGTATTTGGTTGTCTTGTGTTAAAGCCTAAGAAAAAAATACTAGGTAGAAACTTCCAGTCTATTAGAGAGCTTTAAATGAAGTCTGGAAAGATCTTAAAACATAAAATAATTTAAATAATTAAAAAGAAAAAAAAAACCTGCTTATTTTTTTGTCCATAAGTGACAATATGCTTTTCATGTGAAGTAAAAGGCCCAAGAACAAATAGAAAAAAAACCCAGATAGGTCATGTAACTGGGAATATTATATGGATGCTTTTTAAAAGCTCAAAAAGATCTTTATCAGCAACACTGCAAGACAATCTTTGAGGCACATGTAAATAGCGGGGGAGCCTTTAAGTGCAAAAAGAATGAAGCATGCAAAACTGTTCTTAAAAGAAGATAAGAAAATAATTACATTTCCTATAAATGTGCATGCAGGTAGATAACACCTACAAAAATGGGTGAAACAAAACCTTACTAAGGACCATAAAAATTAAAAAACATCAAGGTCCTTTAACAAATTGAAGACAGCTCTTTAGTACAGAAAACTTTTGATCTGACCAGATGCAACCACTTAAGATCAGCAGCAGGACCAGGTAAATAAATCTGAAGATGTTACCAAAGATCCTAAAGATGGATTAAGCCTGCCATATTCTCCCAAGTATAGTTACGTCCCTCCTCCCCCCACCAAAAAAGGCAATTTCTACAGCACTTCTATTTGATTTCACCGACATTGCAATTGTTTCTGTATTTATGATTAGACCCAAAATGTTTAACTCATGATGCTTGTCTTGAGAAATCAATTTTATTGTTACTCCAGTAGAGTATGTTGCCCTCCAGGGAGATGAGAATTGGTAGATAAAGGCTCAGGTCTCTTCTCACTTAAAACTGTAAGCCATGTTTTATAACTAAATTTGTGTTAATTAGAAACAATTTACTAAATTTGGTAGCTCATGCCTCTAATACTATCTACTTTTGAGGCTGTGACCAGTGAAACACAATCTCACCTTTCCCCAGTCCACCAAATTCAGTGAGATTTGAGTTTATGGAAGATTTTTGTTAAGAAGTCTGGACACATAGGGCCAAGAAGTACTCTACAGTCATAAGGGTGAAGGTGTAAACACATGTAGAGCACAGAGAAGCTAATTATCAACTACTGTCCATTATCTTTCACTATTTTCTCCTATTCCTTGTTGTGTGATTTTCTAAATGGTGTTCTCTTGATCAAAGTAGACACCTTTCAACCATGTAAGGACATGCACTCAAACCCTAGTGCAGCAAATAATGCATAACAATCTGAAAATTAACTGAAAAATCAGACAAAATTCAGACTGAAACAACTTGGGCTTTCACCTATGACATTATTTAAGTTTTACCTAGGTGTACTTGAAAACAAAGTTCCTTTGTACAGTTTAATGACCTGACAATATAATCTCACCTAGCCAATCTTGGAGCACATCATCTATTGCTTCTTAAACAATCATGTAATAGAGCTATCACGTATGCAGGTTTTATGAATACACGATTCAAACCCTCTGAGATTTATACTCGGCATTGTTTTTCAGAATTACAGCTCACCAAACAGGTCCAAACATGAGCTGCCGACCCCTAGGCTTCCAAAAGGCATGAATCATGTTGTGGAAAAGTTCTCAACTTTACAGGAAAATTATTCACTTTGGCAAGTACATAACCCAGTGCATGCACAGTTGGTATAGTGCATCTGGAACATATATAATCCTCCCTGTATTTGCATACATCTATTTTAGAGTAGGCAAATGAACACCTCAGATATTCCTGAGTAATTAGGACTTCAGAAACATTTTACAGCTTACTCTACAGCAGTCCCAGGACTGTTCAAAATGCATAGGTAAATAGGAATCCAATCCTGAACTCCTCAACATGTAACGTTTCAGCAAGATAAAAGTAATACTCACAAAGGAAATTAAACTATTTTCTTTAAATTAAGCTAACAAAGTTGGCTACACAGATGTAAGATCATTCAGATTCACTTCCACTTACTTCTTACCTGAACCCCACATTCAACTAGGAAGAAGTTGCTTATTTTATGCAACCAAATGCACCATCACTTAACAGAACTTGGCATTGAAGGAAACATGAGAATTTATTCCACATGGACTAGGACTAAATATGCAGTGCATAGGTGATAAGGCACTGCTGCCAACTACCAAAAGTAGCCTAGGGATTAAACTTGAAGTGAAAATATGCAAAAATCAACACAAGAAGGCCAATTATAAATGCAAGAAATGCTCTTTAATTCCAGTTTAATTGATAGTCAGCCTGGAAGTCACCACATGTTCTCTCCAGAGAGGAAAGAATCTGACCAAAGTGAATATAAACATTATTCACAAGCAGTAAGATAGCAGGTGAGTAAGTAATCTTGTAACTGATATTTGAAATTAATTTCTGTGGAAATTGCATAAATCAGGCTGTTAACTCAGATATTTATTGCATGTTTGCTAAATATCAATGCATCAAGAAGACCTTCCAATGAAGATCTAAATCCTAAAATTTCTCCGTTAGTTGGAATTGGTTACATAGGTCATGCACTTTTCAGGTATACAGGTTTTTCCTCTCTTCAAGAGGCTGACCAGATCCCAACATCCTGTACAATACTGCTGATGCAAAGTATACCTAACGGATAATAACGATGAGGAAAATCATCCAGTGGCCCAGAACCAAATTATCACTTTTCTTTCCAAAGCATTTTCAACTATGAGCATGGGGTTGTAGCTTGTACTAGGTGACTCCTCTGGCAGATGTCTGGTCTAAGGTCAGCACAAAACCTCCTTCTTCAGTTTCATTTTTCACTCACTATGTGTAACAAAAGAAGAGCTAGAGTTAGCATTTGAAGGCACTTTTGAAAACATGGTATTGGAAAGCTGGAAGAAATCATTAGCACTGATTCAGTGCTTCTTAAAACTAATCTTATATATAAATATATATATACACATTTGTTTTCACAATGAATGCTTTAATCTTCCGCCTTAAAACTAAGCAAAACCCCAAAACAAAAAAAGCCCAGCACTGATGAGCAATCTTGCAATAACGAATCAGTGTGCACACATGAGGGAAAAACAAATGCAGTTGGGAAACAGATTTCGGTGTCAAGTTTCCCCAAGTGTTGTTATAAATATCAGGAAATTAAAAAATGCTCTTAAAATGCATGAACATTATTTAGGTCTTTAATCTGGAAGGGGCATGATTGATTTTGCAGGGTGGAAACTGCCAACTGTACCAGTGCCTGCAGATGGAAGGGGCCGGCACATAGCTGCCAATTTCAGGGAATATATTTCAACTACTCTCTAAAATGGATTGCAAAAGCTTGTTGTCTTCTGCTTGCTCCTCCAGGCTCATGCTGCACTAAACAGCTTAGGGGGAGAATAGCATCAGTCTTTTCCTGAAACAAGAACAAGTCACAGAACATGACTATATTAGAAATGCCAAAAAATTAAAAACATAAACCTCTGAGAGCAATGGTGCCACAAGCTGAACAGGAAATAATAACCAACTCAAATTTAAGTCTTGCTGTTTACACAATGGCCATTTTGAACCACAGTGAGAGGAAAACTGACCTTTAAATTTAAAGTTCACTGTTACATCCTTATAAATTATCATACAAGGAGGAACACTTTCTGGAAACACAACCGCACTGTGTGAAACATGTTCTTGAAGTTCCTCTTGCATTGTTAGAAAACAGTAAAATATTAGAAAGAAGAAGTAGACTAATTTTTCAAATAAGACCATCTTTAAATACAAATGCTCTTAAATCTCAGCTTCCTCACTTTTGTAAGTGTCTCAGATTTGAAAATCTGGTTCCTGATAAAACATTTTGGATGGTACAGCTTTAGACTATCAGAGCTGATAGCTGATAGTCTCCAAGGCTTCTCATACAGCCATTATGTCAGTGTAAAGAGAATCACTTCCCCCTCCCCCACCCCCCCCGCCCAAGTATCAAACTTGGCTTCTTTTGTCCTTTCAGTTGGGTAGAAATGCATATGTCTTCCAAATTTTTGTCTTAGCTCTTCTTCTATACTGAAAAAGTACTTTCCAGTGGCAAAAGGAAATTAAGTAGTGCAAAGCCATCTTTCTAAGCTATTTTCTACAGCTTTATTCTTTCAAAGATTATCTATTCTCTTTCCTTCTACTTTGCACTGGAAACTGTGCTTATGCCAGCACCTTGTTAAACTGATTGCTGAGTCTTTTCTTCTGGAATTTAGCACCACTACAGCAGGTTAGCAACAGAGGCTGTCTCAAATATCTTGTGTTAAGGACAGATCTGAAAAGTTATCTGCACTGTGGAGTAAAGCTGTTTTGCTGGCAGCAAGAATATAAAGTGGATATAAAGTGTCTTGAGGAAGATAGTCTTTAGGACTGCATCCCATTAGAGACATTTGAGTGGTATTTTGTCCCACTGATTCCAGCAGGGGCAGAACGTCATCCCTGCTTTAGTTCTACGCGTATAATACACATCTACATATGTGACGTGAAAATAACTCATTCTCCCTCTTTTAAGGATTCTTCCTCTATAATCTTTTTTATTTATTTGCAGATCTCATTTGCAGACACTTGTGCCACTACAGAAACAAAATTGCTTGTTGACGTTCCTCCCCAGTACATAAGACAAAGCAAGGTGCAAGATAAGCCCTTTGCTGTCTTTCTGAAACACTCCTTTCATGCTCACTGCAGGTTTATGAGATATACTCTAACATCATTTGTTACACATTTCATACTGCAATGCCATGCTTGATTACATCAATCTATACAAAACAGAAACTGGCAGCCAGGCTCCCAATTTCTGCCAACTGTAAAGGTTAACATGTACGTTGGCATAATGTGGGTGTGTAAATAAGGGAATTTGTGTAGTCCTTTATTTAGCAATGTAAGAAAACATATTTCAGGTCGGAGATGAATAGTTTTCCTTCCCTCCAGGTGTCTATTTTCTATTTTGGAAATTTCAGGGAAGGGATTAAACATGCACAAGCACTACTTAGCAACAAAACACTAAGGAACCATACTGTGTGTACTATAACTTCATTTCATAAGACTATCATCACAAACTGCCAGTATTTCATCACTGCCAAGATGTCTTTGGAGAGAGACAGGAGAAGTCAAGGAAGTGGCTCTCAAGACACCCCCAATAAGCTCTCTGCCATCACTCAAGCCTCCCATAAGGCAAGTTCACCATTCCCAAGGATAATTAACAAATTTACTTCTAGACCAACAACCTTTAAGAACAAAAATATTTGCCCAATCAAGCAGGTTTATGGTTTCGATTTTGCACCTTTAGAAGTTCTTATTATTGGACAAGTAAAGACATAAATCAGCAACTGTCTTATACAAAAACTGTCAGTATAAAACAAAGTTATATGTGTTTTTATATTTGTAAACTAAATATTTTCTAATCTGATGCAGAAACTCAGAGTAAATTAATCTAACGTAACTGATATGAATTTTCTCTTGATATTTTATTCTGGAATCACACAAAATAACCAAACCATTTGGCATGAATAAGCAGTCATTTAATGGTAAGGATAAAAAGCAGTTATTGATATACCTGTGCCAGTTTGTTCAGAAGCTTGGTCAGTGTAGCAATTTGTGGTGATGACTAATAAACAAAACATTCAAATAAAGATCTACAAATTTTAAGCAACAACAGTACCATATTTGCCATCCTTTAATATGTACTTTACTGTCTTCCATGAATTATAAACAATAGCAATGCATTCCTCTGCTAAAGTATTAGAAAGCATAAAAATTACAAGCCATATGAAATGCAGACAGAAGGTAAGTGCTTTTGAAGGTCCTAGTCTCCCGAGTCTCCAGGATGAGATGTAAGAATGGAAGGGAAAAATTAAGAGTGTGCAGCACTCATTAGAAGTAGCATGAAGGTGATCACACCTTTAAAGCTCACTGTGTAATGGCTTAAACAATGAAGGAGCACTAGTCCAAAAGAAAGGCAGTGTCTATAAACTCAGAAAAGTACTTGCAACAAATGACAGCTCTTCTGCATAATCACTTCTGCTTAAATACAGAACATTGGTTCAAGACACTCCCTATCAAGAATCAAAAGCCTGGAGAAACAGAAAATACTAAATTGAAGCTTCATAGAAAAGTCCTGCCTACATCTACAGCTCTACCTTTAACAAACATGACTAAACAAAGATAACTTTTCTATTTCATAAGCTATGGATCCATTGACATTATTTTTGTACTGTTTTGCTGTTGTGATTGTAACATAAGGGTCAAACACTGAAAGGTATATATATATTCTTAAAGAAAATGTGATGAGCACAAAAGAAACCTGTATCACTTTAGAATGGATAACCCGTGGCTGCATATCTCTAACAGAACTGGTACAAGCTGCACACATACCCTTACGAAGTGAAGTGAATTTGAGTTTGGTGTACTTGCCACTATCTTTAGAAAAAAAGGGTAAAATTTGTAGAATGCAATTATAGACTCAAAGAAGCAGAGCAATAGTAAATGTGAAAGATTTTCTCTTGAAAATGTTGGATGAGTGTTATGAAGTATTCTCCAAACAAAATGGCCAGTTGGAGATTTTGAAAGGAACGTACACTGTATATGGTTTAGTTGGGCTGCTGCAAGAGAATAGATCATTTTTTTTATATTCTGAAGTGCAATGCCAAAGAAAAAGATTTTCTGATGTGACTAGTAAAAGTAAAAGCTGAAGTGCAACAGGAAGAATTGTGATTAGAAAAAGAAAGAAAAGATTTGTGATGGGATTTCTAGAGTCACTTATTGAAGAACTACTTAAGAAATACTTATTGAAGACACTTGGAAGTCCAAACAACAAAATTCCAGTATGCTTACATTGGGCCAGAGCAAAAAAACATTTAGATTGAAGGTTCTAGTGATAAGAAAACATGAGAAAATGCCACCATCTGATCAACACAATTAATTTCAGTAAATATGAAGCTATTTTAGTATGTCAGAATATGAATATACTGCAATTATTTTTCTTCTTTAGGGTAAGACTAACTTCTTGAGAAGAAATTATTCTCATCTTTACATATATTACTTCAAAATTTATAATGAAAAACTTCATCAGAGATTAAGCTAACCTGTCTTAAACAGATTCTTAAAAATGTTTAAGAATTTTTATCCTTTCAGTTGTGAATATAAGCAGATAGATAGACTAAACCTTTTTATGCTAGGAAAGTCATTTAACTAAAAGGCATTTGTAAAGATCAGCTCAGAAACTGCAAGTACTTCAACTGCATATTTGCACAGTGCATACCAGAGTGGACCCTAATATCATCTGCAGCCTCTAAACACTACTGTACTATTGCTCTTAATAGTAATAACAACAACATTAATCTTATTGGATACAGCAGTTCCTATTTTTGTATTCACAGCAAAGCGCTAAAAATTTCCAAGGCACTTTCAGAGGTACTTTTTCTTAAAGACAGAAAAAAAACCCCAAGTGTTTAACTATAATCACTATTGGGAAAATACATTAGTAATGTACACTTTAGAGCACTTCTGAAAAGCTACACTCCTAATACCAGGTAAATGATATATGTTTTAGAAACACTTATGAATGCCTATTCACTTATTAGTCTGGCATGGCCTCAGAACAGTATTGGCTAAACAATAGTGCTTCCATCATGGTTTTGTGTATGATCAATGAAGTAAAAAATATGCTTTTTTAAAAAATGCTTGAATGCGTGCTTACACAGCAGTTTATTCAGATCCATTATGGACATCCAAGTAAATAAATGTTCCAAAGTCCATAACTATATATTTTGTAAATACAGTGCTGCTAGTTTCTACAGAATAAATAATAGGCACTATAACAATACCACATGCACTGGGGTTTATCCAACAATATACTTCACCACAAAACAGATTTCACAACTTCTTGCTGGCATTTTCCCCTGCCCCCCATCATTTCTTTGTTTTGTTTTTAAAGAAAGGTGCTAAAGGGGAGAACATTACCTTTCAAGAAGCTGTTACATTTTGAGAATACACAACCATTATGAGAAATAATAACATGAAAGGGAATTTTTTTCTTGAGGATCCCTGTAAAACGATAGGTCCTTTTTTGATCTCACCACCTTACTTTGACCACCAGCTGACTTAGATGAGTTGTACAGTGTAGAGGCACAGTTTTATATTAATGGCATTTGCTGCTCTGAGTAATTGCTCAGTAAACATTCAGGAAGGGTTTTGTATCTGAGTACAAATACCAAAGGAGAACAAGTTCAATAATCTGGTGCATAGCTATATGTGGGTGAGAGCTTGCCTTTTGCAGCTATCCTGAAAGCTCTTTAACCTTTGTTTTTCTTTCATTCATGTTTTAAGAGTGCTAACAGGAATGATACCCTAGGAATGAAACAAATAACTACTGATCAGAATTGCAAATAGATAAAGGGATAAGATTAGGATCTCATATCTGTTTTGTAAGAAGCTGGGAGCCATTAAAGGAGGACAAAAAATTGATTTTGGCTACAATCTCTGCCCCAGTAACAAAAAAAGAGTCCAAATTAATTCTTCACAGGCCTTGAAGTGAGTAAAAGATATGGCTAGACAGCAACAAAAAAGAGGGAGAGAGCCTAATGAAAAAGGGTTCTTCAGCAAAAGCCCAAGACAATAAGTTATATTTTTTGAGTGTATCAGGATATCCCATAGATATTTAAGACAGGCTTTAGATAGTCAATTAGACAAACTAAGGCTTTTGACTTTTAGATGAGGTTTCCTTCCACATGAACCCCTAAAATGATGATTTTCCAGGGCCCAAGGCAGACTAGTTTTGAAGAACAAAAAAAAGTCTTAATCTCTCAGAGATGGCAGAGGATTCTACATTCCAAGCAGCCTGTAAATTTGCAGCAGTCCGATGATATATGTACATGACACCCTTGCAAGTATTGAAATTAAATTAAAAATAATGAACTACTTAAAATCTATTCATGGATATTCCTGACAGAATCTACGTGGGCTTGGGAGAAAGGAAAATTTGCTAAATTCATAATTCACTTAGGAACAGTTTGCTCAGTGTATGACCCATTTAAATATTTTAAAATGTACATTTTTTACCAGGTTTACTCTTTTTTAGTCTTCAAAGGGCCATTAAAATCACTTTTTAAAGGTCCAACAAAAGAGCTAGATGAATACAGAAGTGACACCCTTGATTTCAGAAAGGCTATGTGCTCACCAGTGTACAAAAGCCTGAGTATAATGATTTCAGTCTCATTCCAGGGGTGCTAAGGTAGGAAGGATTACAGACAAACTGGTTTTATGATACATGAACATTCTACTTCATCAATTGCATAGTGTCTTTTCTTGATGCTCTGTTGGGAAATACAGCCCAACACCTGCTTTGTTGACACCAGATTTGTTACTATAATCCACATTTTATAAGTATGGGAGAAGGATATCTAAGAGTGTTAGAAGCAATAGAATATTCTAGGAAGTTTTCAGAACAAAATAAAATGTTAAATTAGTCCATAAATTTATCTTCAATGCAGCAAGAAATTGATATGTGTTTATCTTTGTAATTACTATATTATTTTTCCCATTTAATTTATCTAATTTCTTTTGAGGATCTTATCAATGTCTATAAATACCTGGCTGAAAAGTGCAAAGCAGACAGAGCCAGGCTCTTTTCAGTGGCGCCCTGTGACAGAACAAGAGGCAAAGAGCACAAACTGAGGGAGAGTCCTTCTGATCAGGGAACACTTTTGAACTCTGAGGATGACTGAGGTTGCTTAAGGAAGTTACAGACTTCCTCCTTAGAAATATTCAAAGGCCATGGGGATGTGGTCCTGGGCAACCAGCTCTAGGTAGCCCTGCTTGAACTATGTTGCTCTAGATGACTTCCAGTGGTCCTCCCAACCTACACTATTCTGAGATTCTGTAAAAGCTATTTATTCCAACTGATTTGTTTTAAATTGTTCGTTCCTGTCTCAAAGTCACATAATTTTCATACAAATTGTGTGTCTCATAAATTTTTATGAATAATGTTTTAATCCAGAAGGAAATAAAATTCTTTCTCAGTTCTTTTTTTTTTTTTTTTCTGTATGATCTAAAGAGATAAACTTAATGGCTATGAATTCCTCATCCCTGAAAAAAATCTACTAATGTTATTTTTCTGTTGTTTTTTCAAATTCTGAGACTTACCTTGAATTTTGGTAATTGTATCAGACAATGAATGACTGAGACCTACTATACAATCCCTCATGAGAGATTTTTCATCCCAGATTTTATTAAATAGGCACATTAGTAGTATTTCATTCAGATCAGTGTAAAATTTTATAATACAAAACATTAATCAGGAATAGTTAATTTTGAATATACTCGTTCCTACACCAGTAAAACCAAATTGTGATCTGATTGGTGCTTAATTTTAAATGACTGCTCATATGTTTTGTGTTCCTGGTGTTGTCACAAGTCTTCTGGTTCCATGAAACCACTAAGGTATTTTTTAAAGTGGTTGCATTATCTAATGTCATGTGAGAAATAACGTTGTAGTCCTGTTTTGATGTATGGTAAAACTGGAAGTGTAACCGCTGCATCCTGCACTGTGGGCTGTACTTACTGCTGGAGATACTTACTACTCATCAAATCATAGACTAGAATCATAGCGTATCCTGAGTCGGAAGGGACCCGCAAGGATCATCAAGGTCCAGCTCCCGGCCCCGCACAGAAGAGTTCCAGGAATCACACCCTGTGTCTCAGAGACTTGTCCAAACCCTTGTTGAACTCCTGCAGGCTTGGTTAACCTCGTCCGGCAAGGCAGCCATACGTTTGTTCTGCTGTGCTTTAAAGATTAGAAAGTCAGTTAGGGAAGGAAAAAGAACATGCAAATTTTTTGCAACTTCAACCTAATACGCATTACCCACACCATGATGAAAATTGGTTACAATGTTCTAACTTCACTATGCAGAGAAGGAGATGAGATGAGATGAGATGAGATGAGATGAGATGAGATGAGATGAGATGAGATGAGATGAGATGAGATGAGATGAGATGAGATGAGATGAGAGTTGATCTCAAGACTTTTCTTGCTGGCTATGACTGCTTTCAACAGAAGTTTACCGTCCAGCAGAAAAAAGTCCACTTACTTTGTAGTAATGATGTAGTCACAGGAGAATCCTCAAACTTTTTATCTCTTTCCCTCTGCAAAACAAAAGAAAAGTTTTCTTCAAAGAATAAACCAGAGTACCCCTAAAAGATTTTATAACCACTTGCTTCCTGATAATACTGTCTCTAGGTTCTTCCAGAAAAGGCCCTCCTACCCTTCCACAGCTGTTTCTCATCTCTCCTTATAGAAAGATACTGTAGTAAAACGTTCATCAGATATAAATTAAGCACCCTTTTGAGTCATCTGTGCTGCATACAGGCAATAACAAGCAAGTTACTGAAAATTAACTAGTTAGGTTTGAAGAAAATACATTGCTTTTAAAAAATACTAGGAAATTTCTTCCTTTTTATTTTTTAAAATTGGTAGTAAGTATAACACATGGACTTTGGAAGTAAACATTTTCAATGCCTCATACCTGGCCAAAAAGCAGGCTAGTCTTTGTATTTTGGACTTTATGACCATGTTTAATAAAAAGATATCCAAGGGATAAGATTTAATGTAACTTGAGAAGGTTTTTTTATTTTCCTATTAGGGTTTGAAAGCATTGCTGTTGTCAGATGAACTAAAGTCTTCCTTCACCACCCCCATCATGTGTGCAGAACTAGAAATCCAGAAATTACTTGTCTTTTAAGAAAAACTGTAAGAGGCCATAGTTAAGACATTTAATAATCTTTTAAAATGTTTTCCTATAATTCATCTTGAATGTTTATTCACCAATTTTTGAACGAGCTTTTTTTCTGTCTATTTTCTTGTCATATGACAGATTATTAGTGGTTCAGAAACCATATTTTAAGGATAATGGGAATACTTCTACTGACATCTAGTCATATTCAAGATTTTATTAAGTATTTATATTTTTAATCTATTTATTAAGCATTTTTTCAACTCCTGAAGTGCTTATCCAAACCAAATTTCAAGTAAAGTCATGTAGTGTATCTACTGGTTTAAAAAATACATGTAGCAAAAGATGTAAGAGATATAAAGTAAATGACATAAGAGAAACTACTGGAAGAACATAATGTTTCTTTAAGGCATACTGTCTATTACTGAAGATAACAAACTATTAGCAGTAAACTGTGTTATTACAGCCATAATAGGTGGCAACAAAACCACGGTAGAGGAAGAAATGCAGAGACCTGAAAGTTTAAAAGATCAATAGATAAGCAGAATGTTACCTGATAGTTGAAATGAGATCCTCTGAGAAATTAACTTTGTGCCATAAGATGCCAGCAAACCTATGTGATTTGAGACTAACATTTAGACTCAATGTGTACAAACTGCAAAATGCTGGTAAACAGCAAATGACAGTGCCATCCTCAGACCTGGCTGCTGATTTGAGAGGTATTTTACAAAAAACTCCTCTTCCTCCACAGATTTCTTCCCACTGTTAGAGACAAAATAAATATAATAAAGAGTATTTCCTGTTGTGACATAGAACATCTCCTGCTCTGGATACCTGTCTTTTCACCCTCAGCTTTTAGCGAACAGCCAAAAATATATAAATTTTTTAAATCATATCTTTTTTTAAGAGTGGCCACGAATCTTACACAGGTACAATCACAAACATTTTAGGTAGGATTTTATTTTTATCTATTAAATCAATCCCATACAAGAGACCAAATGACCAAAAAAACCCAAAAAACCAGAAACCACAAGAAAACCTAGGAAAACAAAACACAACCAAACAAAACAAGCAAACAAGCCCTGAGTCTGAGTTGGAACTGGTTTTCAGGTGTCTTTTACCACACACTTGCTTTTTTGTAATTAGCTTTAGTAATTCCAGCATTACACTTCCTGCTATGGTTACAAGCATCTCTGGTCAAATTTTAAAGTGTTCAAAAAGCAGATAAAGGGACCACTTTATTCTGTTTTGAAGACATGGTATATCTGATATACCTCTGATGCAGAGCCACTGGAGACATGACTGATCGTTTTTTGTGCCATAAATGCAGTGCACATCAGTCTCACTGTGCATATAAACACATGCTGTCTCTGGCTTCCCAGAAAAGGGAAACACTGCTCTGGAAAGGCAAAATGATGGCTAGTATGTTAGTCTGAGAAACTGAGATCATCATTTGTAGTACACAAACATACCGATGAGAGTGCAAAACTGAAAGCTAGAAAAGAATCTTTAGAAGTCAATACCTCAGAATACCAAGCTATTAAAGAAAAGACAAAGTTAACTGAAACTCGATTTTGGTCTTACCAGTTGGAAAATGTGCTCACATTCAGATAATTAAGATAAGTAGTCAAAATTACCTATCCAGGAACAGTAAAATTTAGAAATCAAAGTAAGTCCCTTCTATTAAATGAATCTATTTCATATTTAAAATGTGCAGTAAAGCAATTGAACTATTTTTCTATTTCAGAATATGAAGGAGCTTCAAGTATTCAAAAGTTGTAAGACAGAGTTTTGTGTATATTTAGATTTATGTTTATTCTTCCTTTGAAACCCATTTTAAAAATCTCACTGTTTCAAAATGTTCTTCTTCTTTTCCTTCCATTAATTCAGTGTATAGACAGATATTCCTCCCTGTTCCTTTTCTCTGCCTTTCCCAGGTGAAGAAGCACTATTGGAAAGAAAGGCAAAAAGAGAAAGCTATTAACAACAGCTGACTCTGCCCTAGTCTTGGCCTTTACATAGAATTAGTGCAACATATGGCCTCAGATAAGAGCAGTACATTTGAGCAGGGTCTGACTGACGACACCACCTCTAGGTATGCCTGTGAGTGGCCTTAACACACCTGAGTGCATCACTAGATTTGTGCTGTGGTCCTTAAAGCATGAGACCCTTTCATCTTTCAAATTGTTTAGGCCATCCCTGTGAAGTCTATAACAGCAACAGACTTTGGCAGGGTAGGCACCCGAAAGGGAAGCCCACGTAGTTTAGAACCTGCTTGTTGAAATTAGGAAAAAACTTGTTAAAGATTCACTTGGAAGAAAGGAACAGATCACAGTTGCACTCATTCACTAAGACCTGCATTGTTGCACAAAATACAACATGGGAATCTATTAGACGTATAAGTGGTAATTCATGAAATTAGTTGAATGAGCTTTCTGACTCACACAAGTAGGCAAAGAACTGACACTGACACACCTGCTTTTCTGCTCTTTCCTAGATGTTTGATAGCTATCCCTCCTCTGACATAGCCGTTGATCACAGTCAGCAAAAGGGATGCTGCTCTCAGCAACTTCAAATCACAGCCTTAGTGCTAGTCCAGTCTCAAAAGGTGTTTAAATTGAGTAAATTTGGGGCAGCTGGGGCATAGCCATGTATTCTCTTTTGTCTTCTGTCTACGAAAACTATAATCTTGGCTAAAGGAATGAGCTAGCAATAGAAAAATATCTACAGAAAGACTCAGCAAATGTCATTAGCTAGACACCCTAGGCCTACCTTAGGATATTTTTTCATTTTGGTTAGCAGGCTGTTTAAACTTTTAAAAGAACATGTTTTTATTTGATGGAAATATGATTCCTATGCAAGCATGCCAGTACATCCAGTATTGCCAAATAGAGTGCTAGCATTCTGAAAACTTCCGACTTTGCTATTGTTATCACTCAGCAGCTGCTGCATTTGGTCTGATCTGTCCACAAAAAACAGCTAAAAAGGTTTGTTGATTTTTTTTTCCTGGATTAGATGCCCTTTTCTTCCACCTGTAGTGTTCACAATTAAAACTACATGAGGTCCTCTTATTTACTATGGAGAATCATGAAGATATCGTCTTTCATATAGGAATTTACACAAGGGGAGATGCTTTCTCTGTTGTCCCTCAAATAAAATTCTAATAACTTTTGAATGACACAGAACTACAAACAATATCTTAATGTTTACTTAAACAAAGTACAGCTAGATCTAAAGAAAATTTATTACTAGACCAGATACAAACAGTATAAAATACCACGTATTTTCCTCTTTCCTGACAAATTTACATAAAGTTAAGTGAAATCTATTTTGCCCTTTCTATAGTGCTGAATTGACTGGATAATGGTAAAACTTCCCAAAGGATGAAACCATTCCTATTTGCATGCTGATTAGTCTGACAGGACTATATTGACAGTGCGTGTATATATTAACATGCGAACTCCTGTCATTTCTATTAATTCAATGTGGAAAATATATTTTCAGCAGAGACTCAGATTTCATGTTTATAACTTGACAAATTAGTTTAGTGCTTCTGTGGAGATAGAATCAAACTGCTGTGTTTACTCTATGTTGCCTCTTCAACTATGACTATATAAAAACAGCATTTACTAAAGGAAATGGAAATTCACTTTAGACATGAATACTCTGCTCAAGTAAAAGTTCTGGAATTTAAGAAGCACTTAGTTGCTGCATTAGGCCATTTAGGATGTTTCAGCATCTCAATTGACTGTAATACCAATCTGCTCAAGTGCCCTGTTAATGACCTTCCATCTCACAGCAAGCTCAGGAATTCAGTGTTTATACTTTTCTTTTTTTTTGTAACTATACCATGAACAGACTGAAGGACAGATCCTTCTTTCTCTCAGTACTGTGGCAGAAGGATGTAAACTGTTATCACTTCAAACAAAAAAAACTCTCACCTTCCTGCCTCTTAATGAAAATTATCATTGGCAAAAATTAGAAAAAGGGAACCACTTCAAACAGGGTGTTAAACATAAAGAAACATAGAGTTTTAAACGTTGATTCTAAAGAAAAAAAATTGTATACATTAACTCCCATGTTGCAGTGTGAAGCATTCTCAGTTTTGTGTTATTGTTCTAAATGAATACCTACAACACAGTAATATGTATCTAGACTGAGAACACCACTACCATTTCTCAAAACACTCCCTAGAATTTTAATATAACTAGTAAGCAATGTAAGATATATATAGGGAGAGAGGATTGGATCTGTGCCACTAATCTAGCTTCACTGCAGTCAAAAATATGAGTCATTTTCACAAACTTAATATGAGATCCAGAATATCTGCTATGTTAGCAAACCTGAATACTTAATCATCTATCCTGCCATGTCTTCACTTCACCAAATGGACTAAGAACATGAGAAAACTTCCTTGAGTGATATCACTAGCACTTGTCTGCATTGTTTACATTTTATTGTGGCAGACTAGTAAAAATTTGAGTTAGAGTATTTTGGAAAATACTAAAACCAAATTCTGTTTTTTCATTTTTGTTCACAACCCTAAAAATAAGACTACTTACAAGTACTTACTTACTTTTGCACTCTTTTTTCCACGAAAAAGCAACAGGATCCTTTATGATTTCTTATCTATATGTGTTTTCTAAATTACCATGAAAAAAACTTTTAACAAAAAAAAAAATCTGTGATGCTCTCAAGTGATTCTAAAAGCTGAACACTAATTATGGAGAGCAATAAAGAATTCAGAAAGTAGTTGCTCTCCCACTCCCCCCAGCAGAAATTTGAGAATGTCAAACTCTTGGCTTGCTTTTAGAATTCTGGTTTTGCATATCCAGGAAAGTAATCAATGCCTCTGAAAAACACAAATTCTTTTAGGATATCCATTCTTAAAAACCTCAGTAGGCTGTGGGAGCAGTACCTGTTGTAGGATAACAGCTATCTCCAGTTCTTCACATGCAATTATGGACAGTTTAGAGCCTTTAGTATGCTGCAACCTGACAATCAGACACATGCAAGCATCCAGTTAGAGCCTAAAATTATGGCTGTTAAATGAACATGGTTCAGTTTAATTTTCATCTCATTCATAGCATAGTTCACATCAGCCAATATGTTTAGTTAAATGCTTGGTCCCTTAATAATGTTACATAACAAATACCATCATTGAAGTTAGTGGGAATTACATGGCTACAATCTCTCTGTACACTCCTCATAATACAGCCTGACTGGAATGGGAATTATTGTGTTTGTGTATTAATTCTACCAGGAAGAACATGTAGAAAGACTTAGCTAAAACCGTCTAAAATTTAGAACACTCCAGTTGAATTAGTTTTCATGTTTTAAAATGCTATTTTCAGGAAAATATTCTATTTTTCTTAATGTTTAATGCACATTTCTTTAAATTTACTGTGGAGAAGAATATCTGTCAAATATTAATACCTCTTATTTCCCAGTTAGTTCATTGAGCCCTAGTCCTCATTTTTAGCCCGTTTACAGATCCCTAGGAATAATCTTGTGTAGCTTTTCTCATGTTATATTTTTTCAACCTTTGCAGAAATACATTTCCAACGTGTAGTAAATTGTTAACTTAGGTACCTCTGAACACAACTGATAAGTCCTCAAGGCAAGGTAAGAAAATAAACCATCTGCACTTAAGACGTCTGAGTACTGCTTTTACAAATGGAAATTTCATTTCCATAAACACGAAGTACCTAACCAGACTCAGTCACTTCGGTTTTAGTATTACTGCCACACCTACAAAGATGGGGTTCCATTTCAGGCATAGAATGCAGTGAACGAAACGGACTTGCAAACCAATTAAAATAGAAGCATTTCGCAAATCCCTGCAAAAGTAGAAATCTGCATAGAAATAAATTTTCAAGTAAATGCATCGAATCTGTGCACATTTCTGAGAGTGCTGTGCAAAGAGCACCATTTTCTGGGCATGGCAGAAGTTAAACCATCTTTACAAAAGCCTGGGATGCCAGCTGTGTACTCTGGAGCACCAGATACTGGCATCGAGTATTTTGCTGTTCGCAGAAATGGCACTTGAAGGTGTATCCAGTTCAATCTTCTGAATAGCACTGAAGCAACAGACAGAACTGGCAGATTTGCTGAGGCAATTTCTTGGCACAGAGAGCCAAGAGCAAGACGACCTGTAATACAAAATGAACCTTACTGTGATGCAACCGCACCAGCAAAGTATTGTGCAAACAGTTGCACTGTTACATGTATCAGCTGAGAGCCTTCTCTAGAAGGAACCACGACTTGAGAGGATTTCTTTATTAATAATCTAGCTCCCTAGGTTTTATGTGTTGAGAAAGACCAGTATGGAGGGGGCAGATGTTACACTGAACTGCTTGCAATTTTTGAAATTAGGAACTCAAGCAATCGAATGTTCATTTAAAATTTAGAATTCTCACTTAAAATGCAACTAAAGCTGCAGCAGTAATATAAACTTTTTTTTCTATTAAAACATTAAACAAGCAAAAATGGCATAAACAAAGTGGAGCTTAGTCAAACGTATTCAGTGTAGCATTCTCACTAAGTGTGTTATAAGAGTAGAAACATCATTTAACACAAATTTCTTCCACTTGAAATGGAACAGCAATTCTCAGATTTTTGAGACTTTTGAAATTCAGGTGTGTTTAAATTCTAATATCTTACAGCCCTGCTATGAAAACTTTCTTAAACGTCAGGCTAAGACATATTTAGTTGAAACATTATTCTGATGCCATGCTGTCTTCAGATCTGTCCTGTCAAGTCTCTTTCCTTATCAGTAAATAGTGAGACAGACTGATCTCAGAGCTGGTTCACTGGCCTCGATGTTCCCTTACTTGCAAACCAAACTATGGAGAAAAAAATGTATGAAGCTCAGAAATGTAGTTTCAAGCCTGCTTCTTGTCCAGATTTAGAGTTGAAACATGACTACAGAAAACAACCAAACCTAGGATCACTCTTGCTGAGAGATTCAAAACATTTCTTCATTACAATTTGGAAGGCAGGCATTTTGCATGAAAGCTGTTATTTAAGAGAAATTAAAATGTTTGTGATTAGCATTTCTGTAAAAGAGGAGAAATTTGCTTCTGTAGCTCCTTATCTATTCAGAGACAGCCCCAAAATTCTCATTGCCTCATCTTAAAATGTCAGCCTTAATATTTCAAGACTCTTCTGGAAAAGCAGGGATTTCTTGCTTAGAATACATCTTCAGGCTTCCAGGGTCTGAAGCCCTGAGTTGCACAGCACCCTGTCATTATAGATGGAGCACCATAGCAAAGAGCACAAAGAAAAAGCCTTTAAACCTGAGGTACTCAACTGGACATTGTTTCCCCAAATCCTAAAAGCCTGGGTTTAGGCATTTTCTGGTGCTTTTTTTAGCTGGTTTGTGTTGTTTGTTTTGAGTTTAGTTCTTCCTGCTCCCTGAAAGAGGCCCACACTGTATCCTCCCGCGTCTTCCTGCGGTGCTGAAGCTGGCAGCAGGAAAACAGCGGGCATGTGCACCCGAAGGGAATGGGGACAGACAGCAGGGCAGAGATTGCCCATGGGCTTGGGAAAACACCACAGCAAGCTGTCTTCGCTCGTGAACCGAAGAACTGAGCTGTCATTTGGAAGTTTTAAGGATGCATGTGGTGTGGCATGGAAGTATTTCTGGCCTGTAGGACATAGAGCTCTTTTAAGGCTGTTCATTGGGATGCTTTACAAGATCATCAATCTTATATTTGCTCCCCATGTCATCGTTCCATTATTCAAGCTTGTTTTGACATGATATTAATTTATAATTTCATGCCTTCTGTAACATTTATAAAATTATTACCCACCAATAACAGTCTTCACACAGACCAACTCATCATGCAAGTAACTATATTTTTGACGTGTTTCTCTTTTTAGACTATTAAGAACATGACTAACCTTAAATCTTATTATATTCTTCTAGTAAGCTCATAATTTCTGAACAGAAAAAAACTACTAACCCTTCCTGGAGTTTAAGAAAATGATTGTTTAACTGAATTGATACATCTATACAGAATTTTATGTTCATTTTAAGGGACTACTTTAATGTGAAACAATTTTACTGTTGTCACTCAAGTATAAGACTGGGATTCTTTGCTGGTTTCTATGTACACATGTAAGTGACTACTTAAAGTAAATTTTTTCATAGACAAGTCATTTCTTCTTCAAAGAAACAAATAAAAACTGAATTGAGAGTGAACATACAAACTGGCCCCTCACTATTTTACAGAATTATAATAGAAAATTTAAATGCAAGTGAACTTCAGCATGATTTTTTCAAGCAAGTGATAAGCTGAAATTTCTTGAACAAGAGAAAAAATTCTAAGAAAGTGGAAGTATTTACAAGTGTTGCTGCATATAAAGCATTTACGATGCCTGCAGGAAATTACAATCACTGTCTCTCTTAAAAAGAAATAGGTGTAAGATATATAATGATATCTACCTGGCTTTAGAATAACAAATGCATCATATACAATAAATTATAATAGAGGAAGTGTCCACTTGACATAAAATTACCTTACAATTAACCAATTACCATACAATTTACCTCTTAATTAACCAAATATTTTTCCTGAATATGACACATCAGTATAAAAATAGAACCATAAAAAAAAATCTACATATGAGCATAATGAACTCTTGAGATCTGGCTTTTTTTATATAATCATACCAGGAAATACTGTGTTGGGGTTTTTTCCCAAAAATGTATTTTCTGAAAAATAATAATCATTGAAGTGTATGTTTCCCATAAATGTTTATTTACAATTACACAGCTGCACATCTTGAAAAATATTTGCTTGCCACAGTCACTTTCCTCCCCAAAACATCAAAATGCTTTCTGAAAAATTTGTTCATTTGAATGTGATTTTAAAAAATTATCCATTTTTAAGATCAACTCCAGGCAAGGTATTCTGAAAATGAGAAGTCGAGGTACAAAAGTTTATTCTGTTTCAAACCAGAAGTATTTTTTTAAGTTTTCAAGTTGACAGACTGAAGAAATTATTCATTTAGAGGTGTCTTTAAAAAAATGCATAAAAATAACCACATTTAGTATGACCTTCTATTTAAAAACACAGCCCGAAGATACTTCCCAGCAACTTGCAATTAGGCAAAGGAGGCTCTGCAGTGATTGCTGTCTGAGCTTTCAGGCTTCAGTTACTCTCCCCGTGGGAACACCTGAAACTCACTGGACTTCAATTTCTGTAGGGCACCCATTACATCTGCAGGCCCGACACAGCACCCACCAAAACTCAGCTGGATAGCCTGTAGAGGGAACACGTATATTTTTTGATTTCGTGCTAAGCCGCACTACAATGATGCTGAAGTTGGAGCATCAGTCACACTGTGGCATTACCCTGTTTCACAGTAGCGAGGCGAAACTCCAAGGGGCTCCTTGATAGCTTCAATCAGAATAAGAGTGATAAAAGACATTGATGTGGTCTAATTTACTGTTTTGCCTCTAGTGCATAAGATAAGGAATTAAGACCTAGACTGAAAATCAACAGACAGAGGGTTTTTTTCTCCCCTTACTGTCATATAAATTGTTAAGAAACAGATTGTAGGATGCTTGAGGTCATGAATCATTTATTAGAAACAGGTAATCTGGCCTCTAGATTCAGCTTCAATGTGTGCTTTAGAAAAAGGTTACAGCTTCATCAGAAGAGACAGAAGAGTTTCCTTGTATTCATAATCCTCTCTCCAAACCTTCCCCCTTCACAACAAAGTCCTTCCTTTAAAATGGGAAACACAACTAAGTAGTCCACTCTATTCAGAGCAGCAAGTCTGAAACAAAACAGGCCCCATGGGGCAGGCTACCCAGGTCATCAGACTACAGAAGTGTCCTGAATACTTCTCAATCTTTTCTTTAGGAAGTCATGTGGGCAGGCATTTGCTGGACCTGAAATAAGAATCCAAGTCTCCATCAATTTCAATAGCTACAGTTAGTACCCACTTAGAGGAATTTTATCAGACATTTATCACTTCGGAAGAGGTATCATTACTGAACTACAAAGCAAAAGGGAAAGCATCTCTTCCTGCTGTGGAATTAAGTCTTTCGTTTTGGTAATACTGCAAGTGCACCGAAATAGACATTCTGGAAACCTTAATAAACACAGTAAGTTTTTTTTAAACATCTTTTTTTCTTTGTAAAAGCAAATGTTAATGACATCAGCCATTGAATAAAATGCACTTGGTATTGAATTCTGACTGATAACCTGAAAATCAATTATTTGCAATGTTTTAATAGGAATTTTAAAAACTCTACATATGCATCTACCAAGGTACATTTGTTTTCATCCGTTATTTTTATTTGTCACATTCTTTACATTCTTATGGCCCTATTCTTTGCTTTCCTCTTCTCAGTATTCCTTTCTAGATTCCAACATGTGATTTTACCTAGGATTTCCCTGGTCATTCACAGATAATATATGCAAACACTTTGTAGCCATGAAAATACTGCCATTTCTTCCTTTTCTTTCTTTTTTTTGAAGAAATCAGTTTTATTATTATTATTATTATTATTATTATTATTATTATTATTATTATTATTATTATTATTATGTGGCAAGTATATTGGTCTTGTGAGAACAATATAAAAGGCAAACCAAAGGATGCTGAAATAAGTACCAAATATCACGCCTAACCAAAAGATATGAATTTATTATAGCTCTGAACAAAAGAGAGTTCTTACAGTCATCATATATAGTTGCTAGGTGCATATTTTAAGCCATTTGATACATTTTCATTATCAAGTCTTTGATGAAACATGGGAAAGTCCTATGCTCTCCAGCAACTTATTTCACAGTCTGTATGTCACAAAACTTTGGAGATGAAGTTCCTACATTTTGTATTTCTGGAATCTTTCCAGCTCTAATGTGAGCTGCATTGGTAGGGGTTCATCCAGTGTTTGCTCTGTCCACTAATGAAAAACAAAATCTATCTTTGCAGGTTTCAGAAGTTGCTACCTGTACCATGAAATGAGTACATCCTTTAGTGCAAATGGAGCAAGAACAATTGTCACACTTCTGTTACAGGACTGGTAACATTTGTAATTGTTAGCTTGTGTTGATTGTTTAACTTTTCCAACCACATCAATGAAATTTCAGAATAAAAGATGATAAATCATACATTAAGCATGCAAAGTAGCTTCTGAAAGAAGTCTTATTCTGTAGAGGCTAAAATTACTTTCCTAGTTTCCAATTTTAATTACTTGTGTTATATTGATATAACATACAAAGCACAAACCTTGATTTTTCTTTTTTAATTTTTATTCTGCTATCATGCTCAATCTCAGTAAATTTGAAAAGCACTTTCTATATATTGCTGTTTATGTCATACATACATTCATTTCTCACCATGGTACTACCCGAAAGGCACTTATGGCCCAGAACCACTACGACGACCTATACCAATTTTCGTCATAAAAGAACCAATGGAATTCCAATCAACTCACGGCAAAAATAATCAATTTGTTGGTCTCTGCAAATGTACTGGATACAGGGACTTTAAATGTGTTAATTATTTAAATCTGTGCAGATTGTGCATGCCAGAGTGGCAACTAAGTGAACCATTTTAGGTCTGCTTTTATTTTCTGCATATCTATCCTCACTAAGGGTCTTTACCTGACCCCAACGTAAATTAACCTATCCCCAGAACACCCACCCCCAATACATCTGTCTCAAAAATTAACAAGAATATTGCCACAAGACTCTTCTAACACCCTCTTGGGGTGTGCTTGGCCTGCTTACTTACTTCAGTGCTTGTTATCAAGTCTGTCTTCACTAGTCAGAGTGGTGTCTGTCCTTCAGCACAGCTATTAGGAGTTTTACCTTTCCAGAATCCTAAGAAAATAATTAATCCAAAGTTAACGTGCAGTACTTCTTTTTTCTAGGGTCAGCATTCTCACAGGTCTGAAAAAACACTTGCCAGTTGCTTGAGGTCAACAGTTCAGTCTCGCTCATCCATTCTGCAGTGAGCTGTGAGCCTGCAAGAGCAGAAGTGGGCCTTGTGCTGTCAGCATCTTTTTTACAGAGCTGCTGCTCACCAGGTTGAGCTTCTCCCTTTAAATGCCAGTCATCACAGAATAAGTGTGGAGAACTGCTCTATCCTACTGTAACTTATCTAGGGAAGGAACTGCTTATTGTAATCTATAGCCTTACTATAAGTTCTCTGAAATCTCACCCACCATTAAAATTATTCATAAACATTGTTTTATAACTAATTGTCAGAGATAAAAAGAAACTCAAGATCATTTTTACTCCATGTGCTATACACACCTGATTCTTTAACTTGGCCAATTATTACATGAGCAGAATGAGTAGCTGATATTAGATCCACCCTGTCTGACAAACAAAGAAAACATTGTGGATTATGCAGTATATGATCCGAGGAGAAAAAAAACCTCCAGGAAAAGAAGTTAGGTGCTCTGAAAACAGGAGTATCTGGGAAAAAATAATACATAAAGTTTTGTGGATTTATGCCTATGGCATAGCTCCCAACCAGAGTTTGTGTAAACATAAGCTCAGCACTGTTTATAGCCTCACTGTGATCTTTGAATGCAAGCACAAGGCTTTTCTTCATTTATAGTCAAATAGTTTAAACATAGATGTCTTGACCCAAGAGAAATCTGTAAACAACTGTGAGTTAGAAAGGTAGTTCCACATAGATGAGACGCATGTTTTCATTGATCACCCATGTTTGCAGTTTTCATTACTGCTGAGACTCAGTTTAGGACTCTGGTCATTGAGCTCCTTTTGGCACATATTGCGTGTATACACACACAACTTGTAGTAACTTCAGCTTCACAAATCAGTCATACTTCACTTGAGTGAGTTATTGCTACCACACAACGGCTGCTGGTAATGAAGCCACTCATCCATTACAGCAGCTGTCATTTCAGCTGCATGACCTCCTTCTACCAGCTTTCAGTCACCCAGCTGACAGTTTTTTTCACTTGAAACTCCTCCACCTGGCTGGAGGACCATCCAAGTCATCATCAGTTCTCAGCAACCTACAGACAAACAGTTCCCTGAGCCTGCAGGCCTGCACGCTTTGCTTTCACCTTACTCTGGGGTTCAGCTACTCTCAATAATTAGCCAACAAACTGCAGATCACAGCCTAACAAAGCAGTTAAGACGGTTCAAAGGCCAACTGGCATGCTAAGAGGAAGTCCAGCCATGCACTCCCACCTCTCTCCTACCACCATCTGACCCCTCAGCAAGTAAGTTAGAAAGCCACCCCAACAAACAAAAGAATGCCCTAATCTCTCCCCCAAACTAGCTGGTGGTAGGATTAAATAAGCATTAGTGCCAGGAGAAGCACAAAGCCAGGCTGGAGAGGAAGGAAGTGGGAACATCCCTTTCAGCAGGGGTTAGCCTTTTCATTGGCCTTACCTGCATTGTCAGGCTGTGGTTGGAGGTGTGTGCTCCAGGAACAACTGAGCAGGCTTAACAGCTTTCTGATGCCAAAAGGAGCAGTCCCACTCTCCTCTGCCTTGCATTCCATTTCTGGCATGTATCTGACCCCTCAGCAAACTGACTCATTATTCTGACCGAAAGCTATTTCCTTTATTGGTTGGGTTAGTTTACCCATGGTTTAATGAATTGAATTGGCTCAGAGAGAGGTCAGAGAAGCAGCAAGCAACAAAGAAGAAGCAGAGGAAATGCACAGGCCAGGGAAGGGGGGACACAGTGCTGCCCTTTCAGCAACAGCAAGCAGGCAAGTCAGCTCAGCCATCTCATCCCACTGCGCTCCCAGCCACCTAGCTGGCAGCTGGCCAGCTTTCACAGGGAGAACAAGCCAAGAAGGATGTGGTTCTATCTACCCAACTGACAGCTCTTTCTTTTGGGACTTACAGCACCATTCGTCTTAGCACCTGCTAGTCTTAACAGGCTAAAATTTATTGTCCAGCACTCCTCAACTGAGATGTGATCGATTAAGATCCACCTGCTGAGACACCCCAGTTCAAGCTCCATCACGAAGCCTTCTGCTTCAAGACCTTCTTTCTGTAGCATTCAGTCCCTTGTAGCAGGAGGGTCAGAAGGTCTCCACTGCTGAGAGCCAAAGGAACTGGCACTGCCTCCGTTCACCCCTCTCGGGGTGCCCTTCCCTCCTCCTAACTCCTCCTGCTCCACAGCCATGTTCCCCTTCCCGCTCCAGCTGCACCCGCAGCCAGCTCCTGATGCCTCAGGAGAGGGGCTGTGGGGCTGCTCTGTGAAGGCATGGTCGTTCTTACACAGAAGGCATGGCCCTTTCTGCACAGAAACTTCAAACACGCATTGCCACAGTTTAAGGGCTGGCTTGAGCTTTCCTGGTTGAAGAACACATAGTTCAGTTCAGAACTGACAAATGAATGGGACAAGGAACAAGCACTCTTAGGTGGTCTTCTTCATCAGGTTTGACAATCTGAAGACGCTTTTGTAGCAAATATTTTTTCATATTAAATATTAAATCTTTTAGCTCTGGTATAGAGAAATAATCATTATGACACTGCAGGTCCCCTCTTCCAGTATTTACAGAACAGAAGATATATTAAATACTATTTCTAGATTATATTTCCATCTTTTGAAGAGGTTAAAAATTGTCATTAAAAAAAGTTAAAGAAAACAGAAAAAAAAAATCAATTAATATGCAGATAAGTGAATATCAAGGCCATTATAGATATTTTCTTAAATACATTTAATAGAAAGCCCTGAAATGAAAGCAAATTAACATTGTGAAAAACAGTTTGAAAATTAAAATATTTTAGTTCTGCAGTAAGTAACTGTAGGAACATATTATGAAGTTAGGCAGCAATCATATGCATAATTAAAGAAGTGATTATATGTATATTTATACCATCAATGCATAATCCTCAATTTGTTTAACATAAAACAGAACATCAAGGAAACGAGAATTTAAATTCCACTTGCTTAATATGGAACATTAAGTACACAAAAAATTGCTTGTAATTTTAAAGTGTATAACTTGAACAAAATTTCAAGGTGGCAAATATTTGAGAGGAAGTAATGAGTGAAAAGAAAAGGAAAATATTAATATTATGCTTAATGAACAGAAGCTTCATTTGTAATAATTAAGGAAGGGTATGCTTCCATTTCAAATGCTTAAAAAGAAAGTAATGTCAATTAGCAAGACATCTCTTCATTTTATACAAACAAGATAGATATGAGAGCTCTTAAATACTTACATAGAATTTTTGTCTGGCTCCAGCATATCAAGAAACATGTACAATCATCACCCTTAAACCATAAAAATCTCTAATAACAACTGTCTCAGAAACAGTTGCTTGTATTCAAATTAATAACAGGTTGTATTCCATGTTTGTTATGAGAAATGGGGGATTGTGCACTATACATTCAAGGTGACCAGTGCACTGTCCACTAGTTTGTGCCTCCTTCGTGCCCTTCTTCCCGAAAGAGGGAAGTCTGAAAAAAACGCAGTGGACTCACTGTAGAAAGGCATGAAAAAACTGCCTGTTCTCAGAGAGGGGTCTCTGCGAGGTGCTCCTGAGGAGCAGCCAGATTTTCTTCACGGATCGGAGGAGCCATGGTCAAAGATCTGCAATTTTGAGAAAAGGTGATATCTGCTTCCTGCTAAACACTAAATTTCATGGACCCAAACACAGAGACACAAAATCATTCTTCCTTGAATCTCAGCCAAGGGCTGTAGCAAAGATTATTCCTTCATATTTTTTTCTCACAGAGTGTAGAGCGTGCTCATCTATTTTGATAACAGTATTTACAGTGTTTTCTTTTAGCCTCTTTAGAAATGGTACCCAGCTGTCTTGAAGGCAGCCTTTTTTATATTTGATTGGCAGCACTCTCAAGACCAAATATTGAGTTGTTCTCAGGAGTTAAAGAGCTATCACTGTAAATATAATGTTCTGTCTTACCAAGAGTTCTGTGGTTAGTTGGATACCAGAAATAGATATTAGCTCATATTGCCGATGTTGTATGGTCTTGACAGGTTAAGGAGTCATCCGTCATCAAACTTAAAAGTTATCCTAGAACTTTTTGCACTCTTAATTGTGCTACTCAAGGGATTCCATCTTTCCACTGACTCTTCAACTTTCCTTCTGTGCACAGATCCCTACAACAATATATGAACAGTCATCTGCTCCCAAGCAGGCAGGAAATCCTATTTTGGACAGAATATGTGCGCCTTCTAATGAAGGAGAACAAAAACAAAAACCAAATAAATATTTAACTTTTCATTTCCTTATTTTTCAGTGTTTGTGTTCAAAAGATGACATATACAGTCATGTTAAAGTCAATATATGAGGGACTGAGATCAGATCAGTATGAAATTTTGTGTTGTGCAGCATGTGTTAATGTTTGTACTGTAATTTCACATTTAACATTATATGTATATTCAATATTATCACACTAATTATTATACTATCTTAATATTTATTCAAACCAATACTATTTGTGCAACAATTTCAGAAAAATGCATTTTAAAGCACTTGTAAAACTGTCAGAATACTTTTGCCTTTGTTGTTTATACATGTTGAGGATTTTTAGAACGGTTAATACTATGTATTATAGGAAGAGAATATTTCTATTAATTGCTTACTTAGCATGGAATGTTTCCTCTAATTCAAAACTGTTGCTTAAATTAGTCCGTCTGGTTATCATTAGAACCATGAGACACTGAAAAATCAAAGCTGTAGAGCAAGCCAGTGTCAATGACAGCTGCAAAAATGATAAGTCAATAGAATTAATAGAAGTATTTTTGTGCAAAAAATGTTGTTTTTATGCAAACATATAAGCAATGTTAACCAACCAATGTTTATAAGTAGTAAAATAGGAAATGCCATTTTGTTATAGGATTTATAGTCAATCAGTCATAAAAAAAAAGGTTAAAAGTGTTCATCCTCATTTAAAATAGTGTTTTAAATATTAAAAAATGCAGAAAAAGGGGAAAAAATACTTTGTTTATGCATTGCATGCTAAAAATATTTTCAAGTAAGCTAATGAGGAAATCTTCTCCATGCTTTTTATGACATTGACTTATTAAGCTGTGTTAATAATGCACTTAATTTCCTATATGTTATCTTGTGTACATAGGATGAGACTTAACCTGCAGACACTATGCTTCAATGAGTGATAGTGCATGTTATGGTTTAACGATTTTTCCCAGAGGTTGAGTTAGAGGTCTGCTGATTTCCTTTGGGGAGGGTGCCCACTGCACACCTTTGCTCCTGATATTTTCTCTTTGCTACTGTAGCCTGAAAAAATTTATTTATCCTCAGTTAAGTATTGCTGTAGCTGTTATCACTGTATCCGCTTCTTAAATGTCTCATCATTCAGCTACCTGTCCTTAGAAATCACTTATAGTAATTATGCATTGCATGATGTGATCTTGACTAGCAAATATTTGCGGGATGGTAAAACCAGTTTTTACAGAGAACAACCCTGAGATGACTTAGGAAAAGGGAACTCTGGGGCTTGAAATAATGCTAGAAGCAATTCTAATGAAGTAGACCATTACTAGTTCTCATAAGTCCTGCAGATAGTAAAGACGCTGTTCTCCTTCAGTGCTATTTTAAGGTCTTAGAATTTAAATATTTTGCCTTTCTCCCGTGGGTCCATTCTTTTAGGCTACATTTCTTTTGAGGAGAAAATTTACAGTCAAATTGGTAAGTAAGTAACTAATTGTAATGCATTCCATTTTGTTTATTATTTAATAACATGAATTACACTTGAATTACAGCACTTCTTTTTATATTAGTCTTCCTTGTGGTTTATCTCTTAAGGAAAGGGGATCCATATAAGAAGAAACCTCATTACAAGTCTCTTCTATTAAGTCTTTGCTGAGAATTTTATATGCCAATTATGGAATGTTCAGATTTGCAAATAATGGTCTACCAATGCTTTTACAGCAGTTAGTGAATATCGGTTTGAAGTTTTAAAAAAAAAAAAGTGTTACATAAAATATTTAAATATATACTGAGAGAAAAGAAAAGCGAGTTCTTTTAAGTGCTACAATAGTCTTGTTTAAAAACTGTCATGAACCAACCTGTCCTTTAAATCCTACTTATTTTAGAAATACCATTTTGGAAGATCTCAGAATTGACACCTGGATAAGCTATTACCTGATACTAGACATGTAAAAGACAATTGATAGTCTCAGATTTTTATTTCTATTAAATAAAAGAATTCTCAAAATAATTTGTAAGGAACAAAATGTGTTCAAACTATCGTAAGGTAAAGAAGCAATATTAATTGACATATATTGCAACACTCAATGGGATATAGTGTGAAGTGTTACACTAAGTCTGTGTGAATTTGTTCGTCAGTCCTGTCACTTCAGTTTTAAGATGTGTTATCTGGAATGATTTACAGGTACAAGGGACTAAAAAGGAAAACATCACCATTTCACACCAAGGAATGTTTCAATTATACTCTGTTACCTGTATTAGCAATTTATAATTTCATAATAGGACCACAGTTCTGTGTTGTTAATGGATATGGACATGAATGTGGTAACTATTTGTCATTTTTAGAGTATTGACTGTGATAGAACACCGATATGTAGCAACTCTATACCTAATATTTTCAAGTTGGAAGTGTCTCCATTGAGCATGAAAAGTATTTTTAGTTACAGAATCGTAGAATGGCCTAGCTTGGAAGGGACCTCAAAAATCATCTGGTTCCAACCCCTCTGTTTTGGACACGTATAACTTTCACTAGGTCAGGTTGTTCAGAGTTGCATCCAATCTTACCTTAAACACTTCCAGGGATGGGACATTCACAGCTTCTCTGTGCAACCTGTTTCAGTGCCTCACTACCCTCACAGTAAAGAATTTGTTTCTAATATTTCATGTAAACCTGTTCTCTTTCAGTCTGAAGTCACTCCCCATTGTCCTGTCATGCCCTTGTAAACAGAACACTGGAAGGCTGCGATTAGGTCATGTTGAAGCCTTCTCTTTTCCAGGCTTAACAATCCCAATTCTTTCAGTCTTCCATTGTAGGAGAGGTGCTCCATCTCTCTAATCACCTTGATGTTCTTCCTCTGGATTCACCCCAACAAGTCTGTGTCCTCCTTTTGCTGGGCACCCCAGAGCTGGATGCAGCACTGCAGGTGGGATGTCATGAAAGCAGAATAGAGGGACAGAATCCCACCCCTCACCCTGCTATCCACGCTGTTTGGATGCAGCCCAGGACACTGGGCTTCGACTTTCTGGGCTTCGACTTTCTGGACTTCAAGTGCACATTGCCAACTCATGTCCAGCCTCTCACCAGCATCCCCAAGTCCTTCTCAAAAAGGCTGCTTCATCCCCCAACCTGTACTGATAACCAGGGTTTGCCTCAGCGCATTGTACTTGGGCTTGTTAAACCACATGGGCTCATTACTTGGTCTTGTCCAGATGCCTCTGGATGGCATCCCATCTCTCAGGTGTGTTAATGGCACTACTCCCCTTGGTGTCATCTGCAAATTTGCTGAGGGTGCACTCAATCCCTCTATGTCATTAATGAAGATATTAAATAACACTGGTCCCAATACATATCCCTAAGGGACACCACTTGTCACTGATGTCCATCAGGACTCTGAGCCATTGACCACTACCCTCTGCATGTGACCATGAAACCAATTCCTAATCCATCTAACAGTCCACCCAGCAAATCCTTCTCTCTACAATTTGGAGAGGTGTTGTCAAAGGCTTTACAGAAGTCTGGATAAAAGACATTTGTAGCCCTTCCCTTGTCCACTTGTGGAGTCACTCTACCATAGAAGGCCACTTAGTCAGGCAGGGCTTGCCCTGGGTGAAGCTGTGCTGGCTGTCTCCAACCATCTCCCTGTCCTTCGTGTGCCTTAGCACAGCTTCTAGAAGGATCTGTTCCATGACCTTCCCAGACACAGAGATGAGGCTGATGGGTTACTTAGTTCCCAAGATCCTCTTTTTTATCCTTTTTTAAGATAGGTACAATACTTCCCTTTTTCCAGTCATCTGGGACTTCCCCTGACTGTCATGATATCTTTTCAAATATCATGGAGAATGGCATGGCAACTACATCAGCCAGTTCCTTCAGGACTTTGGGATGCATCGCATCAAGTCCCATAGTGTGTTATGGTTCCTCAGGTAGTCATGTACCTGCTCTTCGCTTACAGTCAGAGGAATTTTTCTCCCCCAGTCCTCATCCTGCTGTCTATCCACTCGAGAGGTTGGGGAAGAGTGGTTGCCAGTGAAGTCTGAGGCAAAAAACTCTTGAGTACCTCAGTCTTCTCCTCATCTGTTGTTGTTGTTGCAGGATGAAAGCCTGAGAGTGCAATGATTCCTGTAGCTGGAGCAAGAAGGCTTCATCAATAGGCTCCCCTTGGCTTACACAGAACATTAATGTCACCATCTTTCATGTGGCTTCCCAGCGTGTTTCCTTCTTGTCACCTATGAAACTATGAGGTTTCTCAATACATTTCTTAACTCATTGTTTGAGGTATATACTGTGATATGAAAGTCTAATAATGTACTTTTCAGGCAGCATATCATGCATAACGTTATTCCGCTTATTTTTATCTGCTTATTTGGTCACCATGCTGAATATTACCTTCCTAAGCATTTTACAATTGAGAAACTGCTAGTAAAATATGTACTGGCTTCATCCTGCAAACAGAGGGGACATTGCTATGATGTCACAGAACTGCTCTATGAAGCCATTTCTAAATGCAAAGACATTTATTTATGTGAAAAAAAGGTGCTCTGAGAAAGATGAACAGGAGTTAGCTGTTGAATTCTGAAGTGTACTGTCGGAAATACTGGATTGTTGCAACTTGACTTAACTTTCACATAATTTTATTCTACAGCTACAGCCTTCCTGTAGCATCAAAAAGCTGGGGGAAAGTTATTTTCATATGTATATTGGAAATGACTGATGACTTAATAAATGTGGAAGCTATAACTTTTATTCAAAGTTTCTTTTCTCATCTCAAGTAAAACCTCTATGAAGATCTATGTATTGTTCCTAAAAGTTTCCTGTCTTAGCTTCAAAACAGTCCTGATGTGAATAGTTTTTGCATAAAAACACTGTTCATTTGAATTTTCATCCCATTTAATTGCTAAATTAGCACTAATTCAGTTTAAGACTTGAATGTGACTTCATTAAGGAAAAAGTAAAATATACAGCGTAAAAGTTGAAAAATGTCTCTTTTACTTTAAGAGTGGTAGACATTCTATACAGCAGAAGTTAGTGAACCTTTAGGAACAATCATCCAAAGTTTATATTTCTTGTGGCCCAGTACACAGCAAATTGTCAGGTTTGTGGCTAAGGATATTCTGAATAGATGAGGTTGTTTCAGAGCATTTACTTCCCTAATGACTGGTCATACAAGGACCGCAGACTGTGAACAATCATGCTACATTATTTTATTTATATAAATGTAATTTCTGTTCAATGTAGACTAACTGCCTACATTCTTAAAATTAAAAGGAACGTGCACCCATCTTTTCGGATCTGTGGGCTTGTGTGCATGCATGTTCAAGCCTATCATGCTCTTTACGGTGTCAGCTGCAGTAATGGCCTAAGTAATGAGAGAGCAAACTGTTCTAAGATTTGCTATCATATATCTTTAAGGACAAAAATAAAGGAGGTTTTTAAGACCAGGAGGCACAAATTTACAAAAGCAAACCCACCAGAAAATGGTTAAATACACAGAAAAACAGAATAAATCAACTTAAGAAAGCCGCGAAGGAAATCAAGACAGATTCTGCAGGCCTAGACGGCACCTTTACATCTGATTGATGTTGTTCCTCAAGTGTCTTTGGACAGAAAAGCAAGGTAATAACCCTAAAAGAATGTGTGATTTTATACTGGATGTCTAAATTCTGCAGGCTCAAACTCAAGGGAGCGGCTTGTTTTGGGTAAACTCCTAACAGTCCTCTCCTTTACGGTCTGGTCAGATGAATGAAAAGCCTTAAGCTCCTTTGAATGCCCAGCCTTGAAAATCCTCGAAGTCTGCTTCAGATGAGCTGTGGTGTATGAGGCATGTTGCAACTGCTTCCTGTCGTGCTGTTTCCCAGTCAGTTTTAGAAGTCAGCCAATATGGTGTGCTATCTGAAATGCTATAGTAATTATGTGTTATTTACAGTAACCAGAATTGGCACATTCATGTCTGAAAGTGCTGGCTAATAACCAGGTTTCTTCCATGTTCATTGTAGGTTGCTTCTAGACACTCAGGAGTGTATAGATGGAAAAGGTTAACAAGGCAATGAGAGGTGTATTTTGCGTCATCCTAGATGTGACTTTCTGTAGACACATCTAGATATTATCCGCAGACAAATGTGAAAGGCAGCAAGGTCACCTGGGATACCTCTGGAAGCCTATAAGCTAGACGGGACATGGAATTGCCACATCAGGTTGCCTGAAAAAGCGTAGGTTGAGTATGACCACTGAGAGTCAGCTGATAAGCACCAATAGTGAGAAAGCACCGACTCAAGAATGGTCTTTGTTTAAGAACTGATCACGAAAGACTTGAGAGAATGAGAGATCTTATAGAGAGAGCTGCTGGTGAATTCATAACTCCAGGAAAGACCAATTAATTTTAAGGCTAATTTGTTTAGTCAAAGGAATTTTATATGATTATCAGTAATAGTACAAAAGGATTTCAAGAGACACCAGTGGAAGCTACATTTCCCAGTGGCACTCATCACTGCCATATTGCTCATGGGCTGATGTACCAATGAAAAAATGTTTTTGCAAGAGGGGTGTACAGTGCAGTTACCAGCTACACAAAACACAGAGCAGTGGTAACAGCAGTTGTCTGAAATCAGTCTCAGGTCAAACATTACTGCTTCCTATTGTTTGCTTCCTTTTTTTTTGTGACATCTACATCACCATGAACTCTCCTGTACTGAATGTACTTAACACAAATACCATAACCAAAAATAAATAAAGACTATTTTTGTTGTGTGTAGGTAGACTATCAGATGATATCTTTCTTTGACAAAGAAACTCCTCTTTTATTCTGATGCAATCTATGTTCTGGAACATATGTGTTGCTGTTCCAAGCATGACACCACGTTGGTTGTACTTCAGAGGTGTTCACTTTGCCAGCTCTAATGCAGTTTTTAACAGCTTGTCTTTTTGTGACATATTGCAATTATGCCAAACTATGTAATCACTTATTTCACATTGAAGTTTCAAGCTTTTGTATGATATACAGCCTTGAAACTTAAAATTCCACTAGTCAGTAAAGCAATTAACTGCCTTCTGGGGGTAAATTTCACTGAAAAAAAGCTATGATTATTCTTTATTATTTTTTTTAAAAATAATTTAATGAACACAGCCCCAGAGATATTATCTCTATCTCACTGAAGTAGGTGGGAGTTTTGCTACTGACTTCAACTAAGTCAAGCTTTTGCCTTAGGACAAGATGCTTCTCTGGTGAATAATAATGAATTACTAAGAAAGACTAAACTGTGGACTGTCTTCCTAAAAAAGTCCACTTAAAATTATTGTATTATTATGTCATATTGTTATATTCCTTTGCAAGCTCTCAAGCTCACATATGCTTAAATTGTTCACATGTTTTTGAATGTGGCACCATGGACTGTCAAACAGTAAGAATCCATCGTTTTCATTGGTGAAAGTAGTGTGTGGGATTCATAGATATGATTTTTGTTTAGCTTGAGAAGCAAAAATTTTACAAAATTAAAATAAAAAAAAGTAAATTACTATTTCAAACTCCTACTCAAAGATATCCAATTATGAAGTAGTTTTGCTGCATTTTCTCAGCACTGAAGTCAAATCCCTTGAGAATTTCTTATAAATCAAAAATATCTATGAAACTTCTAATATTAACAGAATAAAAATGTTTTCTCCTTAGATGTGGAGGGAATTTAATAAATGAAAGGTTAACAAAAATTAGGGAAGTGACTGTATTTCTTGGTAGAATAGTCCAATACAGGTAGAATTCATTAATCATCCATCATTCCTTAAGTATTTTTTTTTATTTTTGAAAGATATGAAAGATCTTTTGAAATAGTATAAAATTGTGACCCATTTCCACCACAGGAGTGGGGTAAAAATAAGCATTTTCATCATCTCAAAATAATTTTCTAGTGATCAGGTTCATATGGGGATCTAGTTGTCTGATTGCATAATTTGCTTTTTATTTTTATTTATTCAGGATTCTCAGAGACAAATTTTAGTGGCTTGAAAGTTGAAATTACATGGATTCTCTGTTTTGCACATGTGGCTTGAAGCATTATCTTATCTTAGCATCTTTTCATTGTATTAAAAGTGGTCATCCTGCCTAAATTCTACATTTAATCCCAGGGTAGAATTCAGACATAGCCTGCTATATCCTGTTTCAAAGAGTTGTTAGGATAAGTAAATTAAAACTGAGGAAAGTAATTATTTCTAACATGACACAAAATAAGCAATTAAAATGTTAAAAATATTGTTTGAGACAGACAAGTTCTAAATTTTATTTTTAAATTATGCACACTGCAGCATTCAATTTATGTCTAATCTCTAAATTCCATTTTAACTACAAAATAGATCTTTCAGAAGAGCCTAAAGTCTGCACACTTCAGAGAGAATCGCAAAAGGCTAGCAAACACAAAACTTTCAACATGAGGTTGTCTCGAACTTCTGAACCTCTCCAAGGCTTAGTTACCTAATTCAGTACATGAGAAGGATGCTTTTCACTCATATGTGTATCATCTTGGCCCACTGATAGAACTGGGATATGTGCAATGCTTTGCCATTTGGAATAGGCCACATCCCAGCCTGTGTTTATACACATGCATAATAACTAGAGCAGTACCATGTATAAAAAGGAGACCTTGCCCAATTACCTTTCTTCTTCTGGTGCATGGCAAACTCTTGGTACCAGAGGCTCGCCTGTAGAAAAAGGAATGAGGCCATAAATAACACAGTTTTATAACTCAGTCAGTAGGTGTTTTCCTGGCAAGGCAAATCTCAAAGTCTGAGAACCATTATCTAGCATCTGCATTTTAATTATATCATTCATAAAAAGATAAGAAACTCAATTTCAGGAACTGAAACATCATATGCCCGGTCAGGACCATGCAAACACATTGTTTCCTCCTTGATTGTTTTTTCCAGCATTGTGACTTTTCCTTTGCTTTATAGTGGCACAATTTATTTCACTACAGTGGCCTAAGTTCATAAATAAAGACGTAAGGGGATCACTTTATACATCTGGAGGGTGGGACAGGTTGCTTCTATCAGATCGTTCCTGAGTAAGAGCTTTAACCATGAAACTGTTGCAAAAAAACCCTTAGCACTGCCAGTCACTGTGTTTTAGGAAAACTACCGCGGCATTTTACCAGACAGCTGAACCATTCCTTTAATATGAGATGAGCTCAGAGCTTGCCTACTACGTGTGGCAGTTGCGTTCTAGTGCGTATTGCATCTACCCTGAAAGGCTCACGAGTATTCCTCTTCTAAGGATAGCTGAGGGCAGGTAAAGGTGGTTCTGCTGATCATCCAGGAGTCCTACAGCTATATTATATGCAGCAAAGAGGAATGATGGCAACTGAAAGAAGAAAATGATTTTTCAGCTGATACACAGGTAAATTAATTCCTGTCAGAAGCTTCCTGAAGTCATTGTGCCATGAGAATAAATTATGTCCCTGACAAAGAGGTGTTACCAACCTAATAAAGAAGCTCATAGTAACTGGACTATTATGTCCAATAATATGTGTATATGCAACACATAATGTGCCAGATCCATAATTGGTGGAGTTCAGGAGAAAAAACGATTATATATTTTAATCTAAGTTAGATCCTTTTGGACATGAGATGGCCATGTCATAAAGATTAATTTTGGGGTTGCAAGTTCTAGGAGAGTTGAAAGTGTACTATTTTGTTTTTAAAACAGTTGTATTGTTCTCCCATAGACAGAAAGCCACAGGGTAACAAGTACTTTCAATTAAAGAAAAAAAATTATTTTCAAGGCTTCAAAAGCCCTTAGTAAACACTTTCTCAGATTCAGTGCTGAAGTCCAGCTTGAAATTCGTGCAGTTCAGAGTCCCAGCTGGACACAAGGACCCTAGCCCTCCAGTCTAATCCAAGACGCTGATTCCGAAGCAAGTAAGTCACAGACACGTGCCACAAGCTTGTATGTTTTTACGTTTATGAAATATTGATTTTATCTGTGTGAAAATTATGCCTTTAATGATGGCTAAAGACAACAAAAATTTTCCAGTCTAGTCTCCTTTTGGTAACAACCAGGCTGTTCCCTTTCCTCCCCGTCATTGCTAATGCAGTTTGGAACCAGATAAAATAGTGTTTGTCTCTGTTGGGTTTTGTGCCAGCATGCTGTAATTCAGTAAAGCATTTGCTTTCTGATAATCCCTATTACTCTTTCAGAATCCTGAGCTTAAATTCTCCATTTATTTTCCCTTTCAGAGACACCAGGAAGCTTTATTTGGAGCATAAACATTATTTTTGCTTACTTGATTATTTTTTTCAGTGTCACTAGTAACAATCTAGTCTATATTACTGTACTTGTAGTGAATGTTAAGACATTTCTGTTGCCTTATTCTTGGGGATGTCTTTTTCTTGTCAGTGTGAGACCTTTATGCTCTTACTCAGCTGACTTCATTATCAGGTTCATTGCAGCTGAAAACACAATAACCCACAATACAGAACATGTTGTAAAGCTCCTTTCTATCTTTTGCTGATTTTTTTAGTTTAGAGGTCTATAACAAATATAATGAAAATTGTTTTATAATAGTCTCTCACCTGCTGCTGCGCTATGTCTGGTACTTTATTTCTTCTCTGAATTTTTATACCAACTTAGATGGCCTAGTCTGGCCTGCATTGTGATAGCAGAACACTATCTCTATTAGAGGTAATGTTGAAAACTTAGTTCTTTTTACAAGGTTGACTTTTTAACTGCTCTAAAGTTCACATACTATAGTGGATTGCCTTACAGGTTGATATCCTCATGTGGTTTCCCGTTCAAAATTTGAGAACACATGAATAAAGCAGTCTCCTCCCTTACCACAACTTTTCACAAAATCAGAGGATTGGATCGATGTTTTTCTGCACAAAATGAAGATCCAGCTATGGTTCTGATGGCACACAAATCCTTTCAGCAGGAAATTTTCATAACATTGAGTGAATTTTATTATTGTGCCTTTTTGGATGCAAAACTGAAAATGATAACTCATAACAAAACAAAACAAAAAAAACCCCAGTTCTCAAGACAAACAGGAACTTAACACACATCAAAAAGCAGTTGCACACCACAGGATGAGTAGCTGAAAGGCTGTTTAGCTTATGAATGTTGTCCAAACTGAGCAGTTCTGAAGGACGAGTTGTCCTTGATTCTGAACAGGCCAGAAAGAGTTTAGATAAGCTTCTCTACACACATGAGAAACCTACGCTTGACTTTGACAGAAACAGCAAGGATTGAAGTTCCTCACCGTTTTAAGTGAACTTAAAAACATTAGCATGTATGTGTGATACATATTATATGTTATACATAATAAATGTATATTTAGATATAAATTTTTACAATATCATATGTATTATATAAATATATGATTTACATGAAGTGAAGCTCCCATCACTGTATGTTTCTAAGAACCAATTTCTGTTCCTTATGGGAACTGCTGTCCAGAAGTCTTTACTGCTCTAGGGATTTAGAGTTCATCTTCTTTCTTTTGTGTTTTGGATGCAGAAACCTTAAGAAAAATTATCAGGTGCAGGGGTACATGCAATCTGATAAGACTTTGTCAGGGGAATTGAATGGAAGTAGTGTGTAGGAGGGAAATACATGGGTGGTGGGGGAACTAGGAAAGGATTCAGTAAATATTAACTATTTAGCTCAATTTATGTAACTGATAGAATCTATGACCATAAGACTTCATTAAGATGCAGGCTGAGATGCACAGAAAGGAGAAATTTTTAATCTGTTGATGGCTTTTACAATGGTAGTGGCTTAAAAAGATGGATAGGAGGATACTCTAGTTACTGTAATTGCCATTCAATAAAACTGAAAACTTTGGACTTATGCATGTGGGTTTTTTCACTTACTCTACCTACATGTGGCTGTAATGCTACTGAGATGAGACTGCCTTAGTCACATAGGAGCCTTCATGTTGCCCTTCAGCAGTAGCATTCCAACTGCAAGATTATTTTTGTTTATAGATATGTAAAATATCACTGAATATCCCAGAAAAAAATTAAAAACTAACCAGAAAAAAAAAATCTGAACTAGTCCAGTTGTCAGATAAACAACAAAAAAAATATTCCTAGTGATTTTTTTGCATTTTCATGGTGTCAGGTTCAGCAACTCAGACCTCTAATTTGCAGGAAGTGAAAGAAAGGCATTTGATAATTTTAGTTTTGAAAATCATAATTAAAATACACAGCCATGCATCCTTGCATTCTGCCTTCTAAGAGTCATTTTCTTAACTGCCCAGAATATACATGTTCTTCATTTCCCTCTTAAGTACATTGAAACTAAGATTCCTCTGCCTGGCAGTCAATCAGGAGGAGCTCTGCTTGGACCCTATTTCTCTTGTTGATGCCACCTAACACAGTAGTTATGTCTCCTCACCATTTCACCTCCAGATCACTCTTCTATCTCTCAGCTGATAAGCCCCAGGCCAGGAAGACCCATATGATGTGCTGACAGAAACGGGACATTTCAGTGGTGAAATGAGATTTATGGAATCCTTTTCTTTTATTCAGTCCCTTTCATCATAAGGACATCTGAGATCATGACTTACTCTCAAAGGTAGTGCTGTAAAGTTGTTTTACTGTTCAATATAGCTGCATCAGATACACAGTACAGTGAAATATCTGACATCTTGAACTTTTACAAAAGTATCAGAATTGAGATTATTTCTTTATTTACAAGGATGAATATTCTCTATTTTTTTGAAAATTCTATTTAGTAATGTAAAAAAGTACACTATGCAAATACTTATATCACCCTTAGTCTCATGTAAATATAATTATTTCATCATTTATCTTACCCCAAAAATGTTTTTATCTCCTCCCTTTTTCAGTAATTTTTAAAAATATGCTACCTGTAAGTCACAAGTCTGAAATTAAACTACAAAAACGTATTAATAAACTATCTATAAGATGTGAATGACATATCTTTTGGGCAACAAAAAAAAGCACTTATTTTAGCAGACCAGAAGGAAAATAGCTGACCAAGGAGTGAAATAGTAAATAAGCACATTTAAAAGTAGCAAGGGATAAAACAGGGGAAGGAAGGAAGGAAAGAAGGAAGAAAGAAAAGAAAAAAGAAAAAAAAGGAGAGAGAAAAAAAAAAAAAGAGAAAAAAAAAGAAAAAGGAGAAGAAGAAAAAAGAAAGAAGAGAAGAAAAAAAAAGGAAAGAAGGAGGGAAAGAGAGAAGGAAGGAAGGAGGGGAAGAAGGAAAGAAGGAAGAAGTAAATAAGTAAAAAAGGAAGAAGGAATGGAACGAAGGAAGGAAGGAAGAGGGAAATTTTTGTATGTGAAGAAGTGAAGAACCAGGTAATCCTGACAAGCTCAGAAAAGCCTTGAAATCAGTAACTGGTTCTCCTTTGTGTCTGTATATCCAATAAACTTCACAGTCTCCTGAAAAGCAATCACAGGTGGTCTGTGGCGTCTGATGATGGCTGAGCCAATGAAAGAGCACAGGCTGCACATTATTTTAAGTTAGAGGAATCTCTAAGCAGCCTCTGAACTTTTTCTTCCTTACTACAAAAGGTAAATGATTCCTACTGCCTCAAATATCTAGACTATAGCACCACAGACTATACCAGAACTATATCGCTGATGTCTTATTTCATCCTCAATAAGACCCATCTCAATCTTAATTTATGTCAATGCATATATAAATGAATAGAAGCTAAAGGGGTTCACCATTTTACAGATGGTGCATAAAGAATTGGCACTGAACCTCTGTCTTCTTCTCTGTCTTGTAAAAAAGATGATGACATTAGGCATTGACCTATTTGGAGAATGCTCATACTCAATTCCTTAATATATGCAAAATGTTTTTAAAAAAAAGAAGTTGATAAAAAGTATGACAGATGTGCAAAATTTTATAAAACACAATTTGAGGAGATAAGTGAACCTGCCAGAATCTCACATATTTTATAATTTAAAAATGTGAAAGTACCTGCCAATGATTCACTGGAAGTAAATCTTTTTGTTGCCAGGACCATTGCATTCTGAAAATAAAACATTTTGGGTGTAATGATTTATTTACAACTATCATACTGTTTCACTCAGTCTCATGATACTAGCTATTGAGTCACAGCCTGAAAGTAGCAAATGAGGAATGATGGTCTTATGAGTGTGGCAAGCAAGGGTTTTGAACCTCTCACCAAGTTTCTTCTGACTTCAGTCCTTGTTGTGATTAAAGGTTAATGTGTCTTGATAGCTAGCGTACATAAAACCTATTCAAATTGCTAGTGTATATATTCTTCTGTATAACCTGCTCAGAATGCTTGACACCTAATTATGTGCTAAAATAAGAGTGAGATGGAATTGCAGAAACTCTATAGAAGAAAATGATCCCATCTGCTTCACAATAGGGCAAACTGAAGAATTGAAAGTGGTGCCTAAATCATGGCCAAATGCTCACTAAGAATTTTCTTCGTAAACAATTTTTTTCCTAAGGCATGGCAAGTCTCAGTTATTTATACTATTTCCATTAAGACGCTTTTTCTTTTTTTTTTTCCCAAAAGATACAAAGGGAATTTTAATCCCAGCATCATGGCTGTTCTAAAAAATCCCAATTTAGGCGTCTGAAGACTTTTGCAGTATACAGATATTTCAAGCTGCTTATGAGATTAAGCAAAAGAATTTCCAGTGGTTTTGATTGGAAAACTGGGACAACAGAATTGCTTTTGTCTCTAGTGTGATGTCTAGTTTCTGCCTCTAATTAGCATTACTTAGTGAAGTAGTAGTTTCATCATCTTAAAACCAAAGATGTACTTTTCCTGCACTGTACTGCATATGGTAACTAAACACTGTCAATATGCACACTCTGGGAAAGCACAGTACTCAAAATATTTGTTCATATTACTTATTTCTTCAAATAAAATGTAATCTGATTTCATGTTTTTCACAAATGCTTTAGCATAATTTTTGAAGAACGTTAAGAACAGTTGGTTCCTAAAGAACTTTTTCTGTTCATTGCTTAGCAATAGGACTGACACAAGGTTATGTGCTGTGCACACACACACGCCAGTTCTAGAAGAATGACAAAGTGAGGAGATCAAGACTTTAATTAAAGACTTTAATTTCTTACCTGGTTTAGGGAGGAGTTTCTTGTCTATGTGTTTTCTTATAAAGAATGAATTAAACATGCAGGGAAATTATGTGACACCAATTAAGGAAAACATAAGAGAGAGGGAAAAAATAATAATGAACATATTTTTCTCATTTTCTTCATAATTAATTGTACTTTCACTTAAAGAAAAAAAACTTTAAAGTGCAGCTTCTAAAAGTACTGTTTACAATCCCTTCGTTTTTTAATTGTTTCACATATTTTTCCAAAAAGCACAACATTTTGATTTTTTTCAAAAACATTTAAGTTACCTATTTTTTTGTAAAGTAAAACTATAGATCAATTTTATTTCAATACTGCTTTCAGGAAAACTATAATGTTATTCGAGCTGTAATACAGTGCAAATACAATACTCTTCTTCAGTTTATTGATTTATTGAATTAGTTGTATTTTCAGCTCACCTCTGGTGATGTTTCAAAGGTTGCATACATTATAAATGAAAAAAATTTTGTCTTCAAAGGCTCAGTTTCAACCTATGGGTTCCAGTCACACCAGCTATCAAAACAGCAGAAGATTTTAATGTGTTATAGCCATAATCTCAAGTGACAAACATACCCCATGTGCTGAAATTTCTCCTTAGGGCAGATACAATACAGATAAACACCTAACCTACTCTCATAAAATGATTTTTATGGTTCTTTATTACAACTTGTTTCTAAAAACACATGCATTTAAAAATAGTTGTGACTCTTCCAAGTAGCTCCTAGAAGTGGGAGTCATCAGATCCTTTCAATCTGGCAATTATACGGAGAAGTATTGTTTACCATCAAATTCCTGCCACTCTACTGACTGTTTGCCAGTTTCTGATTAAATGTTTTTCTCACATTCCCTACTACAAACTGACCCTTCAAAACAAAGAGGTATTATGACATAATCTTCTAAAGAACTGCAATCAAGATTTTCCATTAAAAACAAAATATTCCTATTAATAATGTTTATTCTATTTTAATACACATAGAGATAAAAATGTCTTCTGAAGGACAACAATCATGACTGAATTTTTTATTTTGATTGTGGGTTTATTCTTCTTATCAGTCATTGTATTATAATGTTGCCACAATTTTGCAGTCAAAAAAGCCAGACAATTAATTCTAAAAAGAGATTATCGAATACTTCAAAAACATAAGCAATCTTCAGGATGTTTTTAAAGAGCTTATTCCCAAGAAAAAAAATATTTTTCAAGGTTTTTTTTTCATGCATTTTACAGACATCAAGTTCAGAAAAAGAGTGAAAACCATGTGGTGAATAACAAACTTTGCTGTTCCAATTTTGAATTTTAAATATAAAGTTGTGGGACAAACAATAAATAAAATGGGTTTATATTGTAAAAAAGTGTATACTTCTTAAAATAATATCATCTGTTCACAAGCAAGGATCAAGCATATTAAGACCCAGATTGTCAGATAAGCTGTTCTTATGAGCTATTCACCCTACTCTCTTTCCTACAGTATAACTAAATGAGCAGCTTTTCTTAGGATGAAATCAGCATGAATTCTGCCACATAATCCAGTAGAAGTATTGTTTCAATTCTTCTTAATATAAATTCAGGAGGTATGTAAATACATTTTAAATTTTAATTCTTCTACAACGTGCATTCATTACCAGAATTTCTCTCAAATCAATTTTTTTGTTACTGAATTTAAAGATATGACAAAATCTCCTGGGTACCTTTCCCACACCATTTCTGAGCATAGCTTCCATTAAGATTAATGGCTGTTTTGTATCTAATGGGAATATATATCTTAAGAAAGAAGCTGATGTAGAAGCAAAAATTTTAGTGGAAATGATGAACAATAGAGGTCATGATTACACTAATTGTAGAATGAGAGATTTAACAAGATTCTATGGAGGAAATGTTCCTTCCTTTAAACAAAAAGGCCACATGTTGACACTAATCATATTGAGTAGACCTGCTGAAGTTGATATTCCAAAGATTTCATTGGGGACCATTTTCCAGACTAAGACTTCGCTTACTCAGTATAGGCTTAGCTACATAATTCTCAGTTGCTCAGTGAGGCTGGGATTCATGAATGTTGGATAGCTGAATGGGCATCGAAATTTCCAGGAGCAAAAACCCGAAGCATCAGGTTAACATGAAAGATCATTTCTAAAGATGGCCAGAAGTTTTCAAGGCTAGTGTGGGTTTTACAGTGCAGATAATCTAAATAATACAATGATATAAACAACAAATATGATACAATTATACAAATCAGAAATCAGTTTTGACATTAAAAGCTTCTTGAATTATAAGAATATCTGTGCCTACATATATTCAAGAGTAATAGTCTCCTGGGTTTTGTCAGTGACATACAAACACTTTGAGGATTTATTTAAATGATTTGTCTTCAGAATAAAAGCCTGATACGGGGCCATTGGGTCAGATGCAATACTGAGCATATGATCTGATTCAGGCTCTATGCAGCTTAACTATTTTTAAAAGGTACAACTCTAGAAATAAAAAGTATATTCTAAATATTTTCATTTCTTGAAGTTAGAAGAACTTTTCCTGTTTTCAGCCTTACTTTTTAATCCTGAAGGCATTTCTTCAGTGTGTATACATTTATGCTAATCATATACTACAGCCATGGGTTCCTCTATCAATATGAAATGTTTTGTACTTGCTGTTTTTGTGCATCTTGTATTGTTATGTGCAATATACAAAATAATGTGTCTAACTATGCCATTTATGCTTTTGAAAGAAAAAGCAAATTACTTACTGAAGAGAATGGCATTTGCATGCATGTGTGTCAGCTTTCAAGCCATTTCCCTCTACAAAATATTGCTTTCTACACTTAGAAAATGCATCCATCCATCAGTTACAAACCATTTCAAAGCACTTTATGAATCTACAGAGCAAAATGTACTTATCTTACATTGGCAGTGTCCCAGCTGTTACAAAATTGCTATTGTCCTAATACTTACAAGGCAATTTTAGCATCAGTTAATAATTTTACAGGATAGATAACTTCTAAAGCATTATAAAATGACAGACATTAAACAATAGCAACTTAGCATTTTTTGAAACAGTTCATGACAGCTTAAAAACTAAAGTGATTTTAATGTATAGTCTATGCAGTTTTAGTTTCTCATTGACAATTCCTTTAGAAGATAAAAATGTGAAAAATCCTTTTAAATAGTGGGTGAAAGAATAAAACAAATTTATCTTTAAAAGATATTCAGTAAAAATCTCAATTAGGAATAATGTCTCAAATCTTCCTGTACAGATAGTAGGTGACAAGAATTAGAATTTATTTAGGCAGAAAAAAAAAAATGATGGTATCATTTAATGGTAGGGTACCACAAAATAAAAAAAGGTATATCTATTCATTAAGTTTAATACAAAAAGGAAAATACAGTGAACAGCATTTTATATAAATCAGTATGCATTATTTCTTCTCAAAAACTGTTTTCTATCAATCTTGTTTTAAGAGCTCCAGTTAAAGGCAAGTTCTAGTTAAATTGTTACCTTTTATCTTTTCTAAGTAGCCATTATGGTCAAATGTTCACTTTTGGGTTAGACATTTATAATTTACCTAACGTACATTACAATCTGTGATAGAAAAAGATTTAATGATGTGTAAAGTGTAAACTGTTCTAAACAAATTAAATTAATTTATATTTGAGGTATTACTTTGGTAATAACTCAAAAGAACCTTTTAAGTGCAACTAATGTACATCACAGTGGCCCTTTTTGTCAATGTACTTATTAAGTTAAACCAATTGTACCACTTGCTGTCGTACAGCACAGGTAATTGACCACCTCATCAAATCATAGCAAAAAGAATCCCTTAGTGCCTAATTACTACATTCTTCTGTACTATTGAACACATTAAAGCAACATTAATGTATTATGCCATGTACATCATTACCCAATAGTAATAGAATGTCCTCATACAGGAGAAAGGAGTTCTGATGGCAGAACTATTCTAAATTATTCTAAAAATTCTGTCCACTTAAATTTCAAAACACACACTGTCTTAAAGACTAGTTCAAACATTTATCCAAAGTGCTTAATTATCAATTAATATTGCAGTTCTGCTTTACTCAAACACCATGAAATTCGAGAAGTCTGCAAAATATAGAACAGAACTTTCAGCTTACCAAAGGAAATGGTTGAAGTAGATACTCCAACCAAGAGGCAAACAGCCTGACATGTTACTACCCATTTATCCTCAGATGTTTTACCTAATGGAACATTATTTAAAACTTCTTGCATAGGGGTAAAGCCTGTAGAAGTGTGTCCAAGTGTGATGGGAGAAAGCGGAGTTGTCTTTTCAGAGAATCCAAGCATGTGCAAGCATGTGCTGCTTTACCCACATGATACAAGGCTTTATCTTTCAGAATCATGCTTACTTACGTGAATGAGCATGCCCTTGCTGGTTTACTCTCACAAATAGTCCTATAGGACCAAACATGCAACTGAGCACAGGCAAGAGTTCTGAATTTTACTGAAGTGGGCTGAAGACAAGGATCTCCAGAAGAGGTTGTGCCTATATGAAGGACAGTTTTTCAATAAGCATCTTTGTGAAAGATTACATGTCATCACCCAAATTCCATAATAGTCACTCACTCTAAAAGAATCTCTTCCTTTGATGCAGCCGGCTCATGTCATGAATTCTGGCAGCACAAGATTGCACTTATGGCTACATCTCATCTTTGTGATTGTCAGGAGACTAAGACCTCAGAAACTTCAGCTCTGGGAAAAAAAATATATGTAACTGCAATCTCCCACCTTCTTTTTCTGTTTCCTACAGAGGTTCTGGAGACCCAGCTGCCACTCTAAGGTTACATAAAACTTCTAAACCTGACCATTTTTAAATGGGTGTGTATTTACAGAAACATCACCTCATTTTGAAATTAAATAACACGCAGATACAGCTACCATAGGAATTTACTCTTTTCCAAATTACTATAGATTGGCTCATCATCCAGTAATACCACATGGTGGTTAAAAAAACCTAATGACAATAATCAAAATTTAACTGATGTAATTTTTTAGGAATGATCACTTTCTGCCCAACTATTCTCCACCAATGTGTAGCTACTAGTATTTTGAGTTACTGCCAAGCCTCCTGGTTTCTGGACTGACAGCCAGTTATCTAAGAATGTAGGAACCACCAGCAAGTACCTATGAACTGCTTTCATCCCCAGATGTTCTGACATTCCTCAGTCCCTACTTCAGAGTCACCAGAAAAAAAAACCCTGAAAGGCTCCACAAGACTTAAAATTGTTCATCCTCTCTCTAGACCACTTAAAAAGAGCAAGAAATACTTTCAAAGATAAGATATCTTCTAAAAGCCTCCTTCTATTTTCTATCACATCTTCACCTGGATAGAGCAGCCTCAGTGTTGCGTCAGAGAAGATCTCATTTTTTCAGACACCTACTTCCTTCTGTGTAGAGATTTTCTAAGAGGCTTTTAGTCTGATTGTGCTGAAACCATTCTGACTGTATTAACCATATTTAAAAATTTTCCCAGCTGAGTACATTTTCAAACCAGGTTAGGTAAGCTAGTTTTTTCCCTAGAAAAGATAAAAACTAAAAAGTTAGATGACTTTATGTTCTTTTCTTTTCTCCCCAGTTTCAACTATTTCTATAACAGATTCTACATTAATAATTAGCATCTGACTCATGGCTTCAGGTAATATTCAAGACGCATTACTCACCAGTAGCCTGGTAATTTCTGCATTTCCATCATAGAATATTTATTCTGTCCTGTATATATATGCTACATCGCAACATTTATTCTTGGCAGAAAGCATCAATAGTTAATTGGTCCATACTTAGTATCTCACACAGAAACAGTGACATTTTGAAAAATGTAAATTGTAGAGAAAAGGTGTTGATAAAATATATTCTAGAAATAGCAAACAAATTGATGTGTGCTCCAGCCAACCATTTCAAGCTCCTGAAAATGACTCTTTTATAGAAGCTAAACCTTTGTAGGAAAGTCTTTTAATGTTCTCTCATAATAAGAAAGAATTATTCTCTCATGCAATGCACAGGACATATTACTTTGCTACTGTTTTTTTGATATCGCCAGCATTTCAAGCAAAATAAATACCAATACTATCTCTTCTCTGCAAAAGTTAAATGTTTTAATTCTAGCATGAGAAACAGCCATTCATGAAGTCACCAAGCAGGCAGGTAACGGCAAAAGATGGAAATCAGAATTATGTGGACATCACAGGGGAAATGGAGTAACTTGGTTTTCAGCTCAAAATTCTATATGAGCAGTTGAAATCCATTTGCTAGCACCCTTATTCTTATTTTTAAATGGTTGCAAAGATCAGAAATCTGATCACCAAGTAAAAATCTATTTGTGCAATATGAAAAAAATAGCAGAATTAGCATGTATTCATACATCAATGCATACATGGATACATTCGAAATGACAAAATATTCTAATATTTAATTAGAAAGCTTTAAATACTCAGATTGTCTTTAGTGTTTGGTGAGGTTTTTAGAGGTTTTATATGCACATTTAACTGCATGTTTATATGTATAAATTAACTTTTCTGGCTATGAAATATTTCATAGTCAACTATATGTATTCTAATACCTGTTTAGAATAAGATATAATGTGAGATTCAACACAGTTGGACAGAAAAATAAATGTTCAAGTCTAATCTATAATTTGAAAATTTTAGCTTCTTTAAAATGCTTTCCCTTTAGTCTCAACAATTCAGGCATTTTAAGGATAAGTTACATGCCAAAAATTCAATTTTTGTCCTAACTGAAATTTTCTTATAAAAGATACTACTTCTTTTTCTATAAATAGGAATGGGCTGGTTGCTTTTTACTGAAGGACATTTACTGAGAACTCTTTTCACATTTCTTTGTTGTACTACTTGTATACCATAAAAATTGAATAGCTCCTAGAACAGAGTCAGATTCTGTAAGATAATCTTAGCCAGTCCCACTATATCAATTACAGAAGTGAAGGCAATTTACATGTTTAACAGCTTTATTCTGATCATGGGCAAATATGTTCTGATGCTACACTTCCTTGTTTGGGTTTTAGTCAGGTTTTTTTCTATGTTTATGTTTATATAAAGGAAACTTGTAGCAGACAGTGCTCAGTTTCAAAGTGATCTCAGTTTAACAGAAAAATCCATAGTGTTCAATGTAAAAAAAAAAAAAAAACAACCACATAAACAAAAGCAAAAAAAACCACCCCACCATGTTTCTGTTCTATTGAAAAATATTGCAGAAGTTCCTTTGTGTATTGGTCATGACTTGCTGATGTGTTCCTCACTTTTCCGGTGTTATAAATGCTTTCTGATGGTGTTTCTTAGTAGTACCCTACAGGACCTTCTGTTTCTTTGATGTCCTTTCAGCTTTTCCTCCAAGACAACTCTGTGCTTTCTATGGGTATATGCTATAGGTGAATAGATTTAGAAAATTTCATATCACATTCATCTAAGACTAAATATGTAAATATTCACAAAAAGATGAAGTCTCATTGCAGTTCAAAATCTGACAGACCTCTGCTTACCCTGACAGGACAAAACCCAATGGTTTTCTGTTTAATTTTGTTTTAGACTAGAATGTCCAGAAAAAAAAAAAAAAACAAATAGAAAAACAACTTATTTGGGGGTTTCTTGCCTCCTGACAATCTGATTTTCAAAGACAAGCTATATGCAATCTGAATGTGTACATGTGCCGGTTTGGACACAAATCCAGGAGGAAACAACCTGAGAGGGGTCTCTCTCTCTCTCTCTTTCCTGCCTGCCATGTAAGCAGGTCCCGGCAGCACCTCTCCCATGGGTTCGGGAAAATAATTTCTCGAGTGAAAGTGAAAAAAACTATTCATTTAACAAACAGAGTCCCCCCCCCGTCACGGGAAAAAGGATATTGAAACCCCCTCCCCTGTCCCTTAAAAGAGGACTATGGATTTTAGAGTTCTTTCTGTAGGTAAATCCTGCAGTCCTACGCTGGGCTGGGCCGGGCCAGGCAGGGTCCGACGATCCCCCTTGGAGGGTCCCGCCGAGCAGGTCCGGAGATGACAACCGGTCTTGGATGAAAAGCAAGCTAAAAACAATTCAAAAAGGAGAAGAAGCCGCTGAGGTAGATCACATTCCCTTCTCAGCTGAAAGCCGAAGAGACTAGAGAGTAAAAGTTTTTTAACTAATTAAATGTTGTCAGAATCGGGAGAGAAAAGAATGCAAAACATTCTAGTTACAAGGTCAAGCTGGCCGCTTTGAAGAGTTCTCTCGGCTTCTCTCTCCTCCCTTTGCAATTTAAAGGTACACTAGAAATCAAGCAGGCAATGGGGAATACAGTATGGTCATAGAATCACCCCCAGACAGTACATTAATAAAAGGGGGAAAAAATCACAGAATTATTTAATGGTTTAGGTTTGAAAGGACATCAAAGATCATCTAGTTCAACCCACTACCATGAGCAAGGCCACTGTCCACTAGACCACACTGCTAAAAGCCTCAACCAATCTGGCGTTGAACACTTCCAGGGAGGAAGCATCCAAATTTTATCCACATAATTCATCATAAAATAAACACAGCAGAAGTGTAGAAATCACAATTATTGTGATTGAGGGTTTGGGGTAGTGTTTTTTTCAATTCTCCGCACATCTCTTTTCAGTTGTAATCTTTGGTTTAAACTCATGTAAAAAGATTTCCTGTTAACTGGCAGAATTGTATTTTCTCTTTGAAGGTACAGTGAACTTCCAGCAGTACGAATGGTGCATGCACCAAGTCAGCTGACCGAAAAGAGGTTAATGACTTGTACTATGGCTAGATGGTGGCTGAGACCTGGAAGCCCCATACATGAGACAGTGATCAAAAGGACCACAGGTCACAGTTACTGTTTTCCACGGCCAAAGTTAACTATTTGGACACTGGAGTATTACCACGATGGGATTTTTCCCATTCAGTCAACAAAAACAAAAAAGGCCTTTTCAAAACATTTTAGAGTCTGTGCAACTAGAGGTGGAAAATACAAATAAAATTTTATCACAAAATGTTTTGTCAAGCCAAAATATTTACATTCAAAAAAATAAAACTTATTATGAACACAGTGATTCTTTGGAAGAGTAGCTTGCCACAATTGATCTTGGGTTTATATAGTCAAGTAAAGACTATGGCCTTAACTTGCTTGCCAACTAAGTAGAAATCTAGATGAGTGGCTTAAAAGAAGGTATTGGCTTTTGCTGGATGACTCTAAAGCTATACAGAAAGTTGTTTTTTGAAGGTTTCCCAAGCTGGAAAAAGACTAAGCCTTTTATGGACATCCCATCATCAAAGATGCATTAATGACTCTTCATCAATACAAACTGGAAACAGAAACTAACAGTTATAAAGTCACAGAATCATTAAGGTTGGAAAAGACTTTCAAGATGATTGAGCTCAACTTTTGGCCAAACACCACCATAGCACTAAGTGCCACAACCAATCATTTATTGAACACTTCCACACATGATGACTCCACCACTTCCCTAGACAGCCTGTTTCAATGCTTACCCACCCTTTTAGTGAAGAAATTCTTCCTGATGTCAAACCTGAACCTCCTCTGGAGCTGCTTGAGGCCATTTCCTCTGTCTTATCACTAGCTACCAGAGGAGGCCAACCTCCACCTCACTACAGCCTCCTTTTAGGCAGTTATAGAGACCAATAATGTGTCTCCTGAGCCTCCTTTTTTCCAGGCTAAGCAACCCCAGCTCCCTCAGCCACTTCTCCTGTGACTGACTCTCTAGACCCTTCACCAGCTCTGTTGTGCTTCTCTGGACGTCATCATGTCTCAACATCTTTCTTATAGTGTGGGGCCCAGAACCAAACACGGGACTCGAGGAGTGGCCTCACCAGTGCTCAGTACAGGGGGACAATCACTGCCCTGGTCATGCTGGCCCCATTACTGCTGATACGGGCCAAGATGCCACTGTACTTCTTGAGCATGTGGGCTCAGTTATGAACCACACCTGAATTCAGCATCTTAAATATTGGAATATTTAGCAAGTCTATACATTTAGAATATCTATTATAGTCTATCTATTTACATCCAGTAAACGAAAGTTTGTTAGGTTTTTTTTTCCTTACTCACTTAATACATTGTTCCTTCACTTTGGAACTGAATGAACTCCTCATATTTGCAAGAAGAACGCCTGATTGCAAATATCCTGTCCACGACATTCACCTTCTCCTTCATGAAAAAAAAACACTGCACATTTATCACATTAACTCATGAGGCCTTGAGGATGGTACTCCACACAGACCTGCTCAACCAGATAAGGAACTCCGCTGCCTACGGGAAAGAATGAATTAGCTGGGTACGTGCTGGTCTCATAGAGGTACAGTAGTAGACAACATCCCTAAAATAGGATCATTGAGAGGATACCTTTAGTCAGGACCATCTGCAGTGATGTAATTCCAGGAGTCAAACTGTCAAAGACAAAAGTCCCACTTGTGAACTCAAACTTTATCTGCATCCTATGGGTCTTCTTGCAGCCTAAGAAGGTTCACCCCAAAATGCAGTATCAGTGAAAATGCCACAAAGAAATCCACATAGAAAGGTATGAATTCTGAATTTCCCTCCTCAGGACAAAAGCAAACAAACAAATGAACCAACCAATCAACAACAACAAGAAAATACCACAGTAAAAACATTCTGCTTAGCTTTTATTAGAATTGAAAGAGATTCAAAACAGTAAAGCAGTGTTCTACAAGCAGCCAAGCAGTCTTTGCAAAGTAATGAATTCCACAGATTTCAGCTTGTAAAAGGTGCTGGGAAACATGTAGTTTTAGGCCCGTGTTTTATGGTGAATGCCCTTTTATTCTGAGAATAAATTAAAAAATAACAAACAAGCAAGTAAGAAACACAAACCATTCCTTGAGGCCAAAAAGAACTCAACTACCTGATAAATCAACATAAGAAACTTACAGATTTTTAAGATTGTTTCCTGAAAGTGTAGTTTTTTGCGATTTTATACATTTGTAAAGAATCATGTTACTTTAAAATTTGCCTTTGTTTTCTTTCTTTTATTTTAATAACAAACTAAAACAAACAAATAAACAAACAAAAACTCAAAAAAAAACAGCAAAAGAGGGGGAAGAAACCTTAAAACTAGTGGCATTTATTGTCTATATCCATGTAATTTTAACTTCCATGTTGACCAACTCAGCCTAACCAAAACCCATTCTTTCCATAGGAAACAGGCTGTACAGAAAGGCACTTGGGTTCTCCACAGACAGCGTGGAAAACACTGAAGGGCAATACTATGCAATATATAACAGATAATTATGAGCTGAGTGTCCAAATTATAATCAGTTTGACAAATGTCCACAAGTGTCTTCAGTCTATTTTATATTTTCACTAAGACAAGGCAATCATACAACCAGACAATTCCATCAGGGAAGCTTGTTAGCTGCTTAGTCTGTTAAACCCTGGTTGCCATAGCATCTAGAGTTGAAAAAGCTGCAGATTGGCATGAAAAAGCATGTCGACAATTGCCCTGTCACAGCATGCAAGCCAGGTCTGCTCAAAGGCAGCACACTACAAGTTTTCTTTCCCAGTTTGCACTACCCCATGCTGTTTAATAATATCCATTTACTGGTATTGGGATTGATCTAGTGCAGTGTAAAATCCACATCTACTGAGATTTTGCTTTTTCACATGGAGGAGATTCTTTAACAAATAATCACATAACAATTAATTTATAAAGGAAGTACTGTAAAAATTGTAGGAGACATATCTGATTTAACAGAGAAACAATCTAAACTCTTAATGATCAGATCTTTAGCAAGCTAATCAGTTCGACAAAGTTTTAAAAAAAAATAAGTGCATTGTTCAGAGGTTTTCAAGCAATTTTGTAGCTGATAGGTAGTTTCATCAAATATCATAATATACTCCTTTGCATTTGGATTTTTTGCTGTGAAAAAAATCTCAACATTTATTATGGCTATGCTTTCTTTTAATTATATGCTTTCTATAATTAGATAAATTATATAGGCCATGATTAACAAGAATTCCATTCATAAATAGCATATCATAATCCAATAGGAATTAGTGTAAGCAACTGAATAGCAGCAGAATATTTTTTTCAGAATTAACCTATTGTGTAATTTTAATACAAATAGCTAATATTATTGGTAACTTCAAAGAACATGCTCCCTGAAAAAGGATATTTTGGTAATACATTCATATTTACTCTTGAATATGGTTCACTACTTAATAAAAAAGTTCATTAGTCATCTTCATCACAGTGTTGGAGTTACAAAAATTTTTTTTAAAATAGCACATAACTAGTGGGCTATACACAAGTGTTTCCTCTCAAAAGTTTACACTTGGTTTATTCACTTTCCCTTCCATTATCGCCTTCTAATCTGTTCTGTCACTTCATTTTACTTTTCCTTCAATGCCACAACTGAAGAAAATCTCGAAAACTACATACCCAGGAGCACAATTAAAATGGCAAACCCAAGAGGATTCTGGCATGGATCTTTTCCCACATTTTCCAGTAGTTTTTTTTCACTTTTTAATCTATCAATATCATGCAGACATGTTTTACTACAACTCTCGCTATCAGTTATTTTGTCGTATTCATTACAGGTCTAGATACAGAATTAGAGAAAAACACAGGAGAAGTTACATCTTTCACTAAAATTATCAGTCTATTACACCGTTCATTAGAAGTAAATCTTTTCAAAGGTAAGTTTCTGATTCATGTTTATGATCCCAATGATGGAAAACATCACTAAAACTTTTTAAAACATTTTGGTTGAAATTTTACTTTAAATTGCCATGAGAATTGTGGAAGCAACAAATCTTCAGTTAATAACATATTTTGTCTTAATTTTTTTTTGCGTGATGTATGCAATGTCTGTAATATTTGCATTTTCTTTTCATTTTCTTCATCCTTGTACTGAGTTTGCAACTTATCTTGCAAATACGGAGTGTGACTGGATTTTTGCACAGATTGAATTCAGAGAAGATTATTTTTTCTTTGAAATCTGAATTTGTGTGTATTTATAGTTCTTGCTTTTTTAATATTGAGAATATTTCTGTCTATATTTTACTGGGAATTTTTAAGCATCTTAAAATACTGCTGAATCTATAGCTCTCCAGATGACATCACAGGTTACAAGATGCTATCATTCAGAAAAATTAGTTGTAGCTTATTTGTTTTTTCACTAATTAAATACTATTTATTAAAGCAATTATGCATTTACCTGCTTCAAACCAAAACAAAAATCTTTTTCGGTGCAGAACCTCTTAGAAAAACAGCAGATTTTTTAAGACTGGATAAAGGATAAAATTATCAGCTAAATAAAGACAGTCCATCATATAAATAAATCAGCAGCAGAATGTAGCTTAGCACACAGATAAAGTTTCTGGCACTTCATGTTCTCCTTATGATGTTTCTCCTAATTAAAATTAAGAATTTCAGGATAATTTTTCAAGTATAAAACCACGGTTCTTTTGGAAATTCTCAAAAGAAAGGCAGCATGCATCTGTGAGGAGCAGCGTTATCACATCAGAGTTCAGAAGTAAGGCCCAAGTGTTTTCTTGTACTGATTTGTGAGTGAGCCTCTAAAGATGCAGAGTTCTGGATAAAGGGAGGAGGGCACAGCAAGAGCACGCCTGCATGCAGCTGTGCTTTGCTGCGCTCGGGGTGCCTCGGTGCGCCTGGGAGGAGCGCTGGGGGACGGGGCCGGCGCGGGACGGTGGGAGCCGGAGCGGGTGGCAGCGCCCTGAGCCTCCGCCCGGGCACCGGCTCCTCCAGGGCGCCCTGACCGAAAGGCTCCGGGCTGTCAGGAAAATCAAGGAGTAGGTCAGCAATGTTCCTTCACCAGGGTGAACATTTTCTGCAGATACCCAAGCTGTGTGAGAAAGAGAAATAATCTCCTTTGCTCCCCGAATATCCTTTCCTAGGAGGGAATGAGGCCGTCTCTGTGGGCCATCTCCTCACACAAGTCTTTGAAACCCCCTGAAGTGGCCATATGCTGATATGCAAAAGCTCAAGTCAGAGTTGTTAAGTTCCGTCTGTTTGCAGTTAATTCTTCTCTGACATCTCTGTTCCCATCAATAGTGATAATTTTAGCCTAATGCTTCAAGTCCATTATACATAATCTATTGTATTGGCTACTGGTTAGTAAACCTACACCAGACAGGGTTGCATTGTGCTGTGGAGGCACTGCAGTGGGTAGTAGAGAGGAAACCTGTCCTGTGCATAAGTTAGAAGTGGCTGCAAATGTGAAGTCTTTGGACCCACCCAGGATCCTTGCTTTATTTTGGTACTGGTGTTCGCCTATGATACCCAAGGCTGTTTTTTCCTCCTTCCATGTCAATTTCATGAATACTTCTCCCATGCTATTAAATGTAAACAAGAATTTAATGTGCAAAAAAACCCTTTTGCCTATTTTTAGTCTAAATTTTCTCTATTAAAATGAGTAGTGACAGATTCTCACTTTGTTAAATAATATACAATTTACACTAAATATTTTCATTCTTGTTAGGATACTTGTTTAGAAACAGCCTTATACCTTTTTGTCTTCTAATTAAAGCAAAAGGAAGATTAAAATAGAAATTATCGCACTTGAACTTCGCTGACAGAAAAGAGTGGTTTAAAATAACAATAAATACAGAGCTTTTACAGTAGATGTGAATGATACTGCAAGTCAAAGAGTTCTTTAAACTCCCACTGCAAATTTTCTCATAAAATGGATTTTCTTTTTCTTAAATCTAAACCTTTTCTACAGTTACTGTGAAGACAAATAGCAAAATAAAATTTGAATAACAGGACTGTTCCTACCGAGCAAAAAAAAGGATTGCTCTGTAGTAGCTTATATTTTTTCTGTTACATTTTGCCTTATTGTAAAATTTTCTTCAACTAGCTGAAAGGACATTAACTGCTAGATAGGCATCACACTGATGTCTCCATGCTGTAGCTTACAACCGTGAATTTGCTACGATCTGTTTAATCATCAGTGTATTGATTTTCCTCAGCTTTCCTTCATTTTAGCCCCATAGCAGGCTTCTGTAATTTCCTTTGGACAAAGTGTAACCAAACTGTGCTAAGTGATGTTGATTTGCAGGGAAAAGTAAAGGGGTAAATATAAATTAACAAGCTATAAACATTTTACAAGTGGCAAGTCAATAAAAACAGTGTCTGCAGTTCTTTAAAAAAATGATTTGAAGCAGATTGTTAACAAAGGTGTCCAAAGAAACTGACATGAGTCTGAGAATAATTTTTGCGCTTTGTGATTAAGAATTGATCAGTCTAAAAGCCTCTGATGCAACTGAATCACCCATAAGCTGCCGGACTGAAAAGGCTCAGCAGGGGCTGGTATTTGTTTGTTAAACTCCCATGATTCCAAGTAGATAATTGGTCTGTGAAGTTCATGACAGAATCTGAATTTTCTTTCTTGCTTCCCAGCTGGCTGAGCACTGGTTTATAGACTTCTGTGTACAAATTTAGCCAGCAGCAAACCTCACATCTTTAATGTAAAAGGTGTTTTGTTGTGTTTTTCAGGTGCTGAGTGGAAAGCCCACACTCCAGAAGCTCATTAAAAGGGCCAAGTTACAGTACAGGTTTATTTCTGTCACAGCGTTTCAAAAAACAGTGACAAGGATTAATATGTTTCTTTGGTACTGGAAAAAGCCTGATATGATCCCTTGTGAATTTGATCATCTGTTTTGTTGCCTGTATACGATTCAATCTCCTATTATATCCTGAAGTTACAGCTGTAAACCAGGGCTGATAAGAATTCAGAAAGCACTGCCAGAGCCTGCAGAGAACTAATTGTTTTATTAAGCAGCATCTTGTTTATTTGCAATTTATTTCATACGTCACTCAGAGAACAAACTCTTCTTTAAAATAATAAAGCACGATAAATCTGCTGTACATTATCTGTGACAGGCACTATATTGTATAAATATGTACAAGTAATGGAGTTTAAAAATCTCTCAAACTGTTACTTCTATTCTGTTGTTGCTTATGAATAGCTATTTTTGAACATTTATGGAATTCCTTCCAAGGCTTTTCATAATTCTGACAGTAAGCTCAGATCTACAGATTGCCTAAAAATTCATCTCCATCTGAAGACAGAGCCTGACAGTGCAATGGTGTGCTCTGGCCTGATCTGGGGAAAGCATCCCTAGGCAAGTGCTCAAGAGATCCACAATGGGCCCCTCCTCCAGGAGAACAGGTAGCCCCATTTCTAGGAAGTGCTCTGTGAACAGTGCACTCTCCTGAACGATGGGCAACAGAAGGGGACACCAGATCACTTGTGATAGAGACTAATAGTCATGTCAGAGCTCCTCAGGAACCCTGAGCCAACACACCTGAGAGGAATGGTGGCTTTAGCATTGCCTCTGACACCTTTGCGGTCAGATCCAGGCACTGCAAAGAATTACAGGATGCTATCTTAAATCGCAAGATAGAACAGATGGGCTTCGCTGCATATTTATGAACTACCAGTATAATGGGATCATTTCTGGGAGTAGGAGGGAGAAGACTGGAGGTCCACTTTCGTTTACTGAGGATTTATGTAGGGAACAAATAATGCTGTCCTTCAACGAAAGTTTGCTTCATGTTCAACCCTAAAGCAGGGCTTGCTGTCTTCCTCACTCACATGTAGTAAAAATCCTTCATATGGTTTGTTCCACTGGTTTCATGGGAATATTATCAAGAAAAAACACTTAATCATTGACACTGTGTGTGGAGTTTGGAATTTTTTTCTTATTGCTCTGATTCATTATCATGTGTGTGCAAATATGTTTCAATATACCGTAATTCAAAGCCCACATCCTTAGAAGGGTTTAAGGACTGAACATAATCAAACAAACGGATATTAAAGTTATGTGTTTTATTGTATATGTCAGAAATTAGACAATAAGCCCTCATTATTCTTAGGAGTAGCTCTTATTCCTAATTTCTAAAGTGCCACATCAGCATTTTAACCCGCCATTGATTGTATATGATTGTCTGTACACAGCTAAAACAGACCCTTGTTTGCAGCTGGCAATTTATTGCCCTTCTGCATTACAACAAAGAAACACAAAATGGTAGCCAAAGAGAAAACTGCCAGTCAAAACACTCTTGCTCTCTTATTCACACTGTTGCTTTCTACCTCCACACTCCATTTTTCTCTAACAACAAATTTAACTTATGAATGAGAAAGGTTAAAGAAAAAATATTTAGTTGCCAAAAACATGGCAAAAGTATTATAAAAAGATCTGTTACTGTTAAACACTGTATGTCCTTAGAAAAATGCTAGGAACCACAAGAGTTACACTTTTATCTAAGAGGTAGCATATGTGCCATATAATACATATGTTGCAATCACAGCAACTTATTTTGCATGAACAGCAGCAAACTCTGAAAAAAAATTGTCCAGTGCTCAAATGAAAGCTGTCATCATGTCTTCATTTTAAATATGTATTCAGAGGAAAAGGATTTTTGTATATTTTTTCTGAAGGTTGAGTTTGGGGTTTTTTGGATGACTGTTTATTAGAATTAAAAGGTTGTTTTGAAGAGTGCCATAATGTTAACATTTTAATGCATATATATAAGATGGGTTAAAATAATTATTCTTGTTCACGTGCTCTTATTTCTTGCTTTCAGTCATCACTTAAAATGAAGGTTTGTGTTTACCTCATAAGCGATACTAAATGTGTATTCCCTTTAAATATTTTTTACCCAGTGATTAGCAATTTGTACAATCCCTTCATCTACAGAAAGGAAATCCAAAAGTGTCCTGGAAGGTTCTGGAAATTATAAGTTGTGTGGCTAAGTCCTGCACATTAAGTATTTGGCATTCTCTATTCTGCATGATTCTTAACTGTCCATTTTTGCCATAATAGAGCTCTTTCAACCCTGTCCTCTTATACTTTGACCACTGTCTTCATTGGGGCTCTATTTTACAAGCACTGTACATTCATATAGCAAAGCCAACATCTCTGTCCAAGACTTCTGTCCCTCTTGATATTGGACCAATAACTCTCCCAGACCATTCCTCAAAAACAGGGATAGTCCTACATAAAGTGGAAAACTAGAATAGTAGACAGGGCAACAAACTGTCCAGAGGGCACGGTAGGGGAAAGCCATCCATAGACCCTGAAATCTAGATCACTGTTTCCACACATAAAAACATGAATTAATTGCAAAAACTTCACACACGTTAAAACCAGACAGATTTCTCTCCATATTCCTTCTATTAGAACACTGTATCCGGAGCCTTTATGCTGCCAGCAATGATGGCAGATAGCCCAACTACCAGCCTTTGCAGGTTACATTTGCTTCAGACCTCAGACAAGAATGATTGATATCAGCTTTTCAGGGAGGTCTTCCTCTCTAAAAAGCATAATGGCAGTGATCATAGAGTTTTAAGATTTGATTTATTAAACAGCATTTTGAGTCTTTTGTGTACTATAAAAATTGAGCACAAATAAAACTAGTAAACAAAAAGTGTATCTCTAAGCATTAATTTTATGCAACATTCTTATAAAATAACACCAAATTATCCTGAGCTACAGGACAAGAGTTTTTTCCTAACTAGACATGTTGGTACACTTTTAAATATATCACTACTCACTCTTAGTCTTATACTCTGAGTCAAATGATCTAGAACCTCAAAAGACATGTGGGTACTTGACTTCAAAAAAGACTGTGCCCTAAATTCCTGTGATCTCAAATAAGCAGTGTCTTAATAACTAACTGATAGCTCATAAGAAGCTTTGCATTTTAATTCAAAAGCTAGTTTGCCCACCAAGCACTCTTACATAGAAAAGAAAATGAAACCCTCTCCTGTCCAGTCTTCAGGACAAAAAAAAAAGGCACTAAGTGCAGCCATATTACTGTATTTGAGGAAAATATATGAGAAAACAGATATTTTATAAATTTTTTTTAGGATTGCATTGTTAGTTACCCTCTATTGCTTCCCATTCTTTCCTGGAACTGAAGTGTTGGATATTTACTTATTTTATTCTGAGTTACACACAATAAATACTCCTAAAGCTTCTGAATTCCTCCACAATATTCCCAAAACTGTAGGTTACCTTTTCTGACCACAACAAAGCAGCATGAACACCTTCTCCAAAGATCCCCATCTCTTTGTTCTCAAACTGGGGAGAGAATAAATAAGATTTCCAAAGAAGAAAATTCATTAGAAAAATGTGAAAACACAATGCATAGGTAACTATAGCACAATTTAAATGAAAAATAAGGGTATGATGCTGCACAAAGAAAGACCTTTCAATTTCCTGGAGGATAAAACAAAAACAAGCATACAAACAAAAAAAAATTAGAAAACTTTTTTCAAAGGAACTTTCCAAATCCTTTCCCTGACAAAAAAATCAGTAACAATAACAACCACCAAAAAAAACCCAACAAATTGACCCTCTTATTAGAGATTTTGCAAGTAAACACACATTGACTTCTGAGAAAGCTACCAGACACTGTAACTTCATATAATTTTTCCCCTGACTGTTTACCCATGCTGCCTTCACAGTCACCACAGTCTCAATGACACGTAGAAGCATAGAGCCAGGATAGTGACGGGGGAAAGTACTCTGTGACACGAGGCCTTACTCCTCCATCCTTTAAAGCTCTTGAAAGCACAAGTATTATGAAAGTGCTGGCAAAGTGCTAGCGAAGTGTTGGGAGAGCTCGCCAGAGGGACAAGCAGATGAAGAGTCCTCCACTGACAGGCTACACAGCTGCTCTTTAGCCACATCTTTGTGAGTGAAATACTATCTCCAGAGCTTTCACAGAGCCTAGCTGCTAAACCTACCTATTCAAACCAGGCAGTGGAGTGAGACTGAGGTTTTATTCAGTGTTTAAATATGAAAATGACTGCAATATGCATCATGGACAAGGACTTGGAGAACAGTAACTCCAATAGATCTGAGTATTTGCACACATACGCGTTCTATTCAAAGCATCTGTATGCTATAGAGTGTTATCAGAAGACTAATATATCCCAATCAGACGGGATTTATTTATAGAGAACGCTCTTTTCGCAGTGTTAGATGCCTCATTAACTTGATTCAGCTTGCACACAGCAAAAATATTCCCTCCCTCTTCAGATTTTTGATATGGAATTATAATTTCTTGTTTCATTTGTTAAAATCCTTTCGCTACGAGGACATTTCAGAAATGCTTTATTGCACATGACTTTTTAAAATGCCGAAGTATTCATTTTGACCAAAAGGCTCTCCTTTTGATGATTTCCTCTTAAGAGAGATACAGAGAGGATTGTCCTATTTCTTCTTTTATTTGCCTCTTCCAGAAACCATTAATAGCCAACATTTGATCCTCCTACACAAAAGTTCATGATAGCAAAGTTGGAAGAGTGGGTTATACATCGTGCTATGAACTGATTCTGACTTTGGTATGTCACTGCTACTGTCACTATAAAGCTGAGAGAAATTGTACTGTAAGTATTTCATCTAAGTGTAAGTACAGTCTTATTCTGGAAGATTTAGGGAATCTGTGAGCTTAGAAAAATTGGAGATTTTAAACCCGGCATTTCAAGTCAGTGTGGAGATTTACAGGAGCTATGATCAGAACCTGTCCAGGAGAAGCTGGCAGAAGAGTATAACTGTTTTTTGGTCGTTTACCATTTTTCTCCTGGTTCCATAAAGCAGAAAGCCCCTACATCCCTACTTCCCTGATCTCAGCTCCACAGCCTGCTCTCATTTCCGATTATAATTAAAGACAGAGCAAAAGGAACACATGCAGAAATATATATGAGCATACAAACTTATTGAAATCAGTGAATTTGAGTCATAAACTTACCCAGCAGACGAGGTCTCTGTCATTGGAATACAACAGGGATTAGGAGCTGGGCACGATATTTTAAAGACATGAATAAGCAACACGTTCTTTAGTAGCTGCAGTTCATTTGCAGCTTGATTTTAAACTGCTGATATCAATTTTCTTCAGTGGATTACTTATCAAACTCTTCTATCTTAAAATCTTTCAGATCAACTCAACCTCATTTTTTAATATCTCTTACAAGAAAAACAATGTTTACACATGTTCTAATCATTCCAACTGAAAGCCCTATCCTCTATTCCAAACCATTTTATATTTTCAATATCTGAATATAGAGAATTCTTTTTTAAGATTGGATTATCGAATTTCTTTTTGAGCACCATATGGGAAGGTGAGATGAAAATAATTCTTTCCATCAACAGTAGATTTGTTGCAATGCTGCTTAAAGGAAGATTCCATTCTCAAAGAATCTGTGCAAAACAGCCTTCATTTTTCAGAACATGCTAACCATGAAGTCAGCTTTAGAGTCAAGAGCAATCTGAAGACCAGTTGTGTAAAAAACCCACAGAATTGCTAAAGGCTGTGATTTTCTTGCAAACAGTCAAGATAATTTGATGGTTTATTAAAACCTAGAATGAAAGTTATGAATCTAATTAAATTTACTGATTTTTTAAAAATTCACTTCTATGTATTATGAAAACGGTTGGGTGAAAGATCTTGAAAATTAGGCCTGAATCAATGTGAGCAAAAAGAACCATAAATATCTCTACCTCTAATTCCGTGTCTCTCCCTGCCTCTATTATTGCCTTTCTCTCTAGTTACATCTCCGTTCTTTCTCACTCTCTTCAAGTATGTCTCAGTTTTTAAGGCAATTTCATGATTTATGCACCCACTACATAGCTCTTGAATACTTCAAATATTTGCACAGTATTTCTGAATCCAAAGGACTTTGAAACACAAAAATTATTACAGAGCAATGAATTATCGGATGTGCTCTGCTCTGCCCTGTGGCAAAGATTGTCTGAGAAATCCCACAGCATACATGATACAGATCATGAAGTACTTTGAATTAACTTCACAGTAAGCATAAAGGCTCAAACATTTAACCTGGAGCAGCTGATGCATGATAAATCAATAATTATGCTAATTGTACTGCAAAATTACTTCCGCTCAAGCATTTAAAGTTAGAGAAAGTTATGTGAACACTGCAAGTACTGTTTAGAATCATTCGTGTTAGAAAGGAAAATTATTTGCAGCATGCCCTTCATCAGCTTTCTTGGTGCCACATAATCCAGGAGTGACAGGGATTTCTTAGCCTTTACATACCCTGGTATGACACAGAATGGGCAGGCCAAAGACCAACGTTTTTCTAAGGAATAGGAAAATGTTTGAGATGTCTCTTTTAGCCGAGCACATATGTTTGATTTCTGTCTCTAGGAATGCTTTTTTTTGTATTTTGGCAATACATCCATACTACGTTTCTGCCTGTATTTTCTTCCTTGATGCATTAATGCTGATGAGTCTGTGCAATTTCCTCCGTGATGAAGAAACCTGCCATTAAAAACACTGTTTAACCTAAAACACATAACAAGCATAAAAACAGCAGCAGTTCATAAATGAGCCTGAGTTTCCATGGAGGTACTATAGATCTTACTTGTGTCTTAATTAGCTTCTCTACTCTTTAAAAGAGCTTTTGGGCTAATCGGATGGTCTACTCTACTGAGAGTACAGACTGGCTTTATAAGCATGAGTTCCTCTTTCTTCCTGTATATCGTGACTGCAATGATCAGGATGATGAAAAACCAGAATTTGCAGTCTGCTGATACAGCCCTCATGCAAATGAAATCTGATGGAAGGCTGTAATAATAGCAATAGCAATAATATAGAGACATATTAGAAGAAACTCCTTTATTTCTCCAAATTGTTAGATTTAGAGACACTGATGGCATTTTTGTCTCTAATAGCTTCCTAACTAAAGTAATCTTAATTAAAATCTTAGCAGTTAGTTATATAAGATGGCTGCAATCAGCTGTTTAAATTAATAAAAGACATTATATAAATTAATCACTAAGTCTGCTTACTATGGCAAAGTTGTATTAAAATCTGTATTATTGCCACATAAAGGCCAGCTACAAAGGACAGGGGGGAGTTTCAGAAGCCTGAGTGAAATTTTTCTTTTATCTTTTATTTTCATCTGTTTACCTCCTCAACAAATTGTTCCAATGACATAAGAGCCTCAGAGTCATATTTTCCAGTATCTTCTTGTACCTGTATACACCTTTCTTCCTGGCTCACAAGAATTATATTCAGCATGACCCAACCTTTCCAAAGGATCACCAGCAAGACTGTTAGTTTGCAAAAGGGTACTTGAGATTCTTCTGATACCTGATCAGCTCTGATATAAGGGAAGGGTCCACTAGGTTTCTAATAGAGAAATTCTATACATATGCCCCTTAAATACTGGTCAACCTCCTCCAAAGAACTCCAATTATCCTTGGTTTACAAAAAACGTTTTCTCACTTCTCTCTTGACTTTGATTAAGTTCCTTTTTATCCAGATTCAGATTCTAATGTTTTATCTTGCCATGTATGGTCAGATTTTGTGGTAGTTTTATTAGCAGTCCAAAATGCCCTATGTCCTTGTATATATATCCCTTGTGATTTCTCTTCAGAATAGATTCAGATAATTTTCATCAAAATATATATCATCTTGTCTTCTCTGGAGCAATGACATATCATTCTGTATTGCACCAAAGTACCTTCTGGAGGTCAGCTATCTCTGTTTTAGTCACCATTAGAATTCAAAGTAGAATCAAAGGTAGAATCCTTTTTAGATGTGTTAGTCTATGGTGAAATTATTCCTCCTTCCTCTCCTGCAACCTAAAGCAGTAAATAAGTGCCAAGAGCTTGGACAACATGCACCAGAGGCACTCAAGAAACAATGTGGGAGTTCAGATAGACAGACAGATAAAAGGACCTCACAGAATCTTGTGTTGATGTGGTGGTATTCATGAGCTAAAAGAGCAGCCCCCACACAGCCTGAAGTGAGTCAGGCTGATTATAAAATGCAAGAGATGCAGCCTCCCACATCTGACTCTAAATTCCCATTTGCTCTGCTAAGAAAATTTCTTCATTTGATCAAATTCATTTAAAGACTGTTAAGCATTTCTGCGGTCAGTGCGAGCCAGAGCAAAGTGTGCTCAAGCCTTCAGACAATACTGCTTACTGGATTAGGCTGGAAAAGATTTTTCGAGCCATCAGAGTGCAAATGAATTTTAAAAGAAGGACATGAATCAACGTGTCTAAGCAGACAAGTGGGCCGGAAAAACTCTATGAGAAAAACTGCAAAGCATCGTTTGTGTAGAAAACCTGAGAAGAACGTTTCAAGGGCACTTGGATGTGGAAAGGTAAAGAATTGCTCATATCAGGAGGAAACAAAACAGAAACCTGGGAATTCATGACCTAAGTGGAAATATCGTTTACACCAATGGCTTCCCTATATGTTTTGTCACATTGCCATTAACAGTTTTCAGCAGCCATTCTCCAAACTGAAAAAAATTAGTATATTTCATGACATATTAAATGCAGCCTGAACAGCAAGATTAAATCAAGCTGTACTTCAAGGAACAGTGTTAGAGAGCAAAAGTACTTCACTCCCTTTGCATAGATGAGAGGGTGGAAGGACATCACAGACAATGCCAAAAGACATGAAGTACAAGTGAAGCAAAAACAAAATAATTTTTTGATTACTTTCCACCCCCCAGGTCCAGTTTAATGACTTTTGAGTAGTATGTGTTTAGAACTGTGGTTAAGGCATCACAGTCAGCTTCTACTGCCATGTGCACTCTTCCTTCATAGTGACTCTCACTGCTTCACGTGTAGCCAGTCTTACCTATATGCATGCAGGGACAGCAATTTGGAGAAAATGTACTATTAAGGACTGCACAGCATTGAAGGCAGCAATGGCTGAAAAAGTAACTGGCAAAAATAAGATGTGCTTTGAGAGATACACTTCTGTAGCTCTTCGTCAAATCTTATTTCAGATTCTGTTTTTTCTCATTTCCATTTAATTATGATTTTGGACTGTATCCCTCTAAATCTGTACTTCATTATTACCACAGCATATCTGGGCTTTTTTGAATGACTCTAATTGGCATCCTTGCTGGCAGTCTCAACAAAGAGGCCAAAGTCTGAATGTGCATGGAGACTGAATTGTCACCTTCTTTGAAACTGTCCTTCTTAAACACAGTGGAGACATTCTGGAGAAGAAGAGTCTGTGACCACTGGTGATGCCAAAATGCTAACTGAAAGCAGGATGGGGATGTGGCTGTGCATGGACCTCTTTCTGCTACCAAACTACCAGCCAGCCAGCAGCCAAACTCCATTCCAAGGGCCCTTGCACACAGCAGTTTGCAGGACCAGAGTGTAGATGAACAGTGGACTTCACCCTGAGAGGCCTGTGAATCTTGTCATTTTTAAAAATTGTAAAACGCAAGCATACAATTAAAATATAAATGTCCAAATACCTGCTACTTTCAGCTTCTGCTGCAGCATAAATTGGATGAAGTCCCATTCATATTGAAATGTAAATGCAAAACATAAATTTAAAATGTTAAAAAAAAAAAGGATGGCTTGGAAAAAGATAACGCTTTTCCTCTGTGTAGAAGATAATGATACAATATTCAAGTTTTCCACTCTAAAGGTAATATTTTTTGTCTAAGTCAACATACTTTACCATTTTTAAACTTTTCTCATCATATTTTTGACAGCAGGTTTTCCAATTTTGACAGCTTTTAAAAAGTAATTTTAACAGACGAGTGATTTCTCCTCTCAGCAAAGTCAGATTATGTGAAATGTCAATGTAAAAAGTATATACTGTGACACATAATCATTTTTTCATTGAATTTACTTATTAATTTTACTTGCTATTGCTAATAAAATGTAAGTGCTTAGCTAATTGTATTGCTTATTTAAATTTTTTAAAGGAATGTATTTTAAAATTGCATTTTTTTCCTGACTGCAAAATTTCTGAGGCAGCTATAATTTGTCACCCTTCCAAATTATTTAAAGAAGAAGAATTACTATCACAATTGATATTCCCAGCTGAGCGGCCAAAGAATGAATCAGCAGGGAGAGGTTAAACCAGTCTTTCATCTGTAAGGGTGGGCTCTTTGATTTAAAGTTTGGAGCATATCTGCAGAATTTTACAGGGAAGTTCTTTTTGAAATGCTGCATGTAGTCCCTAGAAGTCTGCAGATCATTGGTACCTATGGCATCAGTTGCGTGCCTTCAGTTAGAGTGAACTCAGCAAAGAGGGGGGGAAAATCAAAAAGGGAATGTACAACTCAAAGTTTGCACTTCTATATCAAACAGCTCAAGTGAGGCATAAATGAATTGGACCAATTCCTACCTCTGAAGGATTACAGGTTTTTTATTTCTATGCAATTAGTTTTCTTTGTAATTTTCTACACCAGAAATCCAAAGGTACTATCTATTCCTACTCTAGAAGTCTAAAAAAAGTCAAAAAACTCACACTCTCAAGATCAGTACCATAGATGTTATAGGTAGAGTGTGTCTTCAAAGCCTTTGGGGAGTAAGTCGAAATCATGGGTTCACTGCACTTTCACACAGCTGTAACAAAAACTGGAAGGCAATCCCAGCATAAATCACTTTCTTTATTTGTCCCACTTCATCCAGGAAAATACTTTAGTGCCTAAGACAAAGTACGCAGACAAGAGCAAACTTATAAGAAATAAAGATTTTCTCTCTTTATTAACCTTAAACCATCAACTAATCTTATGAAGTGAGGATTATGTCTCACAGGAAGAAAAAGGCTGAGTGTCACTCCCTGTATTTAAAGTATTTCTATATCAGCTCAAGTTAAGTGTCATTACAATCTATTTTGTATTCCGTTTTGATCCATCTACTTCATATGCCACTGGGCCAAAAGTATGCTTGCGTTTGAAACTGCTGACAAACTTACCATGATGTAGGCTGCTCCTTCACAGCATTAATATAAAACAGTTCTAAATCAAGCAATGTTCAATTATCCCTGAAAGTACAGATGACTTAGTTCTTCGTTAACTTCATTGTTTTCCAGTAAAAGTGAAATGTGCTGTATGCAAATTAAATAATACCAAGTGTCAGCACTTAAAAGAAATGCTCATTTAGCTTCAGAAGAGGTTTTTGTTGCAAATTTTGTTCATTTATTTTATAAGAAATTGTGTTTGTCTTAATTTGTTCCAAACACAATATGATTGTGAGACACAGTGCCTGCTGGCAAAGTTGGAATTGCTGTCAGCAGGAAATGGCAAACTAATAATAAATGGTGGTAAAATATTTATGTTATACTTTACTGGGAAAATGAATGCCGTTTTCTATTTCATTCCTGCTTGAGACAGTACACAATAACATAGTTGTTTTCAAAATAAGTAGATAGGATTCTAAACTCTGTAGTGGCTTATCTTGTAACCATCAGCTGAAAAAAAAAAATTATAAAAATAGATCCTTTTAGTAGCTCCAATTTAAGAAATTTTAACTGGGAGTACATAGTGCAGTAATTAGTAGCATCTCACATTCAATGTCATTGGACACTAGTCTGATAGATCAAACACTTGTGTATGTGGCCTACTTACTTAGTTGCTCACTCATAATTTTCAATAACACTGCTGTTCTCATGCGGGGAGGGGTGGTCCAGAGCCACTAGATTACTCTGCAGGATGGTGATGTTCAAGTACAACACTGTGTTTATGTACTCCCCAAAGTGTATCAAAGCTCAGATCCACAGAAATAAAAGGAAAGTCAAACAAAACAAGCATTAGACTGCGTAAAATAAGGTATGGACAAGGCAAACAGGTGAGGCATTGTTTAGGTGGCTAAGGTAGATCAATATCTGTGCTTGCAAGCCAGGAATTCTGCCTGCTTTCCTCTGGCACTATGCAGATCATCTTACGGCCTGCAGACAGACTGTCGCCTAAACCCAATTGACAGACAACCTATTTCACCCTTGCAAAAATCATACCCATCTTCATTCTTACGGCCCATGAGGGATAAATAAAAGCCCCCCATGCCCATGGAACGCTGAAGAGTAGGCATAAATCATCGTTTCAGCTAACTTTTTTATTATTCTATTGCAGTAATTACGTGATGGAAGCAGCTAAGCTTTCTATTTCTTCAGTTACCAACAGCAAGTCCGCACATTTTGCCTAGGCTGACTTATGAAAGCACACTGCAGTAGTCTTTCAGGATTTGAAAAAGATTCATATGACAGGTTGATACTGTTGCCTCCTCCTCTTCAAATGATCCGTTTATTATCAGAGATGTTTTTTGATTTCAGACAGGCAGACATCAAGAAGCTCTGACTGCTCATACTGATAACAAAAATCAGTTTAAATCCTTTCCCCTTCAAAAACACATTTTCATTTCAAAAAATTAAATTAACATACAGTCAATTTAAAGAACCACTGGATCTCTTCAATAAAATCCTGAAGACCGTGAAGTGCTTCATTTCCAGCACCAGAGTTTCCAATGGGAAAACCTGCCTGCAGGACTGGATAAGCTGCAACTCATGCCAGCTTCAGGACTGGAGAGACCACTACTGCAGCCTGTATCTTTTAGGTCTTAGACACATCTCATGATTTGAGATTGAGAAAGCAAGCGAGGATAAGTAGACCTTTTTAAACCCTTAGAGAAAACGTAATTCTTGCTTTTATTAAAGTTGTTGGTACAGATGCTCTTCAGGTACATTCTGTTCACTTTTTAAATTGAAATCTCACACTTTTTCTCTCATCTCTGAACTGATTAGCTATTAAAATATAGTTACAATTTCAAAATAATGAAAATCTATTTCCCTATTTTAAGGAGGTAAAATGTTCAGCTTTAATCTCCAGAGTGGAAAAGGTCACCTTTGTAGACTGATGACTATCATATCTCCAAGTAATGAGAACAAGTGTGCTTTTCCTCAGTGCAACAACCTTAGTTACTCTTATATTGCAACTATTTTCCTGCCTTACCTTTCTTTATGGTAGAGGAAATGTAATTTACTTGTCAGATTGAAATGTTTGATATAAATCTTTAGCCTTTCTTTCAAACAAGTATTTCTGTAACATTATATTACAAACAACTGGCATGTTTAATTAAACAACTGCTTTATTTTCAGCAGCAGAAGAAGGTATGATTATATTAATTGAATAGTAGGACCTATGACCAAATTTAAAGAAAACATTTTCAGCTCGACAAGGAGGTATGATTATCTTAATTTCAAAGCAAGACATGTGACTAGAATTGAAACAAAATGTTTGTCTCTGTCTTTGCAATTACTAAAAAATATTTTCATAGAAAAACAAAGTGAATAAATGCAATTTTACAAGTATCTTTCCATAAAAAATCTTCCTTCAAATCACAAGCTGGCTAAAAAATTTAAATCAGTTAAATAAAAGTCCTAGAACAATTGATTTCTGTGACGATGTGTATTTTAAATGAACCACAGTTTTAACATGCTTACTGATACTTTTGAATTAAAATACTATGTTTCTGCAAATGCATGATAGCATATCTGCTGTATATTTATAAGGTAATTCTTGTAGCTAGACACAGAAGCAATGCTTAAGCTCGCATGGCTTGTTCATATAAGAAGTCCATTTAATACAAGTAATCTTACCAGCATGAGTAAGGAGCAAAATTTCACTTATGTTGAATAAAAAATATGGTTTTGAAAGTTTCAGTAATATCAACATTGCTGCTGGTTTTTATCCTGTTGTCTCAAAAATAGTTTCTGTTATTTTGTACACATATATAATCAAAAAATTTAAATTATCATGATTTCCTATGAAGAGAAAAATAAGTTACAAGGTGTTAATAGGAAAAGGGATGAGACACAAAAAATAATTTTTTTTCAAATCATCTTTTATTTGTTTGAAATAGAGAAAAGCAAGACATACATCATTTAAATGCTTATGACCAAATGAAATTATCAGTGAAAATGGAGAAGCTGTTAAAGGAAACATATTGAATTACAATCCTAATTACCCATGTTTAGATATGCTTATTTAGGTAAATAGATGAAATATTTTTGATCCAGATGTGACAAATTCCATGCTGTCATTTACCTTGCAGAGATCATCAAATTTTTGCTTTTATCACATTCCCCGGAGTGCTTTCGTGTTTTCATTAAAAAGCAGTAGTTGAGAAAACATGTCAGATGCTAAGCACAAAATCCACAATGCAGCAACATGGAAAAAATGTAATAACTTTTTGGAGAAAATGTCTTTATGTCAACCTACATACAATCTTTAATGGCTTGCCAATGAATGCTAATTAGCTTTAAAGTTACACCATGACATGACTTCATGTGCTAAAGAAAACACTTGCTTATTTGGCTGGTGTATGACCAAAGAACAAAAATTAACAAATACAGTTTTGACAAATAGCTATACCTGAACTTGTATTGGTATTTGCGATGGTTTATGATAACTAGAAATTAAGCCAAGGGTTAAGTAATGTCCAGTGGCAAGTCGTGAGCATTAAAGACGTGATTTTTTTTTTTCTTAACTACTGACTTAAAATGAAGCTTATGCTGAAGTGCAAGAATGTCACTGTCTGAGACCAGAGTATTTCTCTTTTACAAAATCTTTGTATTTTGTTCCTAGCTGTAGCTAATGAGATTCCTCAGGGATTTAAATTGAGGATTTTATACCAGTTCTGCGTATCATTATCCAACATATATAACAGTTTGTAGGGTGCTCCTTAAGAATATTTCCAGTCACAATTTAGTTGAACAAGAACACAGTTCAAGTAACCTAAAAACTTCAATAAGGATCAAGAGTATTGTGTTCCTTTGCCAAATGTGGACAGCAGACTAGTTCCTTCTGATTTATTTACATTTATACAAGCAAGTGCAATATAAAAGGACAAGTCTTCTCACCCTCTCACACAGAAATTGCTGACATGTAAGTGGAATTATTCATGAAGAAAATTAATGAAGTTTAGTGCAAGATTTTGAATTGTTAATTTACTTGGGAGGAAAAATGTATATGGGTTAACAAAGATGAATTTTTCATTTTCTTGATAATAGATGATTTCCTTAGAGTCTTCCATGACATATCTCATCAAGATTCATCATTCTACAAAGGATATAAAGAAATCAAGAGCAACTATTAGCATTTGCTAATGTCTGCTGGGAAGTTTGTTGAAGAGAAAGGTGAGTAGACTTTATTACTGTGTTTCTGTACAGAACTGAGCAGACACTCAGGATTAAACAGATAAATGAAAACAACTGGCTTGCAGAGGATTGAAAAGACAGCAAAACTTACAGCCAAACTCTTCATGGTAGACTTCTGATATTTCACTGCCATGTATCTTTCTACTTAGAAATTTTTTCCATTAAATCTGTAAAATGCTGTGCTGATTCAAGCAATATTTTTAACTAATGACTCTACTTCTACTGCCATAATTTCCATCCCTTTACTACACCCCTCCTCTTTACTTCAACCCAAATAAACCAATATATGTCATTCCAAATGTTAGTTTGCATCTGAGCAAATGTCCTTTCCAAGAAACCTGACAATTCTGTATCTGTTGCAACCTGTACTCTAAAATCCAATAACTTTGTTCCATTAAAATAGATGTAGATAATGAAGATGAACATAATATTTGGTAATCTGCAGCACTCACAAATCTAACAACTTCATTTTTCAAGTCTCTGTGCTGAGTCATCCTGTGTCTGAAGAGCAAGCAGGAAAACAGTGGTGTAAAAGTAGAATGCCTTCTTAACCCTCCTAAATACTGAATGACTGTGAAATCAGATCTTTGGCATAACATTATAACTTCAGCTTTTATCTTAGACTTAACAATAATTTTTCTGCTTGGGTTCTAATGTTTTATGCTATCTTTTAGAAATATTGATGCCTAAACCAAAATCTGATCATTCTGAAATTACAAAATTTGCATATAAGAAATGTTTCATTAATTCGAGATTCTATTCATATTGGTAGAGCATGCTCTCCTAAAGGTAGGGATTGTCTTTGATTTCTAATTGTGAAGAGAGTAAGATGCTCTCTACTGGAATATATAAGGGTTCCTTGTGACAAGTCAGTATTTTCATTTACTTAACACAGACTTCCATTGCCAAAAAACGGCTTATTTTAGAAAGACAGGATTTCCAAATAATTTCTTATTCCTGCATTAGCCATTTTCTGTGTCCCACACTTACAGCTAAGCAAACGGAAAACTAACTGTAAACACTCTGCACTGATTTCTGATGATAATGATGCCTATAGCAATCCTGTGACCATTAAACAATCCTAATGGCCATAATAAAATCTAGCCAGTGCTAGATTCTGAGCCCTGCCAAACAATTACCAAAGTAGGACTAGAAGAAAAAAGGCACTCTTTTCCATTCTTTTGAAACAGAGTGCTAACATTAGCCTTAGCTATATCAAAACCAAAAAACATAACAGATAACTAATGAAAGGAAAGCATCAATGGGAATTGTGAAGGAATTCTATGCCTAGTAGACTTCAATAACAGCATTTAGATACAGACACTGAAGTGACAATAACACGATGAATCCAATGGCAGAGACTGAACAGACAAGAGAGTACACTGGAAACATCCCTGGCTTTCTGTGTCCTGTGAAGTCCAAACCTATCTCACAGCAAGACACTTGGGTAGAGAGCTGTTGGCATTACTCAGGTCTACTCAAACTATTTGGTCTGAAGAATCTTTGGAAAAAATATCATGTAAATATTAGTTCAAATTTGAATATGAATATCAGTTTGACTGGATTTATAACCAGTTATAGTTTGTTTGACTTTTTTCTCATCTAAATATATCTTTCCATTGAAGCCAAAATGTTCCATAAAAGTGTGTCAGATTTAATGATGTTTACAATGGGAATGTTCTAAATATCCTGGCTTGTCAATTTAGTAATTTCCTAATGAGAGAGTGAAACAAAGGATTGGAAAGAGAAATACACACAAACAAAACAAAAATTTATTTGGTCCCAAAACAGATGTATGCAATTTTATTACATAAAAGTGTTCCAAAGAGTTTTGTTTTATTTTCAGTGTGAAACAAAAAAACATCTCAAACCATACATATTTTCACAGATTGGGAAATAATACATTGCCCTTAGCTTTACTCAAGGTAGGGCATTTTCTGTTTGCTTCCTGAAAACAATACAGTAGTTCTGTAATAAGGAATACTTACAAAAATATTTTTCAGCTTGAATTCATTAGTAGTTCCAAAAGCAAGTTTCAGTTGACTGTAACTTTTATATCTAAAATTTTTTCATATATTGTGTTGACCTACATAAATCAGCTCTTCAGTGAAAAGAAGCAGTAATTACAAATATAGCAAAAGAGTACCATATATACAGATGACACTGTAAGTTGCTTTTTGAATAATGTCATTTATTCTGAATGTATTTGTATGATATATCAGTTATGTTGCCTGCAAACATATTTTAATTTCACAGTAAAATAAAAATTTGGAATTTTCCATTGGTGGATAAGAAGACGGAACTGAAAGGATCCATAAGGCTGACCTATAGCCACAGTTAGGCATTAAATAGATGCAACACTTTTATGAAATTGCCTTGGTCAACCCAAGTTTCCTGAAATTCAGGAAATTGTGCTTGCTCTCTCTACCTCTAAGGAATGAAGTGTGAATGGATGTATGTTCTATGTCCATAGTTCTTAAAAAAACAAACAAACAAATAACAAATAATCACTTCCCAAATCATGGTATTACCTTAATTTAGGATTTAGTCAAAAGCTAGAATTAAGGTGTGACAGAGGATGAGAACAAATGTCACAGGTTCTTGAAGTTGTAATTGCAATATGTTGAGTAAAACTGCCAAATATTCCATAGAACACAGTCATATTATTCATTGCAAAAGAAGACAAAAATAACCTCTGATTCCTCTAATCAGATCTGTGGGAAAACAATCTCCCTGGTTGAAATTTGGCAACTGCTTTTACCTCAAAGCCATGATCATGACGTGTTAACTTTTGAAAATTAACCAGTACTGGGCTCAGATTTTCAGTGGAGGCAAGCTAGGATAATGTAGACCTACCTATCCTGAAAACAGGAGCATAAATTCACATAGGTTACTTAATTGATTAATAAAATGTAGATTACAAATTGTCAAAATTCACAACAAACAGAAGAGTCTATAGACTGAGGATTACCCACTGAAGTGATTTACAAATAATTTTAAAGTGTAACAGTAGTAGAGAATTTTGTAGCCTGTTTACAGACAATTGGAGAACAGGAAAAAAAACCAAAATTTGAGACCAATTATTCGTTCTGTGTCAACCAGTTCACTTTAGCTGATACTATACTGGAGACATTTTACATGAGCTTTGCAAACTGTGCTGATGTAAGGCATGCACAGAGCAAAAGAATCACGGAAGTCCTTTTGTTGCCCTCATAATTTCTTTTTTTTTCTTTCACAGTCATGTAGAAATCCTTTGGATTACCCTTTTTTTTTGCAAAGTGATACATGTCTCACCTATAAAATATCTGTGAAGCACAATATCTGCTAAATTTTAGTTGAGGATCGCTTCCTTTCAAAGTGGTCATTGATCCACTGTTTAAATAGCTTATAAAAACAACCATTTGGGAAAAGACTTATAAGATTCTACTGCTGTTCTATCACATATTTTAGAATTATTTTCAGAGGAAATCTCAATATTTTCAAATAATTTTTGATCTAATTACAAATTGCTATGAAATCTAGGAATAAAACTGTATTGGTATTATTTATATTTCTATAGAAAGAAAAGATAATATCCAGGACTGGCTTTTAAAACTATTAATGAGCCCTGGCAATGCGAGAAAGAGATGGATTAGGTAGATGTAATGAGATATGATTAAAGGGTGTAGGCACTGAAGGGTGTTGGAGAAATTCTTTTCAGAGGGAGTATAATTAGTGTCTGATAAAAGTACTTAGTAGATAAGATTTTTGAAGAAGAAAGGTTAAGATAAACACATACCATATGACAAACCTGTTTAATTTTTTTCTTTTAGTTCTTGTATAGTCAATAAACTGCTGAAGTTTTATACATAAATAACATTTGTTGAATACTTGATGAAACCCCACAAGACAATTAAAAGGGTTTTAATTGTAAAAGACAGAAAGCAAAAAAAAGGTCCTATTACATTTTCTTTTTGCATTTCTCTTTTGATTTATGCAACTTAGATAATAACATGCAACCTTTTTCTGAAATTAAACAAACAAATGGACTTCTTAAAAAGCAAAATTTCTAGAAGTTGCTTAGCAACTTTCAAATCACTTTTTAGTAAATTGGAAGCTTCTTCTCCTAGTTTAGTGTTTAAAATATGCAGCAGCCTTAAGTAGACCATCCCAGCCACATTTATACAAGTCCTGGGCAGAGATGCTTCTTTGTCCATTTAGCCAATAGTATTTTGCACACTTGAAAATAACTCTTAGAATGAGATATCAGTTTTCCACTTTTATGTGTGAACCTTCAACCTACAACTGGAGTTTGGATTTGGAGTGTCAAATCTCAGTCCAGTTAGAGCACTCATAGATGAATTGCAGACAAATATATTAGATACTTACAGATCCGGAAGAGAAGTTCACCATGTGAACTGACCATGTGAAACATGAAAACCTGAAATAAAAGCAAATGCTATCTCCTGGGCATCTGGGGATTGCTCAATGAAGGAGAGACGCCATGTCATGGTCTCTGGTCCCTGTTAGAAGACCAGAAATTGTGAATTCCCCTTTATTGCCTCATTTTTAAGACACACTATCTTTACTACAGTAATTCATTGCAACAGAAAATTGTTTAGGACTTCATAGAATCATAGAATAGTTTGGGTTTGAAGGGGCCCTAATCCCTTTCAGTTTGAAGCCATTCCCCCTTGTCCTGTCACTACATGCTCATGTAAAAACTCCCTCTCCAGTTTTCTTGCAGGCTCTCTTCAGGTCCTGGAAGGCTGCAATTAGGTCACTCTGAACCCTTCTCTTTTCCAGGCTGAAAAAAACAAATTCTCTCAGCCTTTCCTCATAGAAGAGGTGCCCCATCCCTCTAATCATCCTGCTGGCCCTCCTCTGAAATCACTCCTGGAGGCTGATGTGTTTCCTGGACGGGGGACCCCAGAGATGGATGCAGTACTCAAGGTGAGGTCTCACCAAAGCAGAGTAGAGGGGCAGAATTGCTTCCCTCAACTTTCTCATTCTGCTTTAGAAGCTTTGAAATGGTTGGCTTTCTAGGCTGCAACGTTCCGCAGTATTCTGGACATTAAGTATTTCAATTGTCCTTTCCTAATCATGCCTTCATGAAGAAAAGCATTGGTAAAACTCAGCACTGGAAACTCTAGCCTAACACATGGCTTCTGAAACAACTCTGAAAGCTGATTCAGGCCCATGTTCCAAGAGAATCAGCCTCAACATGGCTGCTTCTTCACGTTCAGGCTCTGAGCAGAGGAACTTACTTTGCAGTAGCAGAACAGAAAAGCAAAACTGCAAGCCTGAGATCGAGCTTGGCATGGAACCCACATGCTGATAGCACTAGCTTTATTTCAATGCAGAGGAGTAAACCAGGATCATCTTCCTCATCGTCAAAAAGTGTATCTTTTAAAGGACTGCGACACATCAGGAGCAGACTTTCTTCCTCTTTCTGTGTACAGGAGTGTCATAGATTCCTGTGTCAGACTTCCTGTTCCACACTGCATGTGGAACTCGAGTCCCTACATGGCATGGAAGGTGGTCCCACTTATGGAAAAATGCACAGTTATACAGAATATTCCCTAAATCATTGGCCAAGTTATTTAAGTGTACTTCTTAATCAGTACATAAAACCAGTTCCCACTGGGTACATAACCTATCCAGAGAATATCTGAAATTACTACAAGGTGCTGTGTTGAAGTATCTTGCAAAAACTGCCCCAGAAGACTTATTGTTATCAATGAGCAAATAACTGAAACAAATAATAGAATTGGCGAAAAGTTCCCATCCCTAATAATTAAAACCCAAATACATACATCTAGACTTGAGGATTATTTTCATGAAGATAGGTATGACCAAAGGCAGCAGTGCTTTTTGTGATATTTCAATACTAGACCAACATCTTAAAAAGAAGGAGAATAGATCTTTTGTCTCATGACTTCAGTAATTTATGCAGTTCCTACCAGGTCACTACTAATTAATTAATTAGTTGTGAGATTTTTAGCTCCTCCAAACTTCAAGCAGATTGTCAGTAGTAGTGAATGAATTCTAGGTGCCAGAAGGAAGTTTCAAAGTCACTCCCGATCAATAGAGGTAAAGGAAGTTTGAAAAACTCCTCTTCTTGGCAGTACTATGTTATTTCTGAAGTGTAATGATAACACTGTAAATCAACATTGTTCAGCATTGTCAGCGTTGTTTTTGATGCATCTTTTTCAGCTTCAGCTCCACCAAAAAATCTGAAATATTTGATTTTTTAAATGAGCATACCAGGGTAGTATATAATTTGGCTTATGTTTTTGTGAAAGTATCAAGTCTAAAAATTTACAGAGGAAAGATATTAGTTCATCTATTTCCTTTCAATGAAAGGACATTGCTCAGATTACATTATTCTCTGGGGAGTTTTTGCAAACTTGGCATTGACTTATTAGATCCGTGGGGCTTCCAACATTTGTGCAAAGAATCTCAAAAATCTTTTCCACCAGTTTCCATCAATCAGGAACACTTCATGTACATTTGAACCTGGTTTTTTACAGCTTTTTATTGTTAGTCTGTTTCTTCCAGTGATATTTCAGGGTCATCAGGCAAGGAGGCAAAGATTCGATGGACTCTGGCAGAACAGGAGAGAAAATAGAGGTGTCAGGAATTCTATTGTGTTGTAGGAAGAGACAGTGAGGTGATTCTTTGGAGGGAATAAGGCAGCTAGGTCTCACACCTGCTTACTTGTGCACAACTGCTTACACAAGTCCTGATGACCAAGTTTCTTCCTGTAAACCAACAACATTATTTCCTAGTTTCAATAGGGATCATGGTGGAATTTTACAGAGAAAGTCTGGATATCCATAGGATCTACATGAAAACAAGGCAGCGAGCACTTTTCTGCTTTGCTTGTAGGGGCACGTGTCAAAAAACTCTGAGAGACATTAATAAAAGTGGATTCATGTGCTGCAAAACAGACTGATCAGACACCCAAAGACCTACACTACTTTCTCTTGCCACCTTTCTGGGTACTGCAAGCTGTGGTCTGCTCCATCTTTGGGGTAGGAATCATGTAGGCTGGAAATCAGTAGTACCATTCTGTTCTGCAAAACACTTCTTGCTGTCTTTCACTGCTGTTAGGCTTTCTTTCTTCTTCCTTCTATCTTTTTTTTCCTTGATAGAGTCTTAACGTTGCTGCTGCTGATGCTGCTGTTCTGCTTGAATCAGAAACCAAAAAACATGTGACTTTTCTAGCTCTCCACGGTTTTTTTACAGTTTCTGCACCACTCAGACTGATGGCACAGACTCCAAGTCACAACTCTGGGCTTTCCATAGATGAATCTTGAAGATGCAATACAAACACACCACGAAGAGAAAGAAAGGAGTTTGCCTGTAGGTACTCTGAACTTTTCACTGAGTTCATTTGAGCTGACAGGAACAGGATGCTATGTTTGAGTGACAGAATTTACCCTAAATGGAAGTCAGTATAGAGGAGATGAGCAAGAGAAACATTATGAAAATCTTTACTAAAGATGAGAAAAGATATCCTTTTTGAAAAGAAAACTGTGGAATAAGCCCTGCTGGTCATAAATATTGTAGGTGTTCCTGCAGAGAACTGAAACCTATCATTGATTTGATTTTTTTTTTAACCAGAAAGATTATGACTAATGTTTTCTGCTGCCTATGTGTGTGGTTTGATGTTCCCTACAATTGTACTACACTGATTCATTATTTTCTTTAAATGTTAACATAAAGATGCTCTCTTTTGCTGCATTCTCACTTGCTTGGGGGTTTGTTTTGGTTTGCTTGGGTTTTGTTTGGGATTTGGGGAGGTGGAGTTTGGGATTTTTTTCTGATTACAGCCAAATAGAGACGACTTCTAGGTGAAGTAGTGTTATCCTCCTCCCCTCTCCCCAAAATACAAAGTGGCTCTTCTGAGTATCACTCTCATTTAGGAAGGTCCGTGCAATCTCTTGAAGATTAGGGACACATTGTATGAAGGAAGAAAGTTGTCAGGGCTTAGATCAAAGTCGGGGATTGGTGAGGGACAGGGGAGTGGGGAGAAAAAGAAATCACCGGGCTGATCTCAGAGACTGCAAGGCATCCAGCACCTTCTCTTTAGGGCAATGTCTACCTTTTTCCCACTACTTGCAAGGAATTGAGATAACTATTTGAAAAATAAGGAAAGCTGCTTTTCACGTAAGCTCTAAACAATACTGAGCTGAAGCTTTAGGAAAATATTGGTCCCTTTTTCACCTCTCAGATGATCAGAAAATTCTTTGCATTTTCTGTTTCAAAAAACCCTAAAAATAATGGACAGTTCCTTTCAGAAATTGCCAGTAACATCCCATTCTTCCCAGGTTTTCAGAGCTCACAGTAGTGGCTGGATAGATGAGGCCATCACGAGCCAGAGACATCATCAGCACAGAACACTCTGCTATTTATTTAGACTCTGAAAAAGAGCCTTCTTGCTTATTTTCCTAAAATAATTAAAATGCATCACTTAAGTTCCGATTTGCTAAAAAAAAAAAAAAAAAGAAAAAAAAAGGCGTGGGAGCATAAATGTTTTGGCTCTGAGCTGACAGTAAATATATCCTCACATCATGTTTTTATTTTACCGTTTCCAATGCATCTATCCTTCTTAGCCCCTTCCCCTCCCCCATTAATTTCTGAAGTGTCTGAAAGAGCCCTGGAGCTCACAGCATTCTCTCTCTCCCCTCTTTACGGCGGGAGATCAGATGTATTACCTTCCCCTTTTGCACGCCTGATGACGGGAAGGAGGAATGGGTTCGGCCGGGCTGTTGGGGCCCGCGCCCGCGGCTGGCACGCGGAGCGCAGCCGAGGGGGCCCCGCTCGGCGGGGCGAGCCCCGGGCAGG
>VWPU01013427.1:0-301937 GCA_013398955.1 Callaeas wilsoni | reverse complement strand
GGGACGGGACGGGGCGGGCTGGCAGCGCGGATGGACTCGCTCCGCTCCTCTCCCGTCCAGCCGCCGGCGCGACTGGGGAGGCAGGGGGCGGGGATGGGGAGGTGGCCCCGCGCCGCCGCGGAGACGCCCCCGACGGGGCGGACCCGCCGCCGTCGCCACCGTGTGCGGGGGACCGTGCCCCCCGCGCCTCCCGGAGCCCGGGGAGCGGCGGGTACCGCACCTCCAGTGTCCGCCCTGAGGGAAACCCCTCGCAGCCCCGCGATGCCCGTGGGAGGGAGCGGGCGGCAGCGCTGTCGCTGCGAGGCGCCCCTCGAGCCCGCTCAGGGGGGACGGGGAGTACCAGATCTCCTGGCAGCAGCCCCGGGTCACGGTGCCAAAACCTACCCACGCACACCCCAGCCCAGAGCCGGGGAAGCCGCGATCTCACAAGGCTGGCAAGCCTGAGAGGCAGGCTCACCCCTGGCCAGGTAAGCAAAACTGCCACAAACTGCGTAATGGAGCCGATAGAAAGATGAGTTTCAGGTGTATTTTACCCCATGTCACCACCAGAGCACAGCTTTGAATCCAGTACAGCTAGTCTTAGAGAATCACAGAATATGCTGAATTGGAAGAAACCCACGAGGATCATCGAGTCCAACTCCTGGCCCTGCACAGGACCATTCCTAAGAATCACACTGTGTGCCCGACAGTATTGTCCAAACACTTCTTCACTGAGGTATTTTTACCCCTCAGAACCCTAGTTATCACCCAGGCCATCTCTCTAAAAAATAATCCCCAAAAGAAATGAACTCCTGGAAGTTTATTCACTCACATCGGTTCCTCGCTTGAGGAAACTCCTTCCAGTAAGCCAATAAAGACAAAACCCAGACTTGCAGGTGCATAAGCAGCAAGTCAAGGTTAACCAGAGTCCTGCTCACCTCATGCTGCCTCTTCCATTTCACTCCTGTTTATTTATATTAAATAAAGATTAACCAAAGGTTGAGCACCTGCAAAAAGCTGTCTCTCTCCTCAAGGCGCAACCTTCAGTACTAGGGTTCCAAGCAAGTTGCAATTGAAAATACACAATCCCCAAAGCAAGCTTGAAGAGGACAAGTAGTTTTCAACCGAGGAGCTTCAGATAACATAGCTTTCTACACTGCCGTTGCTCATCTTTTATTCCTTGTTAGCTGCAGAGTGTTCCTCTGTGTCTTTGCACCGTATACACGCCTATGCTACTTCCATAAACATTGTCCTAAGCCGGTCATCCATATTATTTTGAAAAGTGTTTGCTCCTATTGCAAGAGTGTTTTCTGCCTCAAGCTGTTCAACTGCTATTCAACTATTTTTACTGCCACCAGGAGGACAAGGCAAGGACTGTTACTTTACATGAGGTACAACGGTAGAGTTGCTAGCCAGATGTAAAGTGTGGCATGTGTCTCTTCACAACACTGCCTCAGATCTTCACTGTTTGAATATCCTCCTGGTCCAAAGTTCAAAAGGCACTGAGGTTTGCTATCACACCACCCCTCTAAAAAGGCACATGAGTGGGTCCTCAGCTGGAATCAATCACAGCTGAGAATGTCTGACCCCAGCTCTGCATCAGATTAAAGAGGGGAGTAGCGCCATGGGATATAGTAATTTCTGGGGATTTGCCATCTGTAAAAGCAATGGTAAGTTTTGCCATCCAGAAATCGGGGCAATGCAGGAAAAAAAAAAAGATATCAGAAACAACACCTTGCTAGCACAGTAAAAAGGATCAGATGGCAAAGAACATGTAAAATGCCAAGCTGGATGGGCACCTCTGCTGGCTAAGGGGCAAGGCTGCCGTAGCTAGAGAAGTCTCTTAACAGAATCTCATGTCAAATTGTTGTGTGCTCCCGATTTTCAATGCTGTTTGACAGTCACTAACTGCTGTTTGGACTGCAAGACTTATAATTTAGAGGCATTTCAGATGATATGTTAGTGACATCTTAATTTTCTAGGAAACACTGAGATGAGCTTCCTATGATTCATAAGCTATTTAAGAGTAGCCACCATACTCTAGGTTTCATCCTAGCTGCCTCTTTTTTTCCTACAGGAAACAAGTTCCTTGTCCATGACATTTGTTTTGTTCCCCGCCCTGGCTGTGGCACAGCAGGAGTATCCCACCTCATCTCACTGGACATCATTGAGTACTGATAAAAAAGGAAATGCTGCCTTATAAAGGGGCTATTGCCATGTTCCCAAATGCAGAGTATTGCAATTTTATGCACCTTATAGTGAATCCTATCTGGTGGAGGCTCAATCTTCTAAAACTCTCCTCTTAGTTTTGCCACCAATCTTACTAGTAATCTGCAGCAGGCAACTCCCCCCCCCGGGTTTTGCCTCATCAGTGCACCCAGCAGGCTCTTAAAGAGAGGACAGAAATTCTAGCAAAGTGCTGCAGCATCCCAGGTAGCCTTGATGGGTAATCAGAGAGAAGCTGGACAATCTGATGGAATCCCTTCCTATCTCCCATCAAAGATTATATCTTCTATTGCTTTGAGGAAATTCACTGTAGAAAGCACAAGGGGTTGGTCACTTGGCAAATTGTTCAGAAATTTAAACCATCTCAAAACTGTGCCATTTCTCCCAATATCCAGCCTATATTTTGTCTTAGTTTCAAATTTTTCTTCCTGCATCTCATTAACTTTTTTCCTGCCCCTTACATTTGTGTGTTTTCACCTATGCAAACAGCATTTCTTCTTAATCATCACTCAGTTAAGATCTATATGTCATCCTTTATATCTTTATCTCATGAGTCATTCCTGTACAGTGATAGTAATGCTGTTATACTACAAAGTCCCTCCAGTTTTCCCAACATCTCCATCATAACATTTTGCTCAGAAGTGTAATCATACTAGTGCCATAATAAACAACTGTCTCTAAAATGCTTTTGAATATAGTGTCTGAAACTGAAATGACAGCTTTGCCCTATGTAACTTGCCACTTCATATCTAATTTGCTGTCAGCCATTACATGTATTTTAAGCTATTTATTAAACCAGACATCCTTGGAGTTAGTGCATTTCAGATTATTTCACTTAGATATGCAAAAGCTCATTTTTCCAAGTTTAATTTCTCTCCTGTGTAGGTAGTTCATATAATTTCTGTGTTCTGGCTGGCTTCTAATTCTGCATTGCCAATTCATTTCATTAGCGTGCTGTTTATCCTATCATCAACAAGATACACTTGAAAAATAAATGAGTCTATCCTTCAGATTATTTCAGCAACCAAAAACTGCCAGCCAAATATATTCCCTATATCATTATCCTTTACTGAAGTGTAAGGGCAAAATACTTATTGCATCTCCATATTCAACAGGGCCTTCATCTGAGAAGGATTCAATTTCATACTTTAAATTTAAGTGTAAACAGTCCCACTAAAGCCATGTCTTCATTGCAATCATGGAATAGAAGACCCACTCTAATGCGGCAAACTGTTTAATTAGTTAGGCATATAAGCATTTCCATTTTCCTTTGAAAAGTCCTTTTCTTTCAAGAGTCAGAGAAGATGACACCTTTAAGGAATACCCTAATGAAATTTAGTAATTTGTTTTTTTGTTTTTCCCCACAAGCCCTTTGAAACAGAAGAATTACCTTCTGTTCAAAAACTAGATGCATATTAAAAGAAAAAGCAACCCAGGAGCAGCTAAGCAGCTTTGCATAGTAGATATATTTGGATTAGTACCATGACTGCAACTACAATTTGAACACAAAATGGCTGTTGTTCAACACACACCACAGCAGCATTTTCAGGCTGCAGAAAGCAATAGCCAGAGCCCCAGTGGACAACCGACAAATCAGTGCCAGGAGCCAGCGGGGACAGGAATGTCACAGAGCCAGTGCAGGTGGGCCACCGCTTGGCCAGAGGAGGTATGTCCGTGACTGTGCCCCTCGGGCTGCTGAAATCTTCACACGGCGCTGCGGAGAAAGATGTTCACCAACGAACCGGTAATTTGCATGAAGAAAAATGAGCAAGTGGTAAATAAAGCATTGCCTGTGCAAGTTCACAACCCAGTCACTTGTATGGTCTCAGCACCAATTTATCTTTTGCCACCCCCACAAGACACAGGAGTTATTGGCAACTGTGCACTAAAGAAAATCTGCTCACTTCATTTACAGCCTGGAATTAGATCCAAACCCGTGAAAATACATGGGAAAAACATGTGAATGTTTCAGTCAGAAAAGGCTTGGAGAAAGCATGACATTTCAGCCTGGCATTTTCTTTTGGAGTGCTTCATCACCAGCCCTCGGTCCTGATAAGAGGGCTTCCAAAAGCCTGCGACCTTGCAGCACACTCTCCCCCTCGCAAACGCTGTCACTGCTTCCCTCTCAGTGCCTTACAGTGACCCCATGGAGCCAGATCCCAGGTGTTAGCAAATCACTGCAGGCAGAGGAATGTTCCCTGTCCCAGAGGGGACAATCTATATCACTTCACATGCCAGTGTGGATTAGACTGATCTGCAAAATAATCCATGTCAGATTGGAAGTACGCACTTGTGAGCGCCAAGAGGAGCAGGCACAGCTGGCACTACTTGCAGCCCACCCGCTACTTAGCAAGTATTGAGGTGTTTCTTTGCATCAAAGCAGAGGAGAGAATTAAAGGGAACAAATGAAATGGCTTTGCAGAGATTTATGGAGATTTTCTAGTGCAGAAAGTGGAGCACAGGAGAAAGTGCAAAGGCTAATTTGATTACACTGTTAGCCCTGTATAAATTTAATAATGGACTTGCTTCCACATTTCTCATCATAACCTATTTACATGCATCCACTAACTGCAGTAGCTCTGCACCTCACACTCTTGAGCCAGTCTTCCCAACTCACCCCTGTGAGGAAGAGGAGCATTACTTACTCCTGCACACATGGACAGAAATAAAGGAGATGTTAAAGATTCAGATAAACATTACTGAATTGATTATGGCTTCTGTAGATCTGGAACAACGTTCTCTAAATACTAATGAAATTATCTTATTCTTCTATCGGAATAAGAATCAGCAGATATTAAAAGGAACTGGTTTATCTCCTCAAGACACTCAGTCATGAGCTATAGCAGACACTGCACAAGCTTGTGCCAGTGTCTTGGGTACATCTGCAAGTACCAAAGTGCTCTGTGAAAATCTAGCCCTTGAGTAACTTGCTCAAGGTCACACAGAAGGTGTGTGGCAGACCTGAATCAAGTTGAAAAGCTATTAGAGCATCCGTTTGCTTTTCATTCTCACTTTTCCTTTTCCAGCATGTTATTTTTGATCAGGATCTATGCTATCAAATGTAGACATTACTGTAGGGTTCACATTCAGCACTTCACTCATTAAATGCACATTCTTTCAAGGTACAAATACAATAATGGATATAATGATGAAAATCATTATATCATTTAATAGTGAACTACATAAATCTTCTGCATACAGTACTGTCCAGAACTCAGTTCCTTTCTGAACTATGTTTCATAAGGTCAATAACACCTTCTTTAATTTCTAAGAGCAGGCTGGATGGCTACCCTAAATTTCTTTGATTATAGACAGACTAGTTTCGTTAGCTTGAGCTACTGCCATGCATTCCACATCGAGACCAACTGTATCTATTTTCCTCATGTTTGAGGAAAGCGAATCCTTTTCATCTCACCTCACTCCTCCAAGCAGAGCTGTTTGATACTGACTTCTCTATTTCAATCTAACCCTAATGATTTCCTAAGGGAATCACATCATTGTCAATCACATCATATCTCAAATACTTGCAAATGCTTAGCAATTTCAGCTGCCAACACACTCATTTATGTTCTTCGGAGATGCCATCTGAATCACAGCTATAGTCTTTGAGTCCTTTCCATCAGTTAATTGCAACTGGTTTTGAAATGCAGGAGAATATTTATTTCTCTCCTTCCTTTTCAGTGTTCAAGTTGTGCCTTTAGGTAAGTCTTCCATTCCAAACTCAGAAATACTTCACTTGCAAAAATCCAGTGTGTACTCAGAGAACTACTTCAGTAAGTATAAATAATTTTCTGGCATGTGCTTTGTTAGGGAATTTTTAAACAACAGAATGATAAAGTAGGATCAATGCCACCTTGCTGGGACAGACTGCTTCATGTGACAGATTCTGACACAAATATTGCACAGTGACATACCATGTGTTTCCTACTGTCACTCTTAGCTTTCAGTATTTCTTTCCTTATCTCACCCAAGAATTACAAACAAAATACTGCTGAAAAGAGCTTAGATTTTTAAAAATGGAAAGAAAAGAAATCCAGCAGTCAACTTTCATACATGGACTTCCCAAACTGAGGGTTCACCTACCATAAAGCACCAAGTCTTCCAGACAGACTTCTGCTCATTACGAGATAAAAGTGTCCACACTGGAAGAGCTGGAGCAATTAGGTGGAATTGCAATCAAGCTATGAGACTCAAGTGCATTGATATAAGTTTTGCTTCCAATGCAGACACCCTGCATGATCCCAAGGAAGATATTTCTCAGCTGAGACTAACCCTTTTCTCAAGGCTCAATGACATGGTCTTGAGGTGCAAATAATATCCTGTTAAAAGATATGTGCTTTAAAGGGTCAGAATTAGACCCGAGGTGAGGCTGAAAGGGATCATCAGCCAGCCTGGCTCTTGCACCATGACTATTCCAGTAGCATTTTTTCATTAATGTTTGTCGTCTGTGTGGTTTAACAAGCAGGCACTGATCTCTTCTCTCCGGCGACCAGTGACAGGACACTGCAAATGGCATGAAGTTGTGTCAGGGGAGGTTTAGGTTAGATGTTAGGCAAGGGGTCTTCACCCAGAGGGTGGTTGGGCACTGGAACAGGCTCCCCAGAGATGTGGTCACAGCACCAAGCCTAGACAACTCTGTCAGGCACATAGTGTGTTTCTTGGGGTTGTCCTGTGCAGGGTGTTAAGGAAACTTTCCTGTCTGACTATTCATGGGACTCTGGCAATCACACTCCCACCACCAGAGATTTTAAGTGCTGGGACCAAAGCCCCTTCATGGTGTGTGGCTCCAGTGATCCAACAGGTGCCCCACCTGACTCCCTGCACACCCCACTCACACACAGTCAGACCAGGCTTCCTTACTGGTCCGACCCCAGGTTTCCCAGAGCAGAGCCCCAGATGTCTCGCTCCAAAAAGCCATTTACTCATGGCACAATAACACAGAAACACCTGGAGCTGGTGCCCCCGAGGAGGACCCCCAGCAATGGGCTTTTATACCCTCACATTCTCTGCTCTTCCTCCTCAGGCAGCAGCTCCTGCTGTGTCTCTGAGTGTCCAGTCACCTGGCTGAGCCACAGGTCCCTGTGTCCTTTGTTATGCAAAGGGTCGGCACCAGCTCAGGACCTCTTACCTGGGGCTCCTGCCACCCTGAGCTCAATCTGCAGCGGGCACTGCAGCTTGCAAACCAAGCTTCCTGCACCAAAAGTATTCCTCAATAAGGGCCAGGAGTTGGATTTGAATGATCCTTGTGGCCCCTTCCAACCCAGGATATTCTATGGTTCTAAGCAGTATCCTGAAGACCAGACAAGCCAATTCCAATGCTTGCAATCACTGGGTGCCTCAATTCACTTCCCTATTCTTCTGAGTACACCCTTCCCTTGCCACGTACCCTTTGCCTCCTCTTTCAAGATAGCCACTGTCCATCCCTACTTGTCTCCCAGCTCCTCATAGAAGCCAGCCCTTCTCATTACCTCTGATATTCCTTGCTAGATCTGATTCCTGTAGGACATTGGCTTTTCTCGCGTCGTCTCTGTGTGCTCAGACAGTGTTTGTATTCCTCACAGATTTCACTGAGGTATTACCAGTGTACTGGACAGTACTGAGGTGTAAATACACCATGCATCATGACTTGCCTATAAATGAGAACTGGCAGCTTATTTCCTGTTATTTCTCTTTTATAGCTGCTTCTTCTCCCTGCTCTCTAAACATTACTCCTCTTTCTGTCTCTTGTGGGTCCTGGGCTGTGGCACCTTTGCTCAATCTCCACTGAGTTCACCCTGCATATGCTGTCCCAGACACTTCTGGCTGCCTCCATTTTCTGCTTCTAATTCTGCCCCCAGCTAAACAGAAGAGTAGGTGATTACAATTTCATTCAATCAGGAGGTGAAGGAGATGGGACACATGCACAGCAAGCCGAGAAAGGAGTGGCAATCAGATTACAGCTATAGCCTAGAGCACAATACTTCCTAATGTGAATTTATAATGGGTCTCTGGTCTAGGGCACATAATAGACATTTTACCCAGGGTGCCACAGTCCCCCAAAGACATTTACTTCAGGAAATACTGGTATAAACATTTAAACTTTAATAAAACAATTACAGATGCACTGATTGCATAGCTCCGTTAGACAGTGAAGTCTTTAGACACAGGGAAGTGAGGAGAAGACAGTATCAGGCCATTTACATAAAGATTTACTGAGAACTCACCCTTAGTGAGGTCAATGCCTTATCTATATCCAGGAACTACTCACTGAGCAAAAGCCATCTCAGAACATACCCCATTTCAGACACACATTGTGCTCTGCAGGATCAGTGTATTTAAAGAAGTTAAATCAAGAACTAGTATATTCACTTCCATTTTGTATTCACAGTATCCAGACCCCTTACACATCTCAATATAACATTAAATTAAAAAATAACATAGTATCTTTGGGGGCTTCTTGCTGTTTCTGCTCAGAAACACTTTGACACTAACAAGCAAGTTGTGTTTGAGTATGACAAGTTAGCTTGTCATATTTCAAGTGACATGACTCTGTCCACAGAACAGAAAGATAAACATTTACAGGAAAGAGAAGAGTCCAGTCAGGATGAGATGCAAATCTACCTCTCTTACAAACCCAACTAGCTGACCATTTACATTTCATATTTCTGAACCAATTCAAATACAATTATTCCAAACAAACATTTCAATACTAAATAAGCTTCTTCTGTGTTTTGAGGGAAGCATCAAATCCACAGCTCCTCCTTTCTGGTCAAGTCTCCCTAAACAAATGACAATTATACAGAAAATATGAGCTACAGAAAATCTCAGAGCTACAGGGATTTGCACCAGTCATTATCCCCTGGCCAGCATAAGCATCTGCACAAAGTATAAGTATACACTAAAATTCTGTGCACAGTGTAGCAGCTAAACCTCTGTTCTCTTCTACTTTTTTGCTGGTGGGTGTTGCATATTAATTTCCTCCATAACAGGCTCTCCCCATTTTCTTTACAGAAAACTCCATCCCATTAACTCTTTTCACAACCACCACCCCAGGAAGTGGGCGCCTCTGCGTTAGGTACCTACTCTGTGTCTGAGCTAGCCCCTAATCCAGAAGGTGGGAGCACATTCACATCATGTCACATATATGGAAAAGAGGCTTCTGCAGGTATGCCCGTGCCTCCAGGAGAATGGAACAGGTTTAGTTTATTTTTAGATTAGTAGCTACTTTTTCAGTATTTGGGTTTTCCCGCTCCACAAAGGAGGGAGAAAAACACACTGAGTGGAACAGGAGACCTATACCAGCCATAAGACCTCACTTGGGCACTGATGAACATGGGAGAAGAGACTCCTACTTCCTAGGCCCCATTTATACAACAATACAGGTCTCTCCATTCTGCAACTGACCTTTTTTCTAGGACTAATTTGAGACCTTACATGAACTTCTAAACCCAAAAGCCCTCAACACCTCCAAATAGAAGTACAACGCTGACTTCCTTAATTTCTTTCCCTAGCACCTCTATCTGAATCAGCCCTTAGTGCTCTGCTGGAAAAAAGGCTAATGGCGACGAGCATGAAAGTATTCCAAGACACTCAAAGGAACTGTGTTTACACTAGGAAAATGGTAAAAGGTGCATGAGGTCACTTAACATGGTATTACATCATAACATACCCTACTGCATACAACTGTTCAGCTTTTACCTAGATCTCTTTGCCCTGAGACCAGAGCAAGCTGGACTTTGTGGCATTGCTACTGGTTTGTCTTGGTCTTAGAATATACATTGCTGTAAGTAGATAGCTTGAGAATCTGCTGGCAAACTGCAGTAGATTCTACTACTACTAAAACTACCTTTTATTGTCTCCATTGAGAACAAAGGTTTGTCTCTATGTATATACCCAGCTCCTTGCACAACAGTCCCTGCTTTCACTGGGATCTGTTCTCTCCTGATGCTCATACCTGACTAGGTTATAGCCGGGTTCCACAAGACCAATCTTAGTTTAATTGCATTCAGCTAACAATTCAGTCATGGCATCTCAGTCAAGTTTTATTCACAAAAAACTTCGTCTTCCATTCAGTGCAGAAATCCACTGTTCTGATAGCTGTCATATTTCCTGGCCTCACATTAGGAAAGCGTGTGCTCGCTCACATGCTGAGCAGGGCTGGACTCTAAGTGGAAGTTTCATAGCCATTTAGAAAACAGTGTCCTTGAATTGACTCAAGTAGTCTGTTTCTAGAAACTCTGTCCCAGGAGAAAGTCTTATTCAGCTCCTGTTCCTCAACACATACCTCCTTTCAGAAGAGAGCTTTATCACTCCCTCCCCAGCTCCATGCAAGCACTAAGGTAAAGGCAATATGCAGCAGAACAGATGCTGTGGCAGGAGTGTGTTTACATGAAGCTGCTGACAGCAGATGCCAGCTTGTAAAATTAGCCAATAAAAATACCAGCATCACTGTTTACAACTACTCTGAGCAAGATGGGCTGCCAGCAAACTGGAAAGCACATTGCACCGGCATACCAGGTTAAAGTCACAGAATGCGGAAAAGCATCATCATTTTTAGGCTACCAGAAGTGTGATTCTCATTCAAGTACAAGGGAGTCAACCAAGAGCTGCTGAACAGTTTCAGTCCTTCTCTCTTTTGCATTCCAGAAATATCCTATTAATGTTAAAACGTCAAACACCCAGAAATACTGTAAATACAAACCCATATGTATCACTAGCTATTGAAATATTTTTATGTTCTATTACTCTAGTCAAACTAGAAACTGAGAGACATGTACACTGCAAATGTGTTATAGACCAGGCAGCTGTTACTTGAACTTAAACCTCCTCTAGCACTCTTTGCAATCACAAATGCAATTTTAAAAGTTCTGATTTTTGTACAAAATTGTTGTCTGCATCTTACCCATGTAGATCTGGAGATACTCAGACTGATCCTTTTAGAATGTTAAAATAGAACTAAAATTTTTCACCAGTTAATTATCACTCATTCTTCTGAGTAATTTAAAATACCATTAAGACTAGAATCTAGACTAAAACAAAATTAAAACCCTCAAGAAAGTTACTAAAATTATGTTTTTAAAAATAACAGTCTGCCAGATAAAGCCAACTTTTAGGATATTTTTTTCCTGTCCATTGATTTCCCCACATTGGAAAATATCAACCTTCATTAAAATTTCAATTAATACATTCTGTAATACTCTTAATTAGAAAACTAGAATTATAAAAGGAAATGTTAAAGTAACTGAGATATTTCAGAGATTAAGTTTGAGAACAAGTTTTGACAGCTTTTACTTTTATTTTAGGCAAACAGTCCTCTGAAAAAAAAAATTCACCTTATGAATGTTTAATAAGCTACTAATGACTTCTGTAAGCCTCTTGGAGGTATAAGCAAGAAGTTAAAAAAAAAGTAAGTAAAACAGCTAGAAGAATTAAACATATTATATATAACCTGTAATTAAAAGTAGCTTCTTTTCCTCTATAATCAAAAGCTGATATCAGTTAATAACATAACATACCTTTGGGATGCATCCATGAAACTACAGTACTAGATGAACCATATGCCTGCAATGCCTTTTCCACAAGAAATAGTGAACATCTTCAGTCTTCTGCTTTATGGACTAATGCAAGATAAATGAAACAAAAGGAATAAAATTGAAGTGCTGAAATCCTGTTGTCAACAAAATCCAAAGACCTGAATTTAAACCAGCACTTTCCTTCCCTGCACTGAAAAAGCTAACAAATGCAACCGATCCCAAAATTAAATAAATAAATAATAAAAAAACCCCAAAACCAAAAATATCACCTTTCACTCTATTACTGTCTTGCAAGGAATAAGCAAGAGCCTCCATCCTGCACCCAAGCAATAAATAGTAGATGGTATCTTATCTATTTTATGGTTTTAGGTGGTAGGGAGACCTTTACAAGAGGTCTGTGGTTGGTGGCAATGGTGTTAATAAGCCCTTTGGTTTCTTCTTTGTCAACAAAATAATTGGGCTTTTTCTATAAGCAGCTGTTGTTCATCAGTAGCTTGGAGCTTCTCACCTGTGTAGGTAAGCTCTGATACTAGAGTATGTTTAAAACATAAAGTGGAGAATAAAGATTCTCAGTTTTGGGATCTGAAGAAACCTTTTTTTCATATTCTAATAAGTAGAGATTTTTTTCTCTATTCCGTTTATTCCTGAGAAGTAGCACTGTAGCTTTTTCTCCTTAAGCTCTTCTTTATCCTATATAGGTTTTTTCTAACAAGTAGAGGCTTTTTTTTTCCCCTGGGACAGTAGAGGGGGAGAGGGTGGCTGCTGGGACCCCCTGTAAAAATTGCTGTTTCAGAAAAATACTTAAAATTAGTTAAAACTTTGTGTCTCCCTTGGGCAGTCTGAGTCTAAGTTCTAAGTAGTTCTAAGCTTTGCCTGCTAGATACAGGTGAAAGGTATGTGCCCACTCAGTGCAGGGAGCTTCTATCACCAGCTTCTAATATATTGATCAAGGTTTGTTCCTCTACTTAAGCATATGCAGAACTTCGTGCTGAGGAGAATTTTATAGCTGTATTGGTGCTGTTTCAGGTGCATAGAATGAAGTATATGCAGGAAAGCACAGGAAAGAGACTTGGTTCTTGAGGAGTGCAGAAGAAATGTAGTCTGTTGATAATGCTTGATGTGATTAACTTAATTGATGTATATTTTTGCTCCTGTAAAGCTCCAGAGATATGATTCAGACTGTTTATCATGTTATTATATGACCTAGGGACTTCATTCACGCTCTGTTTGTGAATTGGTGTTTTATGGCGGAACTAGAGAGTCTTAAGATGCATGTGGTCATACCTATGAGCCTGGAAGGACTGTTTAAATCTTTGATGGTCCGTATATCAACTTTCCTGGGGTTTATTATGTGTAGAGCAGGGGCTGCCACCAAGACTTCATATATGCTCTTTCCTAAACTAAATTGTCTAACGGTTTCTGGCAGATACGGTTGCACAGAACTGAATGGCTTTCCTTTTGCTACTAGTTTGCTATTTTTGTAAGCCTGTTCAATTACACTTAACCCTTTCACTTAATTTTCTTCTGTTTTTGATCTGCTTATATCAAATTCTCCATCTAGATGTGTATACAGGCGTTTGACGAAGTCTCTAGTGATTGATTTCTTGCTCCTTTTATGTAGTGTGTGTGATACTTTCTTGCCAGGATCCCTAAGGTCTTGTGCCGTGCTAACAATAATCTGTAATTGCTTTAAACTGCTCCCTGAGTTATATACTCCTGGATGAGGAGGGTGAGTGGTATGTATGTAGGAAGGATAGGGCTCATAATTCCCAAACAGGGGAAACTTTTTCATAGCCAAATACGGGGTATATGAATCTATTTGTCTCACCAATGGTAAATAGGATATATGCGGGTTGTAGGACAGTAAGGATGGACTCTTTCTGCTTAACTATACATATTCATGTTAAATGAGACTGAAGGGCACAGAAGGCAACTGTCATGCACTTCTGAAGAGTTATTGTCTCTTTAGCTTTGAGTCTAGAATTGAAATTAAGGTCTCCCAAATGGAAAACTTGCAAAAGACAAGCATGGATCTACCTGAAGGATTTAAAAAGGTAACATACAGAAGCTGCACTGGACATCTCAAAAGTGATTTTTAGTGCCTTTACCTGTGTAATGCACAGCATCTGAGGAAAGTTTCATTTCACTAGAAGTGCTTGTTCATGCTGGAAAACTCAACCCCTTCACAGGTTTAACTTCAAGAAACTGAACTCATGCCTGGATTTTCCTTTGTGAATTTTACTTTCTTTGTTGGTAATGTTTCCATGGTATTTCTTAAATTAGTATCTGAAACAATTCTCTTTTATAGAAGCTACTCTAATGAAAAAAAAATTGACTGATTTAGCATATAGCTGTAATGACAAGTTGATTTTTACAGTCTCACCATTTTGTATTGGTCCTAGGGATTCAAGATTTTTTTCTTCCTCATACTAATGCTGTATCTGCTAGTATACATGTGGTCTGTCAACAGGCGAATAATTAAAAAATAAGCGTTTCATTCCTGCAGTATGCTGCTAAGGTCTACCTCACCTCTTATTAATCAAATTAAGAAATGCTGATTTGGCAGTTAGCTCATCACATCAGGCATGGCACAGACCGTAGCCTCATAGTCTATGAATAGGAAGTCTGAGTCCTGCTGTACATGACCCCCTAAGTCAGTATCTTCTGTTTAGATCTGAGCATATAAAAGGGCAAAGGAGAAGGATTTCCATCTCAGATGTCTAATAAATAAAAAAATTCATCAGGTGATACTTGTCGAGCAAACTCGGTATGTCCCCTTGGCATATGTGGATAGGAAATTGCATCCTTCAACTGAAGTCCTGCTTTTCAGTTTAATATGACTGTTTGGCTCTACTTCATCTGCTTTTATGTTACATTTGACTGTCCTTCGAGGGACCAAACTGGCATGACTGCAACTAAGGAGGGAGCAGGTAGTTAAGCAGTAGTGTGATTTAGGTTGGTGTGTACGTCTAGGTATGGTAGGTGTTTTCAACTGCTTTGTGGAAGTGGGATGACTATTTAGGTAGTTTGGCTTCCCTGTTTTATGACTAAGAAGAACAGGAGTTGGTATCATGGTGTCTGTGATGTACAGGGTTCTTTTTAAAAGAACTAGCTGCAAGTATTTTCTCCTGTCAAGTTTCTGATTTTTCCTCTTGCTTCTATAGCACTTTGCAGTCTGGCTTCAGGGCAAAATATTCAGCAACTTTCATCTCAGATGGTGAGAATGCTCATGGGTTTTCCCCAAACTATATACTCCAACTTGAGGGAAATTGCAGTGCTAGTGGTTAACTGTACAATATACTTCTCAGTGAAGTGAAGAGGTTGGCCTTGGTTTAGGAGGTTTGCTTCATGAAAACATTAATTTGGCAAGTCATTGCACTGACACTCTAATTGGTCAATGGTTGACCCAAACACCCATGGAGTTTTCCAAAGTGGAGACTGACTAAAACTGCTTGTAGTGAAATATATGACTTCAACCAAAGCCAGAATATCTTCTTCTTGGTATAATTAAATGGACTTCTTTTTTGTCTGTTTGGAATTCTAGATATGGTGAGCTAAAAGTTATTATGAGTTTTACTCACAAGAGGAGGCCTGGATCGTGTGTGCTGTGGTAGGCAGTTCAGGGACATCCAGAGTGCAGGAACTGGGTTTATAATTAGAGCAAGTGACTGGCCTTTGGTTTAGCCAGCAGGCTGCTTCAGAGATGGGAGGTGTCTTGGATTGTGTAGCAGAGGGAGCTACAGGGGTGGCTCCTGTGGTAAGGGTGTAGCAGCTTCCCCCATGTTTGATAGAGCCGATGCCAGCCGGCTCCATGATGGAGCCACCGCTGGCCGATGACAGCGCCTCTGGGATAACAGAGTTAAGAATGGCAGGAAATAGCTGTGCAGCAGCAAATGCAGCCAGAGAGAGCGATGACAACACGTGAGAGGAGCAGCTCTTCAGACACACAGGTCAATGAAGAAGGAGGGGCAGGAGGTGCTCTGGACACCAGAGCTGAGATTCCCCTGCAGCCCATGGGGAAGACCATGGTAAGGCAGCTGTACCCCTGGAGGTCCACAGTGGAGCAAGTGGATGCCCAAAGGAAATTGTTACCCATGGGAAGCCCATGCTGGAGTAGCCTCCTGGCGGGACCTGTGGCTCTGTGGAGAGAGGAGCCCACACTGGAGTAGGTTTGCTGGCAGGATTGGTGACCCTGCAGAGGAGCCATGCCAGAGCAGGCTGTTCTTGAAGAATTGCATCCCATGGAAGGGCCCCATGCTGGAGCAATGGCCTTCTTTGAATGTCATTGTATGAATGAAGGGCCAGACATGGAGTGCTCTTCTACAGTAGTTCCCCTCGTAGTTTGCAAGCAGGTATTCTATGAAAGTAGTATCCAGAGTATCCAGAAACTTCAAAAAAACCTTCTCAAATGTAATTCTGGCTTGCTGTGCAGTTCATTCAGACCTTGGTCATAGAAGGTGAGTTAAGCTGCAAGGGTCTAGCACTTAGCTGGGAACTGTAGAAGGCGTTCAAATCTTGTATGCAAAAAACTACTTTGCAGGAGTACAAGATAAACATGGTTAGAGTGCAGGCAAGCTGCCAGCAGCCTGCCACAAACTGGTGTGTAACTGCAGGACAGTTATAAATAAAATCAAATCAAATCCTTTGTATGCTTTTTCTCATTCAAGGTAGATGTTAATCCCTCAATAACTTAAGGCGATGACTCATCAGGTGTTAGGTGCTGTATGTGGGTTAACAAAAAGCATCTTAAGCAACTTTGTTGTTAACTGTTCTCACCAAACCAGCAATGTTGTTAGACTTTGATTTTACTCCAAGATATCCAGCTTCTGAAGCTCATGAAAAACCTTGTGTTGTATTATAGCGATCCTGTTCCTCATCTTAAACATATTGGAAGCATCTATAACATATGATATAATCAGAACAGATTGTGACCCTCATACCCCCTGGTTTGAATTGGATTCTTGCAAAGTCCAGTTTTTTCTAGGTACTTATAATTGTGTTCTTAGCAATCATGTATGCTAATTATCTAATAATCATGCTGTGTAGAAAAAAATTGTGTGCAATATGTAACTTCCCTCAAATGTAGGGCTGTCCTAATCACTTGGTAACATTTCTTTTTGATGGTGGGTGGAGAGAAATCTTGCTGACTTTTTTCCTACTAGTTTATTTCTCTTCTGAAAAGGAATTGTAAGATATCTCTGTTTCATTGGAAAGCTGCTGAGCTGACAGCTGAAGAAATACAGGAGGATGATGAGAAAGTTATGTGCCTTGGGCATTTGATAGCTTGATCAGTTCATCCATGAGTGAATAGGTCTGTCTTGCAGGAATTTATCTATGGAGGCCTGTGTCTTTGGTAGTATATGGAGGCAGGATAATTCACCTTTGTTCATTAAATCAGTGTGAGAATGTATTCAAAATAGGTTGGCATGGCATATATTGTGACCTGGGTGGTTTGATTCAGAGGTGGAATAATAATAGAATTGTTAAGGTTGGAGAAGACCTCTAAGATAGAGTCCAACCATTAACCAAGCACTGCTGAGCCCATCACTAAACCTTGTGTCTAAGTGCCACATCCACACTTTTCTGACTACCTCCAGATTATGATTTCACTGCTTCCCGTGGGAGCCTCTTCCAATGCCTGGCCACCCTTTCCTTGAAGAAATTTTCCTTAATATCCAATCTAAACCTTCATTGGTGCAACCTGAGACCATTTCCTCTTGTCCTACCATTTCTTACCTGGGAGAAGAGGCTGACCACACCTTGCTACGAGCTCCTTTCAGATGGTTGTAAAGAGTGAGAAAGTCCCCCCCTAAGCCTTCTTTTCTCCAGGCTAAACAACCGCAGGTCTCTCAGCTGTTCCTCATCAGACTTATGATCCAGACCCTTCCCCAGCTCCATTCTCTGCATATGTTCCAGCACCTCAGTGTCCTGTTGTGAGAGGCACAGAACTGAACACAGGATTCAAGGCGTGGCCTCATCAGTGCCGAAGAACAGGAGGACAACCACTGCCCTGCTCCTGCTGGCCACACTATTGCTGATACAAGCCAGGATGCCATTGGCCTTCTTGGCCACCTAGGCTCACATTGGCTCATGTTAAGCTGCTGTCGACCAGCACCCCCAGCTCCTTTTCTGCCACGCAGCTTTTCAGCCACTCTGCCCAAGACTGTGGCAATACCTGGTGTTGTGTGGCCAAAGGGCAGGACCCGGCAACTGGCCTTGTTGAACCTCATATTGGTGGCCTTGGCCCATGGATCCAGCCTGTCAGGTCCCTCTGCAGAGCCTTTCTACACTCCAGGAGATCAACATTCCCACACAACCTGGTGTCATCTGCGAACTGACAGAGGGTCATTCCCATTGTCCAGACTGTCAATAAAGATACTAAACAGGGCTGACCCCAATACTTAACCCTGGGAAACCCCACTAGTGATGATCTGCCAGCTGGATGTAACTCCATTCCCCACCACTCCCTGGGCCTGGCCACCCAGCCAGTTTTTTACCCAGTGAAGAGTGCACCTGTCCAAACCATGGGCTGCAAGCTTCTCCAAGAGAGTACTGCGGGAAAGGACATCAAAGGCTTTACTGAAGTCCAGGTAAACATACACTCACAGCTTTTATCTCATCCGCTAGGCAGGTCACTTTGCCATAGGAAGAGATCAGGTTGGTCAGGCAGGATCTGCCTTTTCTAAACCCACGCTAGTTGGGCCTGACCCCCTGATGGTCCTGTACGTGCTGTGTAATGGCACTCAAGATGATCTGTTCCATAACCTTCCCTGGCACTGACGTCAGACTGACAGGCCTGTATTTCCCCAGATCCTTCTTCCAACCCTTGTTATAGATGGGTGTCACATTTGCCAGCCTCCTGTCATCTGAGACCTCCGTGCTTTGCTAGGAATTCTGAGAAGTGATCAAAAGTAGCTGCACAGGCTCTTCTGCCAACTCCCTCAGTACCCCTGGGTAGATTCCATCTGGCCCCATAGACTTGTGGGTGTCTAAATGGTATGGCAGGTCACTAACCACTTTTTCCTGGATTGTGGGTGTTTCATTCTGCTCCTCACCCCTGTATTCCAGCTTAGGGGGCTAGTTAGTCACAGAATAACTGCTCTTGCTGTTAAAGACTGAGGCAATGAAAGTGTCAAGTGCATCAGCATTTTCCTCATTCGTCACTATGTTTTCCCTTGCACCTGGCAAAGGATGGGGATTCTCCTTAGCCACCCCTTTTGTTGTTACTGTATAAAACCATTTTTGTTATCTTTTACAGCCATAGCCAGATTAAGTTCTAGGTGGGCTTTGGTCTTTCTAATTGTCTCCCTCCATAACCTTACAACATCCTTTGAGTTGCCTGCCCCTTCTTCCAAAGGTGATAATGCTGATCACAGGACAGCCAGGTTCTGATGAATGTTAATACATCCAGCTTATCTGAATGAATTTGGCAGTCTGTCATGTGACTGGTAAAATAGTGACTTGTGTCAAAGGCACACCACCGAAGTTTTTGCTTTTGCATCTTATTGAAGCTTGTGCTTTTACCTTGGGCTTTCTACCTCACCTGTGGAGGCTGACATCTGAACTACTGTGAGCAAGACCCTCTACTTCCCAGGACCTGGAGCCGAAGTGTGACTTTCAAAAGCTTTTACCTATGAAGCAGGTATGTGAAAGCCTGGATTTTACCAGGAGGCTGAGCACTAGCAGATTTCACTCTCTTGAGAAGCACTTCAGAAAAGTCTGCATCCTTGGACCAAATTCCACAGGTCCTAAGACAGGGAAATAATTCTTTAAATGCTTAAATCTTTTTTTTTTTTTTGTATGTTAAGTTGTGGTTGAAGGACTGCTTAAGAAAAAGCAAGAGTAAGGTCAAAAGCAAGGTGATGTCTTGAAAAGATCTCATCCTTTGCAGACAGTGATGTGTTTTTGTCCTTAGGCTAAAGCCCAAGGAGAAAATTCTTCATGTTCAGGCTTGAGATGGGCCTATCTGGGATTAAAGACAGTAAAAAAAGCTTCTTTTTATAAGGAAAGATACCTCTTCTACATGACACAGCAATGTTGAAATTGCCTGCAGCTGCAGGACCAAGTTCAAATGTTGTGTCTGGTCTTGTGTTTTGCTGGGAGTGCTATGTGACCTTATTGGCATTAAAAAATCACATGGAAGTTATTGTGGGACAGTTGAATACTGATCATGGCTTGATATTGTTTTCTACAGAATATTCGGGAACGACCACAATTCCTTCTCTGACAACATAACTTTTATTTTAGACCTTTGTCTCCATGAATAAATGTAACTTATCAGTCTCTCATGATGACTTATTCTGTATTTCATCTGGTTGGCAACATTAGAAGCTGAAAGTAAACTGTGATAGCTTTTCTTGCTCATTCTTTTCAGCTATTCAAGAAAACCTAGACACTTCAACAAAACTCTGAAAAAAACCCCTTTTTAATTAAAAATTTGAGGCTTGAAAAAAGAAACAAGCCAAGTAACTGGGAAAGCGTGTTATGCTTTTTCAAGAAGATAGTAGTTAAGGCTTCCAGCCACTTTCCTTTGGCTAATTTTTGCAAATGAAGTTTGGCCAATTATCTAAATACAGGCTGGTTTTTGCTATGAGGTCCAAAACGTACCAAGATATGAAATGGACTCTCTCTGGGGCTTGATCAAGAGAAGACAGCTGAGAGCACTTTTCCTTTGCTGGCCTGGATACAGGTTCCTCATTTTCTGTATTCCTACTGGAGATCTGTGTGTCTGACTCTCGTAAGTGCTGAGATTGAAGTCAATGGGAGTTATCTTAATTAGACTGTATCACAATATATGCATGGACAAAGTGCTCACTTTTGTGCCTTTAGTCAATCTAGTCTTTTGAAAGCAAACCAGATTGACTCAATGGCGTTTGGGTGTGTGGCTTTTGATCAGTCTGGAATTTGACTGCATCAGTTCATCATCCAGTTCATGGCAGTAGTGTTATTGTCTGTGGTATGTCTTGGCCCTGGAGAGGGATGGGCCCTTGGCATAGCTGAAGATTTCACAGAAGGTTACTGAGAGCAGGGAAAGGGTGACCTGAGCTTTTCTTTCCATTCCAGGCCCAGAAACAAAGTGTTTTTCCCATGGTCAGCCATTTGACTGTAAACTTGGCCACACTAGTTTGTGTAGTCAAGCTCCGCTGTGTCCTGGCCAGCGCCTTCTCAGGATGATCAGTCCTGTTCTTGCTGGCAGGCAACTATTTTAACATCACTTGCTTCTACAGAGAGACTCCTTGTGTCAGATCCAGCCTATGTGACAATTTTGAACTAATATCTGATTTAAAACTATTTTCAGCCTGTAATTACTACAATGAAAATACCAAAGAAATTGATTTCTTATATTCCTCACATTATATTACTCTGGATTCCTGTCTAAGTGCTGAGGGGTTAAATATGATTCATGTAATCTACTTTCCCACTAATCATTTATTCAATTACCTATTAGAACTCGGGCAAGAAAGACCAAAAAAGGAAAGGGGAGAGACCAACCTGGAGTATATATTCAATAAAATGCTACAAAAAACAACCAATCATTAATTATCTAATCAGCATTCTGTGAGTCTTTTATCCGTGATCTCATTACTGTAATTAATTGCAAGAATCATTTTGTAAACAGAGCACAATAAAAGTATATGCAACATAACAGCGTCCAAATTAAATCTAAATCCCAGAATGAATAACAGAGAAAGCTGGAAGATATTACTAAGAGAGGGCATCATTAAAGGAGATCATATTTCAATGTCAAAATCTGGTGGGCTACTTGGGCTGCAGGAGTAAATCAATAGTGTTGCATTGAAAGGAGTGGGCCAGATCCACTTTGGTGCAATTAATCACTACTCCATTAAAACTTGGAGTGGTAGGGGTGGCTTCTTAGCCAGTAAAATTGGATTTTCTTTTTGTAGCTTCTGGGACTGGCCTGTTGGCAAAACTTCGGTGCTCTGCACCGAATAGCTAGGATTGTTCATGTATTTGAAGGATTTAGGAAATCTAGTCACTTTCCTTTTAGTATTGGAGAGGTTCTTGAAGGATTTCACATATTGAATGTCTTCCCTTTGGCTAGCTTTCTGTAGCCCTTCACTACAGATAGTGGTAGCCCTACTGTATTTTTAAAGACTGTTGCTACAATAAATAATTAAATTACGCAGACAGATCCCACAAACATCTGCCAGGCTTACAGCAAAGCTATTTTCTGACACTTTCAGGATTATACATTTAATATTCCAGCAGAACAATACGTTACTGTCTTTGGCCTTACCAGCCTTTTGACTGCAGTATTTTGTCATCTTTTTCTCTTTTCATTTAATTTTTCATTATTTTTTCTGAGGATCAATGTCAGGATTCATTTAAAAGCTATAAAGCAATATATATAAAACAGTCCCAACAACCATAGGCTTGGTTATGCCATTGATTTCTTTTCTGAGCAGAATTCCCTGCTGTCTGCAATGGTGAGTTGCTCAAAGATATTGATAGTGTGTATCTCTGTACAGAGAATTTAGATTTAAAACACGATACCTTCTAGTTGAAAAGGTCTGTGTGGAGTGCATTAACTTTGGGGTAAAAGCTGTATTGTACAAAAAACCCCTCCAACCCCCCCCATCTCCACCCCAGCAGACTCTAAACTTTCCCTGACAGTAGAAATGAGTGTTCAGATGAAGGCTGTAATTTCAGGGAAACCCCTCATTAGTGCTTCCACCTCTCCCTGCTGAGACCTGACAAAGTACTGGGCTGTGGTCCAAACTTCCTGGGACAGGGTAGGAGGCAAGTATGTCTGATGGTTTTCTGTGTGGAGGATCCCCCTTGTCTGTTGCTCAAAGCAGTGTTTGTTTTATCTGGACAGACTGGCCAAGGTCCAGGTTTTGAGGAACTTTAGGACCTTGTCTTGCCTTGTACAGTTCCTTGCTAGCAAGTGCTGTGTGCCTGCTTTGGTGTGGTACCTTGCCAATGTGTGGGTCAGGATGTGCTTTAGACGGTTTGCCGTGACACTGCAATGTATTTATTGAGCTACTGCATTCAGAGCATCACTTAAATCCTCCCTCAAAGAAAATTCTACAGAGGAAATGCAGAATGCCTTGTTAATTCAGTTTTTAATAGTGAATGCCCCATGGATTTCCCTTTGATAATCACAGTTTGCTTCCATGAGCAGGCGAGCAGGTCATACCTTCTTAAGTCTGCAAATTCCTTCAGGTAAAACTGAGTGTTAGCCAGTTCTGTAGATGAGGGGAATACCAAAAAGTGGAACTTTGGCCTCTGTCTGTTTTGCAGGTATATAAATAGTGGAAATACAGCTGAGCCAGAGAACTGCATTTTTTTTTGTGACAAAGAGAAGATGTTCGAAGTCACTGACTAATTTTGTTTTTAAAGACTTACATGTCCTTAAAGCATTTTTGCTTTGGAAGGGTGATTCTGATGTTTTATAGAGTCAGCCTCATGTTTAAATTCATTTGTCCTCAACGATGCACTGCTGCTGCATTTAACAAGTGTATTTTAATGGTAGGGTTAAAATAAATGCCTTTTTTTCTCAGTAAAAATAAAAGTACACCATCTACATGAATTAATAATTTCCAAAGTAATAAATATTATGAACTTATTCTAAGACACACTGGGATAATATTTTTCTGGTTTCAGACCATTAGCCAATTTTTACATATGTTCTGTTTGGCATACTGGAGAGATGCCACAGAGGGGTCTGCATTTTTTTCTAGTGCAGCTGTTAGATCAGTTGCATTGCTTGATTGATGCATCATGTTAGAGAGCCCCAGGAAATATGTCCACTCCTCTAGCTAGAGTAAGGATGCCAGGACTTTTCACAGGATATAGGCATGACTCCACCTGTGCTGAGTCCTTGTGAAGGCTGGGCAAGGAAGGTGTTCAGTTTCTTGTGCTGGGAAGGCTTTGGCATGTGCAGAAGTTCTTCATTCACTTTTGAGTTTTGGCAGACTGGATGTCCAAGTCCTGCTTTGGGTACTGAAGCACTTGGGATTTGAAGGAGAGGTAATGCCCTTCATGTAAGGGCATCTGTTTATTTGGATTATATACCATGGAAAGCATTTGTGGTTATATCGACCTTTACTTGTTTGCTGCTTCTGTGCAGTGTCTGAAATTAGATTATTTTTTAAAGTTTAGCTGCTTAGGAAGCTTTGGGAAAATGTTAGCTGTCATAAAATGTAGGGTGTTTTGTATTGGAAATAGATATTACCTTCTAGGTAGAAGTAATAGCTATTTTTCCTCAAAGAATTACATGGTACTTTCCATTGGCTTTAATCCTGACCCTCAAAGAATAGATTTTACCATCTGCATGATAACCGAGTTTGGGAAATAAGCTTCTAAAGGAATAGTAGATGCATCGTCTGTCCATGTGGGATTATTAAACTGGAACAGCTACATGGTATTTTGTCAGTTGTCTCCCATCTTCAATTTGAAATGTGGACAGCTCAGTTTCTCCACTTACAGCTTTGAATATACTTGAGGAACTAATAAACTGAAATGACAGATACAGAGGGATTACAGGATATCAAGCAGTATTTTCCAAATGGGGTAACAACTGCTATGAAAAAACATTCTATTGTCGTAATGAAAGTTATTTTCTTACATCTTCTGCTTGCTGGTCTGGAATCACCAAAGAGATGAGAATGTCTCCGGCAGCAAAATACTCGGCAAACCTGCTGTAGGATGTTTGCCAGTGGTTACTGCTCTGGATAACTAATGTAAATAAGCCCCTCACCATTACACTGGGAAATACCGGATAAAGCACTCTCTGCTGCTTAGGCTGACATGAATCTTTTACCTCTCTGAATCCTCTCTTTTGCTACGTCTCTGTGAAGCTAGCGAGATGTTAGTGATTCTGGGGGCATCTCACCAGGCTCTGGGACAGTGATGAAAGCCACTGGAATCACTGTCTGTATTCCTTCAAACACGGGTCCCTCTGAGGTGTGTGTAAAAACTAAAGAATAGATTTGATGGCTGTGCAGAACAGTCCCTTCCAAAGCTTCCATGGGATCTGGGAGCACTGCCTCTCTGACTGATGAAGATGTGCTGAAAACAAGTGAATACTAAGGCCAGGGCTACCTGAGCTGAGTTGCTGTGAGTCCAAGGACTTTAGTGCAAAAAGTGCTAGCAATAGCCCTGTGGCGAGTGTGCAAAAAATAAGAACATCTTAGCAGTGAATTGTATTTGGAGGAAGTACTATAAATTTACACTAGAATGTTTTCCCTTGTAGGACACTTCAATCTTTGCTGGGTCTTGCTATACTTAGAATCTCAGGACAAGAATACTGTTTTTTCTTGTTTGATTTGATTTCAATCTAGAAAATCATTATTTGAAGGGAATCTTCAGGCAAAACTGTAAGTACTTGCTTAGCAACCTTGTATTAATGCCCTTTCTGAACAAAGGTGACCCTGAGTACATGAGTATTTTTCTTTCTCCATTATCTCTGGTTTTATGACTCAGCTAGGGATGAAATTTAACACAGTTTGCATAGAATTGCATAAGTGGATTACAGGGACACTCCACAATACAAAAAAATAAATTAAATTAAACAAGGACAAGATCTGCAGTGGGATGGGGCAACTCTGGATGTGTGTACTTACTGAGGAATGAGATGATGGAGGGCAGTGCTGTGCAAATGGAGCTGGGGCTCCTGGTCCATGGCAAGTTGAATATGAGTCATTGTGCCCTGGCAGTCAGGAGGGCCAGCCCTGTCCTGGGGGGCATCAGGCACAGCATCGCCAGCCGGGCAAGGGAGGGGATTGTCCCACTCTGCTCTGCACTGGGGCAGCCTCACCTCGAGTGCTGGGGGCGGTTCTGGGTGCCACAGTATGAGAAAGACAGTGAGCTGTTAGAGAGCGTCCAGAGGAGGGCCACAACGGTGGTGAAGGGTCTGGAGGAGAGGCTGTATGAGGAGTGGCTGAGGTCACTTGGTCTGTTCAGCATGGAGAAGAGGAGATTCAAGGAAGACCTCATTGTGGTCATCAACATCCTCACAAGGGAAAGAGGAGGGGCAGGTACTGATCTCCTGTCTTTGGTGATCAGTGACAGAACCTGAGGAAATGGTGTGAAGTTGTTCCAGGAGATATTTAGGTTGGATATTAAGAAAAGGCTTTTCACCCAGAGGCTGGGTGTTCCAGTGCCCCATTTACATTGGGCACTGGAACAGGCTCCCCAGGAAAGCGGCCACAGCATCACATTGGTCTGACTTCAAGAAGCATTTGGACAATACTCTCAGGCACATGGCGTGATTCTTGAGGATGGTCTGGTGCAGGACCTGGAGTTGGAGTCAGTGATCCTTGTGGCTCCCTTCCAACTCAGGATATTCTGTGAATGATTACATTACATGTTATACAGCAAAGAACTTTCAAACTTCAAAAATGCTGCAACCCCTTTCTTCAGAACGTATTTCCCCGTGGCAATTTTGAAGCTGTATAATTTTTTTTGTGTAGTGGCTGCAGAAGTTTCTCTGCTGAAGAGGAAGAACAAGCCTTGGGATCAGCGTGTACAACTTATATGGCTTTGCCACTGTGTAGGATGTCATCACCTTGAATTTTCAGGGCAATTGTGTTCCTTTATATTTCTCCATTGCCCATGCAGCCTGCTCTATAGCCTCCCTTCCTCCTGAGGAAGCAGACATAAGCAAGAAGGCATTGCCGCAACTTGCTGGAGCAAATGGTTTTTGCAATTTACTAGGGTTCCAAATGTTTGGTAGAGTTATTGAGGAGCTAGGTGTGTGGGGAGGGACATATTTCTCATTTTTAATTCAGACTGTATTACCCTCTATAGTGCATCTGAGGTGGAGTGGCAGCCAGGGTGCTTCTCAGCTGAGTGTTTCAGCTGCTGCAATAAGGCGTGCAATAACCTTGCCTGTGAGTGAAATGTCCAAGTGAGTGTCAGAGGGAGAGGGGGACCACTGTCATACTGTTCAGATAGCTGAGGGTGTTTGCTAGAAGTGTGCTTTCATACTGGGCACTCAAATGATGTACAAATATCCTGTTGTCCTAATCTTCTCAGTAGGATTTCTTATAAACAAATAAACAGCATTCTTGCTTTCTGCCTCAACTCTGTCATGTACTCTTTATAGTTAGATATTAGCCTCAAGGGCTTATATAGCTCCCAGGCCTGGAGAATAATGAAATAGTTTGCCCTGAAATAGCAGATATATTGTATTCTCCAACATTCCTTCTCTTGATAAGGTTGTTTCTCTGGGGATAATCTCCTTACAGAGTGCTATTGCCTGAAGATGCTTTCCTGCCTTTTTAAAAGATCTATTAACTAATGCACCTTAAACTTTCTTTTGTGAGTTTCCATCACAGTTGGGGTAACATTATTATGAGACTTCCTGGTAATGTGGTCATAGGTTTGGTGTGTGGATGACGGGTACCTGAACTTTGTGGATGGAGGCATAGGTGGACGGATGGACTGCTTTTCCTTTTGTTTCTATTCCTTCTTCTTTACATTTCTACTCATACAGACATTTAGTAATGCTGTTAGGAAGATCACCAAAAAGATTTTTGCTGAACTTTGGCCCCATAAATGAAGTTGAAATGACTGCTTACTCCTGTGATGAGTAACAGAGTTCTCCGTGACGCTGGCATACCTTCCCAGTTGTCAAGAGGTGTGGGAGAAGTGACATTTTCCTTAAAGTTTCCAAATGGTTTGTCTGCCAAAGACTTGAGGATTAGTGTTGCCCCTTCAACATTGCTTTCAAACTTCTAAATCTTCAACTGATTATAGTTCATTAGACTCTACCTGGAGCCTGGTGACAAGTGGGGTACCGTGTGGTCTGTACAGGGATGTACTGTTGAGCTCCTTTATCCATCACCTGGAAGAGGGGGTGGAGCAGAGTAGCATCAGCTTTGGAGATGATCTCTAGTTGGAGGGCAGGGCTGCCATGCAGAAGGACTTAGGATGGAATGAGCTGCCAGGGGCCTTGGTGCAATTCAACAAGTATTAATGGCAAGTCGTGCCTGGTGGAGGATGAGTCCCGGGCAATGACAGGGACCATGCCTGACCGCTCAGGCAGCAATTCTGTCACAAGGATCCTGGTGTCCCCATCCTCAGAGAGCTGAGTGCGAGCTGGTCTTGTGCCCTGGAAGTGGAGAAGTCCACTGGCATCTTGGGCTGTTGTGATGGCAGGCAATGAAAGGTGGTTGGGTCCTCTCATGTGTCCTGCCCTGCATATATACACCCCTCTCTCCCTTTCCTTTCTCTGATGGGCAATATGAATTCTTGCAGGATAAGAATACCAGGTGGGAATTGTCCTAAGAACACCAGGTGAGAATTGCAGGAGGAACTGTCTGGATGCTCAGATAATAAATGCATTGCAGAGACGGGGAAGCTGTGAGGATTGCAATTGCCTTCAGTACACATCAGCCTTCCAAAGGCTATAAAATGCTGCTGGAGACTAGGCTAACTGTGCAAACTGGTCTTCCAAGGTTCCAGGCAGCTTCCAGGTGTATTCCCCACCCTGACAGTGATGCCTGCAGGGTACATCCAGACCAAAGATGGGTAACACTCATGAAGGCGAGGAACACTCACTTTTGGATGGGTGAGTTAAAAACAAGCTCCAAGATCTATCACATACAGAGATCAAATTCTGAAGTAGCTCCATAGGTGCTTTGTTATTGTGACTTCTGCAGGGCCAGAGAATGCAAATCTGTACATTTCTAGCCAAACCTACTTATAATATAACCCTTTAGAATATTATATACTGCATTGGCAATATTTAGATACTATATTAGCCATCAGCCTTATCATAATCCTCCTTATAATCAGTGCCATATTTCTTACACCCAGACTGAGAGTCTTCTCTCTATTTCTCTGCTACCGCTGTGAAAGAGCAGGTGAAGTGAGGTGATATCCCCCTCTCCTACCTGATGTGCCACAGGACCTGTGATAAGGTTATCAGGAACTTGCCTGTTTAGGTAAAATTTCTTCATATCATGTCTTCAGCGGCAGCAATCCTGGAGGAGAAAATTCACTTCCAGATCAATTCACTGTGACTTGTTTCTGTTGCTGCCCTGAAATTAATCTTTTCAGGGCTACATATGACAAATTGGAGAATTGCTAATATTATACTTGTGGCCAATATATTAATTTCTGTTTTGTGATTTCAGTATCTCTCTTCCCTCTCAAACAGTGCCAGCATAAAGTTGAAGCTGTCTCTATCATTCAGCTTTGTTTAATGCATTCCTGAAATAAAGCTTTTAGAGCATAGTATCAATGCATTTATGGTGGCTCCTCAGACACCTCTTATCCATCAGTTTTAGCAGTATGGCACGGAGTCTGTGTTATAAAGCACATGTAATAAACATGTAAATTTCAGCTCTGCTACAAATTTTTTTTTCTTGAGTAATATCCATAGGTTTCTAATGCATTACAGACCTGAAAATGTTAAATTCAACTATAAAGAAGGGATCTGTATTTTTTTTGGTGTTTTTTCTTTTTTTTTTTTTTTTTTTTTTTTGAGGGAAAATTATTCATTACTTGGCTCTGAATATCAGATAAGACTAATTTCTGGCACATGACTTTTTGAAGGTTTTGTATTGCAGAAAAGCTTGCAATCCTCAACACCCTCTCCATTCTCTGCAAACATTTAGAACAGCTATTTTCTCCTTCAGATGACAATTTTCATTTCAAGCAGGCTACAAGAGGTCATTTAGCTAATTTATGTGGAGATGAGGGAGGGTTGGTGGCACAGGCTTGAGAAATCAGGGAGATATGCAGCAAATAAGACTGCAAAAATAGTTGATGAAGTGCCATTGCTGTCAGCATTTGCAACTGTAGATTAAGGTGTTCACATCCTAATTTAGCCTTGTGCTTGAGGCACACCATTAACCTCCTGACAGCTAGCAAAGTGCGTGCACTATGGATCACCTGATCCATTTTTTTCTTCCAAATGTTGACTGTTTAAGTGCTGCAGAAGTGTTAAAACTCTCTGGCCACAGGCTCCTGTTCTAATTTTAAACTAGAGTGATTATATGGAGATATGGAGCTGATGCTATTGAAAGGGACAGCATGTTGTCTCTGAAATACAGACAATGTTCCCAGCTATTGTCACACACATCAACAGCCTGGCTCTCCTCTCCAAGCTGTGCGTTTCAGCAAATTCCAGAATAATAAAAATTCAGACCATGTTATCTACCATGAGTAATTCTCCTGCTTATGCAATGTTATTCCAGGAACTGTACTCTGCCAATGCCAACAGTTGGCACAGATTTTGTTCCAACTCTTGCCCTGCTTTTAAGCAGATTTTAGCTATCGCAGTAGATTATGCTGTGTGGGCTATTTGTTTTTCTGTGACAGTTATATGTTAAATTTGATATTTGAAAGATAGCTCCTGTTACAAACCTTACATGCATTCATCTTGATATGGGGCGAATAAAAATAGAATAATTTTCTCATGCTCTGCATCAGTCATACAGATTCCCTGAAATGTTTTAGGTATGTCCAAATCGAGCCAATAAATTGCTTTCATAAAAGTTAGCCTAAATTCTCAGATTTGATGGACAGTCAATGTGAGATCCCAAAATCTGGTTCTGTAAGGCCCAATGGAGAAATAGCAGCTCTGGGCTGTTCTGCACCCAGGTGACTACAGCAGCACCTTCCCTCCTCTTCAGCTTGTTTCAAGTTGATCCCAGAGCAGGTGTATCGCTTAAAACGGCCAGAAAAACACTTCCGGTGTATGAACAGGTTAGCTTCAACTGTTCCTGGATTTTCTTGTTTTTCCCTCTAAGATGCAGAAGTTTTCATAATACTTTGATCCTGTCAGTGTTTCTCTTGGTGGGAAGAAAATATCGTCTTGTTTTCACTGCTCTGTCTTGAACTTGCTAAAGTTTTTAGCAGCCTCCTGCTGTGGAAGAGGTTTTTTGCTGAGGTGCAAACTGGCACAGATCTGTTAAGTGTAACATTGCTTCCTGCTCTTCTGCCAGCCCTTTTTCCCTGTGTTACAGCATGATCAATATTTGCAAGTGCATAAAACTTTTCACTTCCATGAGGCTTCTGGTTTTTATGTGGGAACTTGCTGTCTCTACAAGAAAACAAGCTAACTGGTGTATACCTTGGATTCCTTGATCCTTGGTGTTTGAGTAGTGACTAGTGAGTTCCGGGAGAGTGAATGAAAATCAAAGTACCCATGCTGGTGAATTTTTTTCAGCTTGTGAGTTGTGTTCAGGATGGATGCAGCTGCTAAAGGCTTGCTTTAGAATTTGAGGTCCATGAGGGAGTTAAATCACTGCCCTCATGGAATGAGTCACCTCCTAACTGGGTGAGTCACCCAAAAACAGTGAGTGTTTGAGTCATCCCTCAACTGGGTACTGACTACTGTACCATGAGGTCCCTGCCAGAATACCAGTGCTATACTTTGCCGGCGGAACCTCTTAGAACCTGTTTTTTTGCAAAGGATCCAGGGAGCCTGGATATTTCTCCATGTGAAATAAGTATGGTTACATGTCAGTTCTTGGAACTGTGTGTGTAAATATATGGAAAAAGAAGAAAAACTTTCCACAAGTTCCATTCTTAGAGAATGACTCAGGACCTGCTAGCATAATGGAACGACTCTTCCATGACAGGGAACAGTGGGAAATGGTGTTATCGTGGGCTTTCCAATACATTTTCTTTACCATGATCTTCTCCTTCAGACATCTGGGCTGTTAAGGATGCTTGAGAAAAGACTGGCAGTTTCTGAGTGTGCTTTGGCTCATTCTCAAGCTGTACTATTCACAGTGCCATTACCCTGAGCCGTGCTAGGGTTATGCCTTACTTTGCAATAGAATATTATTTCTGGTGATCTCTGCACAGAGGTGGCAGCAAGGCAAGAGGGCTGACGCACAGATGTATAGATGTTTCTTCTAGTCCTTTACAAGACTACAGTGACCTGATGAAGGACAAAGTCAGTATTCTAATATCATATGTTTGTGTCTCTACCTTCTGCAGTGGAAAAGTTTTGTGGTCTTAAGAAATGTGAAGATAGAGAGGGGGAAAATACATCTATTTGAGTGTTCCTTGATATTGAACCATCGTGGAAATCCCCTTTGAATAAAGATGCAAATAAATGGCATTGTTAGTGCATGATCCAGAGCCTGAAAGAGTGCTACTCTTTTACCATTACGGTGACTTTTGGTTTGAGGTGGAGATCAAAAAGCTCCAAATTCCTGTACTAACTTTACAGATTGTAAGAGAGGGCTTATAATGGTTGGAGCAAAGGGTTAGAGTGAATGGGGTAACACCAGGCTGGTGACCGGTCACTAGTGGGGTTCTGCAGGGCTCCATCCTCATCCCAGCTCTCTTCAACATCTTCATTAATACCTTGGGTGCAGTCCCACAGACAGGGACCTGAGGGTCCTGGCCCGTGGTGGGTTGAGTATGAGACACTGTGCCCTGGCAGCCAGGAGGGCCAGCCCTGTCCTGGGGGGCATCAGGCACAGCATTCCCAGCCGGGCGAGGGAGGGGATTGTCCCGCTCTGCTCTGCACTGGGGCAGCCTCACCTCGAGTGCTGGGGGCAGTTTTGGGTGTCATGACATAAAAAAGACATTAAGCTGTTACAGAGCATCCAAAGGAAGGCCATGAGGATGATGAAGGGTCTGGAGAAGAAGACTTACAGGTACTAAAATGTGTTATTTAAGCAACAGTCTATGCATAGACAACTCATTCTCAGTTCCACCTGTGGCCAGCATTCCTTATTAAAACTTCAGGTGCGGTGCCTTTCAGGATGTCAACCTCTGCTTAGAAGTAACAGACATTACTGTGAGTTTCTTCAAGCACTTGTTCAGGAGAGTTCCACCCTACACATTCCAACTTGGAAGACAAAACTGTACAAGAACAGTTCCAATGAAGCATGGCCATGGCTCATATTGTAGACTGGAAAGAAGATTTCTGTCAGTATTTCCTAGTGGATCCTTTCTGAGAAAAAAAAATCCCAATTTTTCTAGAATGCTGTGTTTCTATTCTATTTTTTTTTCATATTCAGTGACTTTATTATGCTTCTAGCCGCTCTGTCACATGGATTTCTGTTCTGCTTTTGTGGGACACCATTAGAGGTGTTTACTGAGGAGGTGGTGTTAGGAATTCTTCAGACTGTGGTGTGTCAGGTAACAGTTTCTATACTGGTTTTGAACCACAGTCCAGAATATTTTTTCTGATCACGTAGGCAAACAGAATCTTAGATTACAATGAGATTATAAAGAGAATATTGCTTTTGTATGGCAGGGTTTGTTAGTTTTTACTTTAGTGATCCTCTCATAAATCCATAAGGCTAATGTGGCTGTTCTTGGTCCTCATTAACTCGTCAATGAATCAGTGTCAACCTAAAAAAAGCCTCTCCAGCCTATTTCGGACGCTAGTGTATTGTGCTGCCTCTCTCAAGCCTTTATGGTATTGCATTAAGAGGCGGTGCAGAAAGGTGGTTTTTTAATAAAGATTTTGTCCAACCCACATGGTGCAAAATACTGCTGTCTTTATACATGTATGCCAGTTATGTGTGTATATGTATTTATGTGCAGCTGACAAAAGCCATTTTACAAAAAGCCACTTTACAAAATATGCTTGTGTCCTTCCCTTCACTTATCACCACCTTAGTGTTTGTTTTAGCATACCTGAAAGCCCACAAGTGTTTATTCTCCTTAAATGCCTATCTAGCACTGTTTTACCTATTTGAGCTATTTATTAATTATTTGTTTGAATAACACCCCTGAGTCCTAGATAAGGCAAGGTCCTGCTGAGACAAGTACTGTGTAAATACATAGTAAAAATCCCTGCTTTGAAGAGTTTCAATATAAACTGTATTCCTTTGATCAACAATACACGATGGACTGCTGTGCCAATCTTGGTCCCCTCCGAAACTCTCAGGCTTCTAATTTATCCTCTATTTGATCCTGTAAATTACAGAATGGAGGCCAAGATTGACAAGATGGCTGAGGTGGGAGGAAATAGAGAAGTACAGTGGAAATAAGAGAAACAAAAATGATGGAGTAGATTTTATAACTGAGCAATTGCTAAACATTTGAAAAATGAGCGGAGATATGACAGGTGCATAGTAATGAATTATATGATGAATGAAAATAAGGTGGGATGTTGCCTCTTCTAGCATTAGCACTTCAAGGCATTGTGGTAACCTAGTAGGTGGCTAGTAGGTAAAAGTTAAGGGAGAGTTAAAGGAGATAATAATCTGTCATGCGACGGGTAGTTAAGCTGTTGATGTACTTGCCACAGGATATTGGACATGCAGAAAGCTTGTATGGGCTCAAAGTGTGACTGGACAAATTAATGCAATAAAAAGACATTACAGGAGATTAAACAGAGATGCTTCCTCTGGGACAGGACTGGGAAACAAATTTCTAGTGGGCCAGGAAGTAACAACTTTGCTCTCCAGTTTTAACTCCTTACGTTTGCAGATATCCATGTCTAGCCACTGTCAGTCATGCAACATTAATCCTTGCTGTGACATGGCACATCTTAATATTATCGTTCTGTGCTTTTTTATTTGTCATCATATTCTTGAGGAAGTCTGGTATGCTAATGTAATGGTAGCCGCTAGACTTTATTGCTGTTAAATTTGCCAAATTTTTTTGCTTTGTGAACAAACACTGGCCTTTATTTCCCTTTCCTCAGCACACAGTTGGTCATTTCTGTAAATGAGCCATTACTCTTGGGCAGCTTGTCATGGCCAAACTCTTAAAGTAAATGGGCATGTCCCTACTGTGCCAATCAGTTGGATCTGATCCCTCAACTATTTCCAAATGCTGTCTCCTGTTGTCATTCCTAATGTCCACTGGTCCAGGGAGGTGCTGTTTCTCCTACACTGAATTCAAAGTAACTACTCCAAAGGTCTAGAAAGTCCTATAACAAGGCTGGAAACAAACGAAGCTAAAAAAAGGCTAAAAGCACACGTAGAAATAAATTCTAGTTGTGCATAAATGTGCAGATAACTTTGGCATTGGATGGTTTTCAGTGGTAGATGCATCAAGGACATGGAAGGCCAGAATAAAGGCAGTTTTCATGGATCAAGATGGATTCATGGCCTGTCTCTTTTGGACCCACTGAGGTAAATTAAGGGAGTACATACAGACTTCATTCCCAGGCCAAAAAGCTAGATATTTGGATGCCTCTTTTAAAGGAGAGGCTATCTCAGCTGACACAGCAGCCCTATGAATTCTTCTTATTGCTGTGCTCCTCTCTTATGGACCTGGCGTGCTTGCTGCTTGTTTCTAATTTCCATGTATTTTTGACAAATTATCACTATTTTTGCACAAGGTGCAGATTAGGAGTGGTATATAAAAATCAGAGAATCAGCTAGAGGAAGATGCAGGAATATAGGTAATAGCAACACTTTTCATGAAAGCAGAATTGGTACTGTGCACTGAAGAATATTCTGCATACTGAATACCTTTTCTTCTTTGAGACTCAATGGGTAACTTTGATGAGCAGCAGTACCTATAGAGACAGTAAAATCATCACAGCTGTCAGTTAAGCCTATGTTAATGTGTCTTGAAAGAGTGATTAATGGGTTTTGACAATATCATTGCATTTCATATTTAATCAGATTATGCATCTGTTAGGAATGGTGCACTCCTAACATCTGCAGTCAGAGCCCCTGATCTGCATCCAGATCATCGTTTTGGCAGGAGCATGAAGCATGGTCTGTGGTGGACTTTTGACAAGTTAAAGCTATGTGCTGTCTAGTATGCTTTTAAAATCATCTGTGTTCACCTGCATGGCTCCTGTATGTATGTATGTATGCTCATGGGCTCCTTTCCTGGTAAAAGTATGGCAGTATGGCAAAGCATAGAGCCTGAAGACAAAGTAAATGGCATATTTTACATATTTTACTGAAGGGGAGGGATGGTGTAATATAGTGTTAGCACACATATATCAGTATCTGTGTGCCTAATGCTTCCTTCCCAGCTCTGCTAGGGGCTGCACTCCAGCCATAAGGGGTTGCCCTAATTTCCTCTGGACCTTATGTTCATCTCTAATTTGGTTGGTAGTGCTTTTTGATATTGTGGGGCTGTGGAAGGATGGGGGCAACATCAGGTACTACAGTAGTGGGGGTTTATCTGGCCTAGGAAAATATAAAGGCTCATGATTTGAAGATGATTGTATACCTATTTGAGAAGCTCTTAAAATACATGGGATTCTCTGCCTGGAAATACATGGAAGGAACTGATATGTTTTGGCTGAAGGCTGTCCCAACACTTATCTGAATTATCTTTTAAAATAATTCTGCTTTGAATTCTTTCTGAAACAAAACAAACTGCCTTGGCTGTCAAAACACTGCTCAAGTAGAGAACCTGAGCATAGTACCACAAATACATATGGTCCAAGAATTAAAAATAAGTCCATATAGACCATCTTTCTTTGGTATGAATGACCTCCCCAAATGCTGTCAGAAATTTAGTTCTGAGGTGTCCTGCTATGCTGTGCAGTGACTGTGTACAAGGTAGTCCTTGTTGGCCAGGAGCAGGCAGGGAAAGGTAGTGGAAGTGAGCATGGGATGCACAGAAGAGCACACACAAGGGTTTTGGTTTCCCTAGGCAGCCAGCAGGAGCAGGGACTGAGCAGCCCCCTTGACAGCAAGTTGGGGGATGTAGCAGGGCATAAGCTGTGCTCTGGGGTGAAATAAGCCACTGGCATTCACATAGTGGGGAGCAATTATGATTCTGACCAGCCTCATTCTCTCATCCTTGCAAATAAGTCTCAGGGCTTAAAAGCAGACTAAGTACACTCCAGGGTGAGTGTGAGCAGGAGCCAAGTGTGAGCCTTCATTGTCAGTTAGACACTGTCTGCCTAGGATTTGTTGGACTGTCACCATTGTTACGTGAATGATACTCCTCTGCTAACCTGCAGAGCATACACCTCCCACCCCAGAGCATGTGGGAGCAGGGCTTGCAAGGGGGCTGCAGCTTTCACAGGGAAAGATGATTGCTAGTTTCACCTCACTTATTTCTTCTTACTGTCATGGACTTCATGGCATGTAGGGTCTTAAGCAATCTCGCACTTCCTTTGGAAGATGGGGTCCCTGCTTTGACAGACTGAGAAGAATTAATTTTCCATTTAAATACCAGCTGTCACCCCAGACTGGTTGCATGACCATCTACATCTGCAGGGCAATTTTCTTTTCAGAAAAACAAGTCATCTTATTTGCTCTGTGAATCTCTAAAATGGAGGATTATTGTTTTTTAAATAAACAATAAGTAGTTAAAAGACATTCCAGTCAACAAATACAAAATAATAGCCTATAATTCCCTTGTCATGACTATTGTAAAAAGCAGTATTTTATTAGACAGCCTTATGTCATTTCTTGGTATATATTTGCCTTCAGATGTCTCAAAAGATGTCCAAATGTCCATGATCAGATGCACGGAGATGCTTTGAGGAATAATTATACACTGGTACAACAAAAAGATATCAGTGATTCATAATTTTGTTACATAAGTCATCAGTCTCATTACTGGGGGAGGGGATTAGAATTGCTTGTTACACAATGTTGTCTCCAAAATGGTCTTAAGGTTTTATTCCATGTTTCAGTACTTTCTGTTGTATTCTGGTTATGCAGCAAGTTTGGAACTCTGAAGTGGGAGATCCTGTTTTCATCTGATGTGGAAAATCTGCCTGTTTGAGCAAACTATTAGTCCAAGCTGAAAAGACACAAAACAAAGGCACTGCTGAAGAAAGAAACAGGATGAGGCACCTGGTTGAGAGAAACCATCTCTGTTCAGGAAAGCATGTGAATGCCTGTGTCTATACTCCCAAGAAAGGAGCAAGACAAATACTAACAGGAATGGTTTCCTAACTCAAGGCACTTGTCTGACAAGGGAGGGGTGAGCGAGGTGTAAGTTTTAGGGAGGATGCACTGTTTCCATTTTTGTGGAGTATGTTGCCTTGGGTATATGGAATAAACTGGGGAAAATCTTGAGCACAGAGCTCAACTGCATTTGTCTCTGACTATGGCATTGTTGTGAAGACACGAGGTAAACGTTGGCTTAGTGAATACTGTTGGCTAGGAAACCATTCCCCTTTCCTCAGCATCCTGTTTGCCAACAGGGAAACCCGTCTGTGTGAGCTAGCCTGAATTTTGACAGTTGAGTTCTGGGACTTAGTGTGGAAACTCTGCCTGGAGGGTTTTCCGTATGTCCCTTACAGGCTGTGAGAATGAGGACTGCAGTTGGATTTCTTTTCCTTGGGCTCCACATTTTACTGTTGAAGAAATTTGAAGTGCTCTCAACTTTTAAAAAGGGTGGGAAAAAGCATAACCGCAAAGGGTTGCTGAAGCTAAAAGCCTGAGAGCTAGTATAAAAACTGGTGCAGGGCTTCATTAGTTGTCCTTCATCCATTAACCTCTGGACCGAGTTTGCCATGGGGCACCACTAAAAGCAAGTCTTGTGCCTTAGACACAAAGACCTTTCTGCTTGCCTGCCCTGTTGTCACCCAGCACCTCAGAGAATAAATCAGCTCCAGGTTTTCCAAAGCCTCTAGAAATGGAAGTTTCCACATCAGTTTTTAGTCTACCAAATTGGGACTTGGTGGGTAGCTATTTGACTATCAGTGTACAGGTGTATGAACATGTGCCTGTGGGAGCTAGATGGTCACAGTCTGTTTCTTAAGCCTGGTACAAAAGATCATACCTACAGGTGCATGTTTATGCCTACTGTGAAACGAGCATTTCTTAAGCACCCGGCTCTGGCAGTGCTGGTGCTATTTTGAATACAGCTGAGACCAGCTGTAGGCTGTGGGCTGCATTGCAGTGCATAGTTTTATGTTTAAGCATCTTGTCTGTGTTTTCCTTGTTGGCCTGCCTCCCTCAGGATTCAGTCTAACATTGCAAGCAGCTTTAAATACTGCAAGATAAAAGCCGTTTGAAGAGTAGCACTCTGCCTGACAAAGAAAAGTTTTGCTGTGTTGCTTAGATCCAGTCACCAAGCTCAAATCTAACTTTATTTCAGAATAGCTCTAGTCTAAGACCTTGAGTAGGTAATGTACAGTACTGGCATGAAGGTGGGTGTAATAACATCCCATATGCTTAGAAAGAGCAGTAGACTCCCTCTGCCACTGAGAAGCCACTACTGTCATGTCTGTTAGAGCAAAGCACTGCCTTTCCTCCTGCAACATCCTGCAGCACTGTTACAGTGAACTACTCAAAAGAAATTTATCTTATTTTTCTCCTTTTTGAGTTCTGTAAGTCTCCAGAGTTCCATATTATGTCAAAAGTCAAAAAATGGACCAGTGAAAAGAACAGGAGTAACTCTCCAACGAAACCAAGTGTTTACTGTGGAGCAATGTGGTATCAAGATTTTAGCACCACTGACTTCAGTTTGTGGAGTTGCCTTCTCTGGAGACAGTAAAAAGTTGTCTGGACACAATCCTGAGCAACATGCTCTAGGGAATCATGCTTGAGTAAAGAGGTTGGACTAGATGACCTCCAGTGGTCCCTACCAACCTTAACCGTTCTGTGATTAGTGGCTCTGCACAACTGCTTATTCAAGAAAATGAAATTATCTGTATGTATTTAATGTCAGTGTTATTTAGAACTGCCTCACTCAGGCTTCTCAGAAAATTGCAGCCAATATCTGAGATGTGATGCCACTCCATAGCGTGTAATTTCTGTGTCTGCAGGGAATTCTCTATCCCTTGGGAGTTAGATCATCCTTAGAGAACTAGATCTGCAATTTGAAATTTGTGCTTTCTGTGTATAGCCAAATGCATTAAACTCATCTGCCATTACTTTGGCTGTATTTTCTGGCTGTATTTTCCAATTTTTTCTTTTAGCAGTGTAGCAGCCATACTTGAAACTAATACTGACATTTAGTAATTAAGATGCCTAAGTTGTCCTATAGTCCTGCAAAGTCCATCAACTACTGTTCACTTAGAGAAAGATTTTAGCAAAGCACTGGTATTAAGGAGATCTAATTCTCAAGTTTGATGCACTTTGGCATCTTTCGAATTGATGCATCTTCTCTGAGCATTGCATATATATGTATGTGTGCATATATATAATGGAACGTCTCCTGGTTGCAAGGGGTACAAGGCTCTTGTGAAAACTGATGAACACACCAATGTGCATTACAAAAGCTGAAATTCATAATAACTACAGCAATGCAGAGCTGTTTTCTTTTTCAAGGAAATTTTTCATAAAGTAAGAGTTTTTATTCCTTTTATTATGCAGCTGTTATGCAGTACGTACCATGCTGGAAAACTTTGAAAAATAATACAGAATAGATTTGACCTCAGAGAGGATCATGATAAATTAGAGTTGCTTTTAAGAATTCAAATTAGATTTGCAGACTGGTTAGTTTGATTGAGCCAAGATGATCTTGTAAAGAAAGGGGAAAATGATGGTAGCAAGATAGATAGACATTTGGCCATTAAATCCTTCAGAATGTTCTTTTTACTTTCCCCTGCTTTTTCCCCTGGTTTTGTTTACTCATTAGCAAACATTTGTAAGTAAAGTCTTTCCACTGTTTAAACTAGAGAGGGGAATTTTTTTTTTTTGAGAGGACTTACTCTTTAGGGGTTTTGTCTTTGCTCGCTGAAACTCTTCAGGACACTGAATAGAGGATGTGTGGAGTTTTTGTTTTCTAAAGGCTGCAGAAGCTGAAAGCTACTTTTCTGGCAAACTAGTAAGGGAGAGCAAAGGAGACAGCTAACTTGCAGGGGTGACACAGAGGGGCTGAGGGGAAAAGCTTGGCATATTCATTGTGAGCACCTGGTGTGAGACATCAGGGACAGGAACGTCTCTCAGACAGTGGGCACTGTTGTGGGCCGAACACTTCCTGTGAAAAGGCATCCTCCAGAGGCCAGCCCATCCCAAATCCTTCCCAGCTGGACAAGCAAAACTGGCTGAGCTGGGTTACTTCAGTCCAATCTTTTATCTAGGATGAGGGGAAAAATCTGGCAGTGCTCAAAAAACAAATGGCAAAGACAAGCTGTTGTTTAAACTGTCCATTTTGCCCACAAGGGTCTGAATCTGTCTTCTGATTCTGAGTAGTTGATTTGCTTTTCATTCACAGACATTTAACAAAGCAGAAGTATTGTAATAGGGTGAAAAGAAGGAATGGGAATGAAAGATGAGTGGTGCTAATAGGCCTGAAAATGAATAAAATATAACACAAAGAACAACAACTGCAGCAGTTCCTCCTTCAGCAAGAGTTTTCCATCTGTAATTCAGCTTGATATTTTGAGAACCTATTTGGCAGCTGAACAAGACTTCACCTGGTAACTTTTTATTTTAGAGAGGTTGAAGTGTGGTGGGAGGAGAAGCTTCTTTTAAAACACAAGCATAAATCAGTTGGACAAAATGATTTCTCTTCTTATAAATGGCTCATTTTCAAGGGTGGCTCCTAATTCCTTTCATTGGCTGAGGAGGGGTGGATTAGAGAATGAACAGTAGATTAGGTCAGAAGCACTGCTGCTGTCCTGGGAAGAAGGAGCAGTTGGATTTCACAATTTTAAGATTGATCCCGTGGGCTACAAATGCTTGTGTGGTACTCTAAGAAGGCAGGGTTTGCCCCCAGTGTCTCATTTCATGCCCCCTTCTTCCATCCCCTTCAGTTTTGTGTGGATCTTTGTCTCTGGGTTGAGGCCAGGGCCGCCTGCTTGCACGCGTTGTGTGTCCACCCTGTTTAATGTGTCCAGTATCCCCAGCCAAGCTGGTCAAGGCTCAGCTGTAGCTGTGTCTCCCTGCCAGGGCTTTGCATTTGGAAATAAAGCCTGAATTAAAGTTGTCTGGATTTCAAGTGTAATCTGTTTTCAGCAATTGCTCGACACTGATGTCTGCTTCTCACTCAATACTTGGTTGGATTCTTGGTGTCATCTTGAGCATCAGCTAAATGAAAAGTAAGGGGAAACCCTGCACTTGATCTGTACCCTGGAAACTGTATGGTCCCTACTTTGCCAGGCATTTGGCTCTTGACTTAGTAGAGACATTTCTGCAAAACTCAGTGCATCCACAATATGCTTTTAAAATGAGGAGGACCAAGCATACACCTCTACACTTTCACAGCTGTAAAGCAAAATGCAAAGCATTCTCACAGCTGTAACTGGCTGAGGTTTGCCTTGTTCTTTTTCTATTCCCAGCTCTCAGCAGTTACGGGGTTGCCATCTAGCCTAGGAGCTGATTTTTCAGGCAACTGATCTTTCACAAAGAAGGATTTTAAAGCCATCTCAATGTGTTTTCAGTATGTGACCAGGTCAGTTACTACTTTCTGCTTTCACGGAGGAGGGCATAAAGAAATAAGATCTCTGATCTTGAGCGCCCTGTATGAATAGCAGTAAATCAAGCTGCAACATGAAGGTGAGTTGTTAAAAAGCAAACCTCTAACAGTTTATTCCAGATGATCAAAGATAGATTCTTAGATTTTCTGTTACAAACAAATGTATAATGAAGTCTGATGCTTTTGTTGAATGCAACAGCTGCACGTGACTTCAGGAGTCTCAGCTTTGGACTGGATAAAGTCAAGATCCCAGCTAAGTCTTCACTATCTGCAGTCAGCACTGGATGCTTCAGGGGGAGATATAAGCATCGTGCAAGCAAGTTGTCTACAAAGTAAGTTTTCCTTCCGTATCTTAATAGCTGTTGACTTGTCTTCTAAAGTAACTTCATTTACCTAACCTGTTTCCTAAACACAGATAATGTTTTGTATCAAAACAAACGCTGCTATTTTGAATGCTTTTGTGATATCTTCCACAGACATCCTATGGCAGAGCTCTGCAGTTTAGTAATGGTGAAAGTGTTTTATCAGTTCTCCATCTAGCATTTTTCCTTTTCACATGGGCCTCTAGTCTTATTCACAATTTGAAAAATAAATCTCAGAGGAGCTGGTTTGAGTTATCATCTCTGTAGCTGTTTTAAAAATATCACATTTTTTATATAGCTGAAATGCTCACAACAAACAACATTTCTTCTCTGGCACGTTTTCTTAAATTTGTGTTTATCAGATCTCTGGAGTTTTGTTGTTGGGGTTTTGTATGAACATTTACTTTAGAATCATGTATTTATATTTAAAAACTGTATAACACAGTCAGAACTTTGGAAACTGCACTCAGTTTAGACTTCAACTTCCAAAGACAGAAGATAATCTTATATTTCAGAAGCCGCACACTGCAGTAACTGCACTGTACTGGCATTGCTATTTTTAATTTACTCCAAATGGAAAGTGCCTATGGATTTAGCTTAGCACCTTCCATAGATGAAATTACTGGTATTATAGTTCATGATTTAGACTGCCAAAACTGAAGGGGCTGAAAAAGCAAGGATAAGTCTTTTAAGCACTTCATTCTTAAGTAAAAGATGTTTCTATCTTTCAGGGACATAAAGAAAACCTGAGGTGAAAATGACCCAAAATCCAGATTTGTAATTAAATTATGGGATTTCAGATGCAGTTTCAAAGAGTTCTGAACTTACATATTATTCTTACCAGCATTATGCTGGTAGTAACCCTTTAAAAGCTCCAGTGTCGATCCAACACTGAAACACTTTAAGCAGGAGTGCTCACCAACAGTGCTCTTTATCAGCTAACCTTGGCAGTATGGTAGTGTTTCCTCTGCTTCCTTGGTGTTCATATATTCATAAAAATCTGCTTCTTAGGTGTCTGAAAGCCAAGAATACTCTTTGGAAGCTGCATTTCTGATAAGTGAATTGGGTCATATGGGTTGTCTGTTAGTTTTAATTCCATGCTCCCCATATTTCAGTGTGTGATGTCTACTCACCAGAAGAGCTTATTTAATATTGTGCTTTCACTAAATTAATCCTTATTTCTGCTTTAGTGAACACTGATGTGGCTAGAAAAGAAAAAAGGAAACACGATCATTTTAGCCACTAGGCAGTACGGATAAGGAAACAAAACCAGCTTGTTTTGTTTTGTGATATAAGACACTAACGCTAATGAGAATACTCTGAAATAAGGTTCTGTGCTAAGGAGCTGTGCAAAAGAAGCTGGTGGCAGCTGTCAAGACTTCCAGGTGAGGCTGTCCACACTTCAGTCCCATATGCAGACTGTAAATTTCTATGTATGTAGCCAAGGGATGTTCTTGTAACAGCTGCCTGTAAGTTAATAGACAAGTTTAGGAGGATGGATAGATGCATATGGCAACAGAAGGAAGAAATGTATGTAAAGGCCAAAAAGCATTCTTCAACAAGAGGTCTTTGGGGCTTAGTGTGGAGAGGGGAGTAGGAAAACCATGATAAGATTCCTGCATTTGAAAATAGCAGTTAACAGGATAAAAAAGGTCAGAAAATGAGTGTCTGTATTCCCAGAAGCTGAAAAAATAAACCCACAGCCTAACATACTAGAATTAGGGAGACTGAAAGTGGATTACAGTAGAGAGAGAAATACTCATATTTTTCCACAAAACCCAGAAGGCATACGGGGTGGAGAGTCCTGGCCTTTTGAAAGATCTGACCCAAATGATGTCTGAGATCTGTGAATATGGAGGAAGTCATGCTCAGAGCTAGGCTTGTCCTAACTGCAGCTGTGCCCTTCTCTTGTTGTGCAAAGCGCTGAGCAGTTGTTAGGAGCGTGGCAGTCAGTTTTGTGAGGTGCTGGCAGTGTGTCCCCAGGAGGCTGAGGAGCAAGCTGAAGCAGTCACGAAGCTGACTTTGGGAAAGACCTTCTTTAGCTCACTGAGCTTGTGTTAATAGTCACAGATCACGGGGAAAGGGACTTTGCTTTCAAAAGAAGCACTAGAAAGACCTCTCCTCTAGAAGGGTCTTGGAAAAGACTCTGGTGCCCAGGTTTTGCTTAATCTCTGAAAACCTGAAACCCAACTACTATGCCGTGTTAACATCTATAGCAGAGCTATTTCAGGCTGGGGCTAAATGCTCCAGGACAGGTCCCTATAGACACTACTCAATAAAAATCTCTTCTGACACCTTACGTCTTTCGTTGAAAAGAATTGCAGTGAGTCCAGTCAGCCCTGTCCAAGGCACAGCACACATAACAGACCAGTTCAAAAAATGCACAGCTCTTTCAAATTCCTTTATTTTTGTAATGAGTTAATATTTCTTGTTGCTAGCACAAATGAGATGCAGCTAATAGTTAATCTGCTGAGGGCATTGCAGGTGCTCTAACAATCATACCCTTCCTATCTGGAGACAAAACGCCTAACTGTGCTTGGAGCACTTTCCATTGAAAAAACACACTTTCAGAGGAGTGCTGATTACACCCTTCCATGAAAAATTAAATCTAGAGATAATGTGCTGTTTGTAACTTGCCAAGAACATTGCTCATAAGCAGTGCAGGAGAATCAATTCCCTCATTAGTAGAAATGAGTATACATCTTTTTATGAATGCTGAGGAATATTATGTTATATGAGTTTTTGAGAAAAAGGTCTTTCGATTGAGGAAGTTATTTGTATGTCTTGTCTGAAAATGTCTTTTCAGTTCTAAGACACATTTTGCAATACATAAGGTTCCAATCGTGTGGAAAAAATGAAGTTGCTAACATACATGAAGTTGCTGAAGTCAGGCTGATAATATTTTACTTTTAAAGTTATTATACTTCCACTAAGGAACCTACATTTTTAATCCAAAGGTTGTGCAGTCATATTTTTTGAAGTGCTTCTGAACTTATTCTGTGTATTCCTTCAATGCCATTCACATTGCTGCTGAGCTGAGGTTCAAAAGATCAAATTGTAAGATCTTTTAGTGGCTTGAATAGCAATTCAATTCTGCTTAATGTGTCTGTTATAAAATGTTAGGGGGGAGTGACTGTAATTAGTATTTAAAAATATCAATACTTACCCTGCCATCTTGAAAATGAGACAGCAACTTTGTCCAGATCTGGTAGTTATTATGCACTTAGTAGCCAAGGAATTTTAAAATTGGCCCAAATCTGTTATTTCTGAAGCAAGTGGTAAAACTCCAGTTTAGTCAAATAGAAGGAGGATTAGATAATGACTGCTTGTAAAGTTCCATCCATTAACATTCAACTTCAGTAGAAATTTTCCATATGTTCTACTTGCAAGACTAGATGACTGTGTTAACTAATTAGAAGCACTATTCAAATATTTACTATCTGAACTTTCAAACAAATGAAAAGATTAATGAGATTCTATGGATTTTTTCAGTTGCTTTTGTAGGAAAAAAGTATACTTTGCTAACTGAAAAATAAACCTATTAGACCAATCATTATGAAGATCTCAATATCCATTCTTAAAAATTCTGAGTAGCTATAAAGAACCTCTCCTCATGCCTGAATATCTGAATACTTGTGGAAGGAACCTCAGGGAGTTAAGTATTAAGGGATCCTGTGCTTTTACACTAAATCTTCAGTAAGTGAAAACTAGCTCCTACATATAAGGTTAGCAGCCCTGATGTTGATTTATATAAATCTTTCTGGTCCTTACCCTTGTCCATGCTCTGAGTAGAAAATAGGCTCTCAATCCCAGGCTGTGGCCAGTGCTCTAGAGTTGATGTTTGTGAGGCTGTCTCACAAGTCCTGGCTTCATCAGGGGCTCCTCAGTCTCTCTGCATCTCTCGCCCTAAGCAGCTGAGCAAGTACCCACAGGTACAGTACCAAGCTTGTGGGCTGCAGACAGTCTGAAAAACAAACTGGACAACTTGAAGGGTCTGGTGAACTTGAAGCTCTTCTACGGTGTGTAATATTGAAATATCATTTGTTCTCCAACCTTAATGCATATGGTATTTGTTGAAATTGATTGTAAATGACATTTTCCCTGAGTGGCAAAAGCACTGAAAGCAGCCAGATGGTTAGCAGAAATATACAGTATATTCACAGACCATGACAATTTGGTCCCATAGCTTTTCTTGTTGGCAACTGAACCAACTGTTTCAAACTGAGCGTCTTGATCTTAAGGGTCTTTTCCAACCTAAATGATTCTATGATCTAACTGCACTGGAAAAAAAGGCAAGTTCTTTAGAAGAAATAGTACAATTACTGTTTTTAGATGTCTTTTCCCTTCTACCTCTCCTGAGTACTACTACTTCTAATAGAATAAGTGGAAAAATATGTAACAATTTAAGTTACTAAATTATAATATATTAGACTAAAGTTCCCTCTTTCCATTAGAGAGAGCTGGCTTGTGTCTGCATACTAAACCATACTTTTTATAATGTCAAAGTGAAATCATATGTACCAGGAATTTTTTTAAATTAACTGAGGCCAGAAGGCACAATAATTGTCATTTAATCTTACATCATTTTTTTCTCTGGGCTAAGTAATCCACATTCTCCCTAGGATGAGGCATGCTGGCCATTAGCATAATAAAAAAGCTCTTCTTGCAAAATGCCTGATTTGACTCCATTGAAAACTATTCTTGAGGTGGAGATATCTTCTGCATGTCTGAGAGGCTCTGTCATGATATAAAGCAGGTGAATATCTGGCCTAAGTTGTTAGAAAACACCAGTTCGCAGGCTCTGGATCTGGCTTGCAGCTTTAAACATTTTGATGACACCCTGGGAGGGAGAAGAGATAGTATATGAGCATTAGTTGTAGAGCTCACTGCCATGCCCAATCAATGGAGGTTTTTCTAAATAACTCAGTAAATCATTAATGTGCTGCTGTTAAAAAAATCCTTCATAGTAAGATGAGTCCCATTGTGAGATGATGCTTCAAAGAAATAATTTGGAGTGGTTCATTGCAGAGACTTAAATTGACGCCTTTCAACTTTGCAATGAAGGGAAAAAGAAATTAGGGTTTAGAAAAAATAATAACCAGAATCTTTAAATGATTCAGTCAACTCAGACACCTGCTACGAGTCTTATAAAAAGAGAGAGTGAGTAATGAGTGAAATGTTTTGAAAATCTTGGTATTTTATTGATGAAAATAGGCAAATTCCACAGGAGATGACATTATTGATTAAGTGGACACTTAAGCTTCAGGAAATCGGGTTTCAGTTCCAGTATCTGCTGCAGACTCCATGTGATGCTGCTATCACTTCACTCTTGTGCTAAGTTTATCGTTCAATCTACGAACTCTGACTGAAACTGGAGCCACATCATGTTACACACAACACAAATACCCTGGAAAAGAGCGTCTTCCTCCAAGACCTTCCTGTGCAATTAAGCCACAAAAAGGATAAAAAGAAGATAGGGTTGCACAAAGCTGCACAGCAGCAGTATTGAATCCTGAAGCAGCAATCTCCTGCTGCCCAGCTCAAGGCCGTTCTGCTAGATCATAGCAAAACCAAGATTTGACCTAGGTTTGTTCAGACAAGTAGACCACGCATCTTTCTTTGCTACTGCAGTGAAATCTTACAGGGGAATCATGAAAAGTAAATGGTCTCTTCAAATACCTTCCAAACGGAATTCTCCTATGATCATAGGATAAGGTTTATCTTGGTTTATTTGTTGCAAGCCTTTAGGGAAAAAATGAAATAGAAGACATTTGCTACATTTTCTGTTCAGGCAGCACTGAAGAAGGATAATATCTTTAAAATGGTGTGGCTGTGGAATGACTATTAAACTCTTGCTTGACATATGTAATAGAGTCAAGCTTCAGTCACGTCTGCATATACCATTACTTGGACTGATGTGCAAGTATTTGTCCTATACTGTTCATTACTTGAAAGTGTCTTGGATATCTATCAGAATGCTGCAATCGGCTTCCAGATTTTTTTTTTTTTTTAATGCTTGGGTGCCAAACTTCTTTCAAGTATTTCAGTTTGTGGTGAAACTCTACCCAATAGCTTCTATTATATTAAAATCAGCCAACAGGACTTACCCTCCCTGGCATTGTCCTATATAGGCAGTGGAAAAGAGATCTAGCACTTGAATACAGCCAGCAATTGCAGTCTGGGATGAGAGTGCTGATGTGTCAAGGGTGTAGCAATCTGAAAGACAGATTCATTGCAGATCTGACTTATGCATCAATCTTTATCCAGCAAAGTATTTAAACCTTGCTGAAGTCTTAAGTACGTGCAGATGATTTCATGCTACTCCAAAAGATGAACCTAATTATGCTTTCTGCTGCAATCATTTACAGATCATCTTTAGGGACCGCTTCCCATTTGTCCAAACTCAATATCCAAATAGATACAGGGGAAAATATTGCAAAAGGTTTGTTTTGCTGATAGTGAATTAGACTGAGTGGTATGTGATAAAAATGTGGTGTGATACATAAAGCAGTTGCGTCCCACACTGCATATGAATGCACTGCTTAAATGAATATGGTGCATTCATAATGTGGTGCAATAGCTGCTGAACAGCACATGAATGTTTTGCTTATGTTCATCTCACACTGGAGTCATGACACGTTGGAATTTAGACAGAGAAGAGCAAGGGTCACCTGCCAAAATTAACTATGTTTGTGCACTAAAAGGAAACAGATCCCCTGCCATGCAGCAAAAGTTATGGCCACTACAGAATGATGTGAGAGTGAGGAGTGACCTGCCAGACGAGGAGCCCAGTTTCAGGGTTTGCTGTGAGACTTGCCTGGTCAATGGATTCACATCACTCAGTGATTGCTGAAGGAACCCGAGGCATTCAGGCTCCAAAACCTGCAACTTCAAACTGAAGAAGGATTTTATTTGTGGTACTTGATGGCTTTAGCAAAATAATGATTTAAGGTATTGTCCCAAGAGAATGAAGCAATTATTTCAGCTGAAACCCAGCTTTCTATGTGTCTCCATCATGGCTGCTGACAGGGGGTTTTGTTTTGTCAGTTGAAAACTGCCCCTCTAGTGAGGACCCCTCTCTACGTGGTGTTCAAGGTGGCTGTGTGATGGAGACAAGATGTCAGACAACTGAAGGACAGGATACTTAAGGACTTGAACATTCTAGGTGGATTTAGGTCATGGGATCTGGGGGCCTTGTGGAGTCTAGCAAGGATCCTCAGTGCAAACATTTTGATTTCAGAACATATTCATAGGTTATTTGGTCTGCACCCCTGTATATCATAAGAGCTTAAAACAATGTGTAGTCCTCCTGTACTGCGAAGAGAAATCCCTGGGAAATAGAAACAATTCGTCAGAAAGAGATGCAAGTTGGATCTGAACTTCTCTAATGATGTGACACTACCAGTGCCCCAATATTTTGTTGCAGTAGTTAAGCTCCTTCACTCTTAAAAGTGGCACCCTCTTTCGTTTAAATTTGTCTCCCTTCTTCTCTCAGGTACTGTCTCTTTCTCCAATAGTTACATGTATCTTCAATACCCAGAACTTTATCCACATCGAACTATTCCATTCTTAAGCCAACTTTTGATCTTTGTCTTGGAAATTTAGGCGGAGTACACTAACTAAGCCTATTGAAAGATTTTTTTTTTTCTTCCTCAAACTGCAAAATTCTGCTTCCTTTCCAACTTCCCAGGATCTTTTCTGAAATGTAAAAATGGCTGCATGTAGTATTTTAGTGGTGGTGTCAGACACGTCCTAGCAAACACTGCTCTTCATTTGCAAGATGCAGAGTTATGCAGAAGCTTTGTGGCAAATAGTTTAAGGCGAAGCATATGTAGAACACATTTCGAGAATCCTTTAAGGACCCAAAATTGGATCCTTCTACTGGTGACAGCTCCTAAGTGCTCCCACGTAACATCCCTTAAGTAACAGTACTTGCTTGGAACGGTACTTAGCCCATATGCAAGCTCACTGGTGGGGTGCTGTTATTGTGACTGACTTACTACAAGGAAAAGCCTTACCCTCTCTAGAAATCCCAATGCATAAATATGCTGCATAGGCTCCAATTTGTTTGCTGAAGTTAAGACAGGAAAAGACAACTTTGCACAGGTTGAGTTTTCCTTTCTCCCCTTTCCTCAGTGAGGTGGGCTGTGTTGTCATTTTGACTGGTATTTTTTACAATGGAGATGCTCCAGCATGACATCCTAGTGCAGACATCCTTCTTTAAGTGGCAATGTCCTTTGAGCATTCAGGGTCTGCATTGATGCTGGGCAGTTTTCCCAGTGGCTGCCGAAGGATTTAGGAGGGCCAAGCTCACCATTTCTCAGTGGTATTTCTGCTTCCAACTTCCTTTAGCGCTTTTTTCATAGCTCTGCAGCAACACACTCCCATCATGGCAAAGGAGCAAGGCGCTGAAAGCAAGACAGAATTTGCTCTTGCCTTTGTACAGAACAACCACAGAAATTAGGAGAGATTTTTCAGGACAAGAATCTCAAGTAAAGAAAAATACTGTCATATTGGGCAATGTGCCTGTTCCTGGAGATACTGTGGGTTTTGAAAAGCTTCTGATTTATCTAGCCTGTTTCGTAAGGCACAGGGGACTACATGTCATACTGCAGTTCTGCTTGCTGAGACTGAGGCTTTACTACTCTCTGCTGCTTTTGTCTGCCTGACAGTATCTCTGGGAGCCTCGTTTAGGTTGTGCGTTGGGACCACAGAATGGAGTCCCTGGGAAGACCCTTTTCAGTAAGAAATTGTGTCCAGCCCTGCATCCTTGCAGCAGCATTTCTTAGGTAAACAATAAGGTCTACATGTGGTTTTGCACACTTACATCCCTACATATCCCCTCACACACACAGCCAAACTGAATATTTATCACCACTCAGTTCTTTCAGGCCTTTAAAGCAGATTGTGAACACTTCCACCATTCCCAGTGCGCTGGGAGCAGCCTACTGATGCTATTTCATAGAATGAACAGCACCTCCAGCAGTCTGAATCCAACCGGCACTGTTTGTTTTGCTGCCAGGGGAAAAGGACAAATCCTTGAACAAAATGGTCCCCTTTAGGGGCATGATGTGATTTCAGTTCAGTTTGTTGATAGGGCCAGAAGCCAGAATTGTTTTGCATGAAACCATGGCAGCAGAATTTGACCTCTGAAGAAGAAGATTGAATTTATCCCTCATATTCCATTTATCCCTCCATCAGGTGATCTGTGAATGCTGTCCATGGGTGTTTCACCCCTGTGCTGGGACAGCACTGTGTCATTGCATCAGTTGCCTATGTATATTTCTTCCTTGACTGTGGACAGGGAATCTCTCCCCTGGCTTCCCAGACATGTAACACAAATCCACCTGCCCCTCATGGCTTGGCTTCTTATCTCTTCATGCATAGTGTGCACAGTACCTGTTCGTTTCTTCTCGTCTAGCTCATCCTTTGCTACTCTCAGAAGCATCTTGGTACTTCATTGCTGAATGGACTCAGTTAAATTCCTTGGAAAGAAATGCACAGCTTTTTCTTCTTCACTCATATCATATGCTCTGAAACTCATACTCAGGTGACATACTCTTCACTCAGGGAAGAGTGAACCTGGCTCTTCAGTGAGGGCATTGATGGAGAGCTTTGGCACTAAGTGCTGCAAAACAAGCTTGCTCATGCTACCTCCATGCAAGCATACACCTGCAAACCCAGAGCTAGCATGCACAGAAAATCAGGTTATTGGGGGCGGGGAGGTTGGAAAGACAAATTATGGAAGCAACTCTCAGCTATTAAAGTGCAAAATCCAGCATGAGAACTTATTGGCAGGTCAAGGAATGCAATTTGTATGAACTAATGGTCTAGCAAAGTCTTATGCTGCAGAAGGAAACTTTGAGGTTCATGGATAGCTTACTATGGGTGGTTCAGACCCAGAGGACATAAAGCTACCTCCTGCAAAGGAGAGACTTGCTGGAGGTTTTGAAAGATCTTCAATGTAGGGAGGAAAACAGGATTAAACAAATCCATTTATACATATATGAATATCCAAATGTTTCAAGATTATATGAAGATTGCAACATACTGCCTGAAAATAGTAGTGGTGGATTCAATGAGGAACTGGCGAGCCTAAAGTAACCACATAGCTTCTGAATGTCTTGGAACGTGAATCTCCTCCAAAATAAAAGAAAGACAGTGCTTCTTTCTGCATGCCCAGTAACCTACTGGATTATCAGCTTTGCACTAATAAAAACCTGTTGGGAGGGGAGTCCTTTGAAGGCAGTACACTTATTCACAGCAAAGGCATCCTTTTGCCTACCTTGCCCTGAGTGTGGTGTGCCGGGTGAAGCTTGCAGTTTGTGTGCCTCATCATTTAGCCTGGAAAAGACCTGAAAAATCACTGTGTCCGACCAAATCCAGTGGTGCTACTGTAATTTTTCTTTTTTTTTCCAGGACAAGAGAAAAACTTGCTTCTCTTGATACCTTCCGATCCATTTGTACAGCTAGGAGAAATGTAGGATTTTGTCCTCTCCTACATGAAGAGCTCTGAAACCCAGATTTACTTCATTAGAAAGCATTTAATCATGGGACTGTGATCTCATTTGGAGTGAATATCAATCCCTCTCCTTCTGCATAAACATTGCATGGAGTAGCTAAGAATCAATGGATGTCACAGAGGGAGAGAAAGCTTGCATGCCTCTTCACTCTAGGGAGTGGAACTGTCTGTGAGGAATAGGAACTGGGTTTAGCTATAGGATTTAAACGCAGTTGTGTGCTCTTAACCTAAGGACTATATCACCCTTCCCCTCAAGCAGATGCTTCTCCTACAGTTACAACCAGCCTGGACTTTTTAGTCATGGTACAATTCACTGCCGCTGAGCTGATCAAATTATCACAGTGTCTGGTTTACAATATCACTGATTAAGTCACAGAGGAGGAAGCTAATTATAGAGGAGCATGCTATTTGCACACAGGAATGCTGTAGCAAGCTCTGCAGGAGGCAGATGGAAGTATTTTGAAAGAAAAAAAAGGCGGAAAGGCATACGGCAGCAAAAAAAATTTTGTAGGAAATGCTACAGCTCTTCTTCTTTCTCTTGAGGCATTTCTTTTTTATAGCAGAGATGGTCTGAGAAACACTCTCAGAATTTGAGAGTACAATTCCAAGAAGCTGCTTTAATTTTATTACTGGACATGTGATCATTATGCTACGGACTAGAATAGCTCAAGCTTGGCTTTAATGTCAACCTGTCAGTGTATTCATCTCTGAACAAGCATTACATAATTACACTGAATCACAAGATTAGAATATAAGGGATTTTTTTGGGCAGGCGGGGGTATTTTAATACAGAGTGATCTGATTTGTATTGATCATTCTTTCTTTAACATGTTTAAGTGTAAGCCTACTTAGGAGCCAACCACATCATAAAAACAAGGTCTGGAGTCAAACGGAGGAGAGCTGTGGCACAACCACATTGTGGGTACTTGCTCAGAAGATTCATTGAAGCAAATGGAATCGATAACTACGTACAGCGCCCTTGAAGTGAAACATTTTAAATGCAAAACAATCTAATATTGTACTTACAGCTGACATTTTCTACAATGACCAAGGATGCTCTTGCATTCCTACTTTCTAATGGGAAGTACAAGTTTCCAGAATGTGAATCTGCCATTGCCTTACTTTGTCTCTCCTGTGATGGCTTATAAAGGAGTGTAATAAAGAACTGTTGATACAACAGCTTTTAACCCCATTCGTATGTATGTTAAGGCCAGAGAAAGATACAGGTCCAGCGAAGGTTAACCTATTTTATAAATCCTATGGAATAAAGCTTTCTGACATGTCACCATAAGATTTTTTTAAAAATGGTCTGTTGACCAGGAATTCATGGAAATGCTGCTTTGACAGCTTTTCTTGCGAAAGCTAGCAGAGTTTAGCTCACAAACTGTAACATGCTACCTTTCTTAGAGAAGATTACCAGACAAGGGGGGCTGAGGTGACTTTCCTATAGGACATATATGAATCCCCTGCAGTCACATAATTAAACCTCCAATAGGTCAGCAGAAGTGTAGATAGCACAAGTAGAAGGAGGAATTGGATTACTCCACTTTGGCTAGTTCTGGAAGGGCATTTAGCAGACCATTTTCAGTTTGACAGGATCAGTTAGCACAGTAGGATAGGAGGAAGGCCATAATTTTCTCTCTGTGGGAATGACCATTGAGAAATCAGGTGGTAGGAGAGGTATAAGCATTTACTTTGGGAGGGCGAGCTTTGAAACAGGAGTCATTTATTTTGTCTCTGCTTATAGAGGGCCTAAGTAGCAGTCAGCTGGATACTGAGATTTTTTTTGTCCACAGATCGGTAGGTAATTCTTTGAAAGAAGAATGGGACTAAGGAGTAGGAGATGTTGTGTGAACTACCTCTGTCTGGGGTATCAGTAGCACCACACCTTCCACGCCACCACTGAAAGCTGAGCTATCAGCAGACCGTTGCTGCTTGCGGTACAACACCCTTGCCTGCGATGCTGAAGAGGAGAGAGAGACAGGCTGTCAGCACACGTTCACACAGAGGAAGGAACAAACTGCTCCAAAAAGATATATCTGAGACAGGTGCAATTTTCCTTCTGCTGGCATAACTTTAGCTTTGTTTGGACCCACGTGCAATTTGGAAATGCCTGGTGGGTGCATCCCGGAGCCAGGGTAGTCTCCAGTTCTCAGAGAGGAACTGTTGTGGAGAGGTCATGGTTTAACCCCAGTCAGCAACTAAGTACCATGCTGATGCTCATCCTCTCCCCTGCCCCCTGCAGGGGAGCAGAATCAGAAACAAAAAAGTAAACCTTGTGGCTTAAGAGCTATTTAATGATTGAAAGAAACCAAAATACAATAGTAATAATAATAACTATTACAATGATGGTGACCATAATGGTAGTACTAACAGCTTTAAAAGGTCTCCTCCAACTCAAACTAATTTATGATTCACTGAATTGTAATGAAAAAGAGACAGAGAGAAATAAAATCTGAGAAAAAACAAATGATGCTCAATAGAGGTGCTCACCACTCACTGACTGATGCCTTGTCAGTCCCCAAGCATAGATTGGCACATCCCAGCCAACTCACTCCATTTTACAGACTGAGCATGATGTTCTGTGGTGTGGAATATCCATTTGGCCAATTTGGGTCAGCTGTCCTGGCCATGGTCCCATCTCCGCTTCTTGTGCAACTCCTCACCTGCAAAGCATGAGAAACTGAGTAAGTAACTTATGGGAAGCACTACTGAGCAACAGCCAAAACATCAGTGTTGTTTTATCAACATTATTCTCATACTGAATCCAAAACACAGCACTACACCAGCTACTAGGAGGAAAATTAAATCTATCCCAGCTCAAACCATGACAAGAGGGAACATCGGTAGCTGATGTCTAAGCATTTGGTACACGGCAGTACGAAGTCTGAAGCGACCAGAGAATGAGCCTAACATATTTTTCTATCGAAAGGTAATTAATTATGTGGGAAACTCCTGGCATGGAGAATGCCAACACTCTAGTGGATTACTCCCGTTTCTGTGCCAGAGAGGTATCCACTGGTGCCAATTTGTGGCAACACTCAGAGGTTTGCCTCTGTGTGAGTTGCTGTTCCTCAGGTAGTATCTCTTCTGCTAGTGAAGGTCTCACTTGTCTGTTAGAGATGCTTGCGAGTCCCGATAACAGCCATATGGGCTGTATAGTCTCTGGATTGATGTGTCCAATAGTGCTTCCCTTTGAAGTGACCTGTGGGGCACTCTAAACTATTAACTGGAGTCAATTTTCTTTCACAATAGCTCTTATGGGGCTATGTTTGGAATTTGTGCTGGAAACAGTGTTGATAGCACAGGGATATTTTCAGTAGTGCTGACCACTACTGAAAGGCTTTTTCTGCATCTCACCACCCCCCACCAGTGAGGAGGCCGGGAGTGGGAGGGGACACAGCTGGGACAGCTGATCCCAGCTGACCCAAGGCGTGTTCCATACCATGTGGCATCATTCTCAGTACATAAAGCTGGGGAAAGAAGAGGGAACAGGGTACCTTGAGAATGATGGTGTTTGTTTTCCCAAGTAAACTCTACACATGGAGGAGCTCTGCTTTCCTGGGGGTGGCTGAGCCTGCCCATGGGCAATGGTGGATTAATTCCTTGTGTTGCTTTGCTTGTGTTCACAACTTTTGCTTTACCTATTTTAGTGTCTTTATCTCAACCCATGAGTTTTCTTCCTTTTACCCTTCTGATTCTCCCCCCCACCCCACTGGTGGGGGAGTGAGTGACCAGCTGTTTGGGGCTAAGTTGTTGACTGGGGTTAACCCATGACACTGAATAAGTGCGTGACTCTGCCACAGGGGTAAGAATAACATGTCATGTCCAGCTGTGGCAAAATCAGCATTCTAAATAGGTGATAAAATAGATACCAATTTTCAGCTTTATTCCTTCAGTACAGTAAGTTGCAAGACACCTGTAACATAAGCTAGAAAATAAGGCATACTAGAAAATTGTGTCCTAGTATTTACTTTCTGAACTGGTCTAAGGAGGATCTTTAAATGTGGAGAACAGGCCTGCTTAAATGTTCATAAGAGTCTCAGTATAAAATCCTAATGAGCAATAATCTGTCTCTAATTCTTCTAATGTAGTCTCTGGTCTGAATGATAGCACTTGTATTACTTTCTATGAAACGCATTTACCTCCTGCAATTCATTTGACTGTAATTCTTTTGCAGTTTATATTTGGCCAGTTTTGTTTTATTCTTAATAGTAACTCTATCTAAGCACAGATACATTCCTTTTTAAAAAAACCCTAAACATATTTAAATAGTACTGAAATAAGATTCTTCTAGCTGCAGCTATAATAACACCTCTAATGTTTAACAAGCCACAAGAACTGGAAGAATAGAATAATTTACTTGGCTCATAAAAGAGCAGAAGTAGTTACATAAAATGAACATATCTGTCTGCTGTTATTCCTATTCCACACAGCTCCCTGTGGCTTATTTCATTTTAGGCTTATTTTTCTTTTTTTGAGGAAAATTAATTCAATGATGATACAGTTTCTTCTGGGTCAGAGAGACCAGGTTAACCAGAAAGAAATGACTTCTCAGAAACGGAAAGATGATATGCTTCCTGGTTTTCAACCCTGTTACTAGGACAATGGATGGATATAAATTTCAACAAATAGAAAATAAGCCCAATTGGAGAGCTAGTCCAAGAGGGATTCTGAAATGAGACAAAAACAAATGGGTTTATAGAACTGTAAAACAAAACACTACATTACTTATATCACTTTTCCTGAAGGCATAAAAAAGATATTAAAAAGTCATTAGCCATGCTAGCTTAGTCACCTGAGAATCTTTGGGAATGACACTTCAATTCCACTTTCTTAATGACTATGTGGGTTTGTGAAAGTGGAAAGACAACAGAATTAATTCTTCTGGAGTGGTTCATTGCTGGAAAGATGGCAAAGTGTCCCTAGCAGCTCTGAGACAAGCGCCTGCTCCAAACACACATTTAAAGGTCAGGCCCCGTGTCAGATCTAGTCATTGTGGCTGATATTCCAGCCTCTGCGAGGTCTGCAGAGGTAGTGCTGGCAGCTCCAGCGGGAGTCTCGTTATGTATCTCGCAGCCTTTCCAGTCATCCTATAATTTTATATCTTCTCATTTTATAAGGCTGTGCATTGTACCTCCCTCATTTTATGCTCTTTTGGGGAAAGTGTAACACTTGGGGCAGGGTGAAAACTACTCCTAGCTGTCTGATGTTGTCCCTTGGCAGTCAGAGATCTGTCTTCCCAGGAGGGGACACTTGCAGTGTTTTCAGGAAGAACAGGGTTTTGGGAGCAGATCTGCCTCAATGAGTGGTCTAGTGGCATTTCTGGCTTACAGCTGGTATATTGATATTGAGTACATACATAACTTAGCTGCTACTCACTTGTCTCCACTGAAGTGCACAGGGCTCTGATTGCTTTCTTTTGCGTTAAACAGTTCTGCTGCTTGTCTTGGATGATGTAGGGGAAAAAGGAATTTGTTGTTGTATATTCTGCATTTTAGTCCAACCCTTTGTCCCGTTTTGGTGAGGGGAAATAGCGAACTCGTGTACAAAGTAATTGCATTCTGTGACTTGTTGACTGGAAGCTAGAGCAATTTTCATAGTTTATTTGCTAGAGTGATTTCCAACTCTTTGAATGAGAGATGAGCTTGTGGAATCAAAGCCTATGTTTAAGGCCTATAAAACATGACATGTTGAGAGAAGGATGTGTATGTATGACTAAGTTTCCTCCAAGGGATTTCACAGAGCCCCAGGCTGGCGCTATCAATACTGTAGGGAAGTGTTTCTTTAGCCAGCGACCAGATGAAAGGTGATCTTCCTACTGGGAGTTAGCACTGCTGGTGCTTTCAGTCCTGGAAATCCTTATGGTAAAGGGGATTGCTGAGAGCAGCCCCTGCTCTGTTTTGTGAGGCCAGAGGTTTGGTGTTTCTTCATGTCTCTTGCTCTCCCTCTGCACAGCCTTGCTGAGACTACAGTTTTGCTGTGGCTTCAGCCATTGACGTGGTACTAGCGTATTTGTGATATCATGGGCAGCAGGAAGCCAAGGTAATGACAGGACTAGGAAAATAGCTATTAATTCTGAATACAGTCTATCCTCTGCTTAGATCTCATTTATATTGCTTCTCTCAGTCAGTTTTAAGCCCTCGATAGCCTGTCATTGTTGATAATTAACACTGAGAAATCATTGCTGAATAATAAAATGTCTCTGAAGGAGTTGGAGGGGCAACAAATGGGGAGATTTGGTGTTCTGCGAATTATGGTTGTCTCTCTACAGCTTTGCTCTAGTGGGAAACTATCCTGTGCTTGCCTTTTGGCTTTTCCTCCCAATCCTCCAGGGTGAGGGTGGGGGGACCGACCCTTGCGAGGGCCCATGCTGGGCCTGGGCACCGTGCAGGGCTTTTCCACAGCTGAGAGGTGTAGCCGGGTATGGATATCTCCCTGAAATACAGAGGCTGCTTTCCCTGGCATGAGGGCTTACCTGCTCCTGGTTTAGCCAGGCATGGAGCAAACTCCTCCTGGCTGTGCCAGCCACACGGAACCAAGTGCAGCGTGAGAAGCAGAAAAGGCCTTGATGGTGCAAACCCTGCTTGCCCAGGGTTTTTCCTGCAAGAAATAAGGGAAACATCCCTCTGTTACCACCACTTGTTTCCCGCGGAAATCCCAAATACAGCCCCATGCCAGCAGCTGTGAAGAAAACGACCTCTACCCCAGCCCAACCCAGCCCAGTGGGGTGGTGCAGAGGTTCACCTTTCCGCTACGTTCTCCGAGCGAGGGCAGCAGGACTGAGCCAAAGCGCTCTCTGCAGCACAGCGAGCAGGGGCTGCCCGCTGGCCACAGCCAAGGCACGGGAGCTGGCTGACTGGAGCTCTCCTTGCCAAAACGAGGGCTGCTTCTTTCCTCCTGTCACTTGTTAATGGATTTTGGGATGTGTAGGGCAATGGGGAGCTGTTTCTTCATGCTTAAATTTGCCTGGCGTCTCACTTTGGACTTTAAACATGCCAACAGTACAACTTTTTATGCTTCTGATTTGGGGTGCAGGTGCGGTGGGAGCTGTTGTGGGGGATGTTGTTGGATATTTTGTGGGGTTTTGTTTGGCTTTGTTTTTTTTTTCACTAAAGCCAGATCAAAAGGGTTTAGATTGTTATTAAACAATGGCCATACATAGGTGTTTAGAAGCTCTAGTTCTCTTAGGATTATGGTCTGGCAGCAGTGGATTGCCCTGGGAATGTGCCAAGATTCTTTGCTCTCTCCAGATTTTCTAGAATATATGAGTTAAGTGCCTGAAATTTCTTGGGAAGAAATTGGCCCTCAGGGTCTGATTGAGAGTCAGGTGTTATTTCACAAGAGTGGCATCAGGCTTATATTTATTTTGGGATGATTTCAGGATGTCTTTTGATACGGCACCAAGTGATACTTGGTGTCTCCTGCAGGGCTGTGTGAGCTGAGTCTGTCCATTTGATGAGTAGCTAAAGGGAGACAAACTACAAGGAATTGCAATAATCAGGTTGCTGGGGATGGGGCAAAATCAATATCTAAGGCAGAATTTCAGTATTGGGAAACAAATGTCAGTAAAGTCAGGTAATATTCAAGAGGTGGAGAATGTACTGGGGAAAGGGAGAGGGGAGGTAGGGGCGGTTTTTTTCCCTTTTTAAAATTTTTTGTCTATTTTTATTGTGGGCTTGTTGGTTTTATTGGTTTGTTTGTTGGTTGGATTTTTTAATAGCCTTTAAGTTCTGCAGGTAATCCATATTGTGGGTTACAGTCCAAATTTATTTTGAAGGCAAAGTTTTACCCAAAAGGTGAATCTGTTGAAAACAAATGGAAATGCGCTATTAACTATGAGGGCAATGGGGTGACAAGGTATCATAACTTCAGATTTGAATGCATTTACATGTAAAAAAACTTGATTACATTTGGGTTTTCACTGTTGTATGGAGCTGGGGAAAAGACAGCCCAGCGTAACAGCATCAAACGAGGTAAAAGTGAAATAAATCTATAGAGTAATAACTGTTGAGAAATGCAGAGTTTCAGTAAAGGGCAATATCATAAAGGCCAGCATGGCCTATGGATTCTGAGTAAACTTAAATTTCAAGCAACTTTTTATGCAGTAACAAGCTGAGCTGAAAAGGGAGAGGAGGAGGATACCAGACAACAAGGACTTGTCTCTCGAGTGCAGCTAAGTTCTAAATCAATCGTATGGTGCTTTTGAAATGCCAGTGAATGCTTCCAAGCATTATATTAAAATTTCATGATCAATAATGCTGAAAGCTACACTACACACAGGCTAAAATAACAGCTGATAATTCACCAGTATATGAATTTAATAAAATGTTGTTCACCAGTGTTATCTGCAATGCACTGTCCAGGTTACCCTCTTGATTAGAAATTACCTGTCAAAACAGTCCTTTTTTGTTAGGTGAGCATAGATCAAAGACAGTAGTTCTTGTTCTCTGGTGTATTTACTGCCAGAAATAGGTGGCTGTTTATTCGAACTTGGTCTAGCTGCTAAGGAACATAGCTTTTTTTCCCTTTCTGTAAACATATTATGGTCTGCATCAAAGGAATGCCTGCAGGCCCAGCTGAGTTCAGGACTCTATCATTCCAGTCAGCAGCAGTCCTTGTCCTAAAGACTTAAAGTATAAATAGACAAGAGCTAGAGGGCAGGGAAGTGGAAGCAGGTATTTTAAAAGCAGGTAGAATGAATTACAAAGACTCCTTTGGTTATCCATCGAAAACCCAAAGAATTGATTATTAAACCTATTTTGAACACACAGCTTTATTTGTCCAAGATGCTTCTTGAAATGGGACTTAATTATCCAGGAGCTTCTTTTAAGATTTGCCCGAAGAATTCGATTTTTCTTTGTCATTAAAAACATGAAGTTTTTTCAGACTTATCAACTTGAATATAGATAGAAATTTTGTGTGGTATGATACTGAGTGCTAAATTACTTAACTTTTGACTTCTAGGTAGTTAAAGTCCCTGTATGATGCTGAAGCTAGCTTTGTGTTTACTTGTTACCTCAGTGGTTTGCACCTTTTCTTCTTACTGTTTATCCAGCATGTGAAAAACATTCAAATCCCTCATCTGTCTGAGAGATTTTGAAAGCAACTGTTTCCCAGGACTTGCATATATTTGGCTGTCTGTAGAATATTTTAGGATGATTTTACAGTTTTTTGTTGAACCTCTTCCACTTCTCATAAATGAGCAAGAATTTGGTGGAGTGCAAGTGAGGCCAAGACTATCTTTCAGAGTGGCAGCTAGGGTGAGTGAAACCAGGCTTTTTAGCTGTGCTGCAAGACCTATTTCTACTTTGTAATATTTCAGGGTTATTTGAGAATGGAACCTAGAATGCAGTGACCCCTCTGCTCAAGGTATTGGTTTCAGAAATGCAGGTATGCTGTTTGATTTGTGGATAATTAGGTCCATATAATGCCATCTGAAATAGCACAATTTCAGGAATAAAGAACGAGGGAATTTTGTCACATCTTCTTCTGCCTAAAGGCATACTATAATTTAATGATGATGCACTCTCCTGACATATGGGAAAACTGGATTTACATCACTGTTTATTTTTACAAGTTGTTGGGCTTAATAAACAAAAAATGAAGGAACAGTGTTCATGAATGTAACATTCACATTCTCTGAGGTATTTCATCTTTATTGATATGTCAGAGCTTTTGGTAATTCTGCAGCAGCTGGCAATTCTAGATGGTATTGCCCGGAGGATGTGGGTATAGGCTTGTCTAATATTGGGGATTACATTATGATGTTGAGTAATGCAATAAAATATTACATATTTTGTACTAGCAAAGGTTTTCATTAACTCCAAGTGACTCTGACCATTAGAAACCTTAATGCACTCCCCTAATTAGTTGCTGAAGCCCCTGTTTTGATTAGATGTTCACAACTTCAGTGCATTGATTCTTTATGCCTTACAATGGCAGAGGCTGCTGTCCAAAACAGTTATTCTGTTGAAGTTTGTGTGTCTTGATATATTCTGGTGTTTCTTATATGGTTGGATATCTGCCCAGGATTTTCTTTGAAGTATGAAAGATTAAAAAAAAAAATCTGATTTTATTGTATTTGTCAGGGATATGGTAAGCCATAAAAATAAAACATATTGTAGGACTACGCTAACTCACAGTAATGGCCTTGAATCCTTCTGTGGGAAACTAGTGGTTACAAATTAGCAAGAAAATGTGCATTCACAAATAAGCAGTACGTTGCTCATTTACTTGGACAATTGTTCTTTAAATAATTTATGGCAACACTTCATAGTGATCAAGTAGTACAGATACCCCAGTAATGTGTCTTGTAAGAGTAAAGAGGGAATGGTAACACACATTTACTACTAAGTCTTTTCCTGGACACAGGCTGAGTCTACTGGGAAAAATTATTCTTGTGGAATATGCAGGATGTTCATGAGCAGTGGTCTGTACACTCTGGAGATCCTGATGAACCTATAGAGAAAACTAGGGAAGACAGGATGTTCTGCTCTATAGGGGTCCTGGTCCTACCATGTCTCAGGGTTTTTGCTTGGTTAATCCTGCTTTGTGTTATTGCAAGCACAGCAAAGGCAGCTGTTTGGATTCATATTATCAGCTGAAAGACTGATTAGATATTGGAATAAGTCGCCCAGGGAGGTGGTGGAGTCACCATCTCTGGAAGTGTTTAAGAGGTGTCTGGATGTGGCACTTGGGGATTTGGTTTAGCGGTGATTATATGGTGGTGGGTTTATGGTTGGTCTGGATGATCTTGAAGATCTCTTCCAGCCTTGATGATTCTGTGATATTTAAAGTTACATTTAGCTTCTACTGCTAAGTGTGAAACATATACATAGATGCCCTCAGAGCTTATCTTTTATTTTTTAATATAACAGTTTTGAAAACTGCCAACGAAAGGCAGGTTGGTGCAGTGCTAGAGCACGGAAGACGAGTGATGATTTCCTCTGCTTCTCTTGAGTTCTGTGAGATGGGGCAGGTGCCAACATTTTTCTGTGCCACAGCTCACTCAGTATCATCTTATCTCGCCTGATAGGCTGGGAATAATTGCAGCAGAGTGCTATGTGGATGGATATGCTGTATGTATTTTAGAGTAGTCCAAAACTTGCTGCTAGGGAGTTTGGCTCTGAAGCTGTTAGAAACTTTGATATTGCAAAGGCAGATTCCATTACCTATGGGAGTCATTGTCCAAAACACTGGTGCTCCATTTCTGAGATTGTCTGATCTAACCAAGAGTGGAAAGCAGTCTTGGAAAATTGCTACGACCAAATAAAGGAATTGCTATTGCAATCTGGCTGTACCTTTCACAGAACAGAAAGTATGAGAAAGACATTTTGAGTACCTTCTCTCCCTGCCCCCTTTGCCAAGTCACCAGAACAACTAGTTCACAGTTTGGGTTTCCAAAGCAATAGACATTCTGATGATTCAATGACATTTTTTTCCTATTTTTGTTCAATGAGGTGGAAGAAAGGTGCCACTTAGAATCACAGAATGGGTCAGGCTGGAAGGGACCATGATGGGTCATCTGGTCCAATCTGCCTGCTCAAGCAAGGTGATTGTAGAGCACATGGCACAGGATTGTGTCCAGATGGTTCTTGAATAGCGAGGGACACTCCACAACCTCTCTGGGCAATCTGTTCCAGTGTGAACTTCTTCCAGCAAGGACTTCTTCTAGATTTGGTTTTTTTTTTTTCAAATTGAGACTTTGTTTTAATAATGTCTTCTGATATCAAATTTCCACTTTAATAAAAATAGATTTTGAGCTTTGTTTTGAGACTTTGATAGGACACAGGAGGTATTTGTTCCTTGGAGAAACCCTTGCTGGAGAAAAGCATCTCAGCTTGGTAGGGCAGAACAGTACAACATATGGTTAATGCAGAGGAGTGACACCCAGGGAAACTGCTGCAAGAGTCAGGGTTACATGTCCTAACTGTCACTTGCTCATATACAATAGCATATATTTGCTTATAAATGCAAAAGACTTTGAAGATCCTCTGGAGGATTTGGCTGTCCTCTAAGCAGAGTTGTGATTGAGGGACCGTGGCACAAAATGTGCTCTACAGCTCGAGTTTAGATCCTGGTAAAAAAAGGCAGGTGAGAAACTGGGAAATGCCAGGCTATCACAGCTACCTCCAGCCAAAGTAATTGACTTCAGCTTACTTTTTTGCTTGATACCTCCCACCAGCCTGTCCCACTCCTGTAGAAAAACCACATTTTTTACTTTTCCGTTTCATTAATGGCTTGTTCATTTGAAAAATAGATTCATGCGACTACAACCTCTCCTGTACTAAGCGAATTTAATGTAAATTAGATTTAGTCAAGTTGTTGAGATTTTTTGTTTGTTGTGGTTTGGTGGTGGTTTTTTTGTTTGCTCGTTTTGTTTTTTGACAATAGAATCTCTGATGAGTGAACTAGCTTGAAGTTTTCTGGCTCAAGGGGACTGCAGTGCCTTGAAGCATCTTTACTTGACCAGAACACAGAACATAATTCCTACAATAATAGAAAGCAATTTCATACAAGCCCAGCTGCAAATTTGACAGGTTGTGACATAAATGTTAGATCCTTCTCTTATCAGCTAGTCCAACTGCAAAGCTCCGCAACTTGTTGTCTCTTTGGAACTTTTCTTTCATCTCCAGTATTTGCTAATTCACAGTTGCTCTAATACATACTTGGTTTTGGGCCATCATTTGTTTGAATTTAATATCTTTTTTCTCCACAGGATGCTCCCCTGGAGTTAAGCTAAAGAGGAAGTTTCATTCTTTTTAGGAGCAATGCTCATCTGAAGTCCTAACGCCCCCCTTTCCTTTATGCCAGGAGCCTTCCTTTGTAGCTCTTCTTTTAAATAATTTATCCTAAACTGAAGACTAATTCTGAATTATTGCTGTCAGGAAGGATCTTGGTCTCAAACTGACTTTCACTCTCCCCTGCTTATTATTGATTTCCCTGTGCCAATCCTTGTGTGGCATATAGCAAAGCAATCCTAGTCATAAATAGTGCATAGATTATTCGATTATTCATCTGCAAAAATTTGGGCAAAATAAAGTTCATTTTTCTGTTAGCCAGTATGGTGGCTGTCACTGCAGAGTCAACATTTGCTCAAGGTTACTGTGCATTGAGATTTTGGGATCTTTTTTCCTTTTCTTTTTTCTTCCCAGTATGCTAAGAATAGGGAAATATCCATGGTAACTCTATGTTATGTCATGGCAAATGTTGAATTTCTGTGTGTGTGAAACAGTGACAGCTGCATGGTAGCATTTCTAAGCATTTTCAGCCTATGTGTGTTGGGCAGGATAAGAAAGTTACCTCATATATTACCAACTTCAAAGCATCTGAGATTCAGTATCCCGTGTTTGTACTTCTCTTCATGCTTGGCTTTTGTCTGTAGCAGTGAGGTGCTGGGAAAATAAGCCTTGCCATCAAACTCTCCAAGCTTGTGAATCTCTGGAGAGTATAATTAATATCCTTTGAGACATTTACAAGTGAGGAGAGAAGAGAGAAGTGTAAATTTACTCCTACTTTTTATTATTTCTGGACACAAAAGCTCTGTGTCCTGCTGGTTTTACTCAGAATCAAATGTCACTTCAAAACATCCTGGAATTATTCACAATTTCCAGAGTGCTGAACAGGACTGTGGCAAGCTCTCACTGGATGATCATGTTGGATGGCATCCCATCCCTCAGGGGGATTTGTCAATTATACCCCTCAGCTTGGTTTTGTCTGCAAAAGTGATAACTTGTAAGAGACTTTGCAAATGTTACCTGTTGGTGCCAGGGTACGAAAATGTAAGCACTGGTCAGCTTCCATATGCTCTCAACTTGCCCTGGGTCAAGCACTTATTTCCTTGTATGTCTGTTCAAAACCAGCATTTCAGCTGAAATGGTTCCTGCCCTGTGAAAGAATAATTGAATACAAATTTGTTTGTCTTTTGGAATGTAGTTGATTGGGTTCTAATCTAATTTTGGGATCAAAATCTCTTGCTCTGCCAGCCAAGTCACACAGGTTAGCAAGGGCTGCCTCTGGAAACTGCAGTATGCAAATGAAAAGATGAGCTCTGAAGCAAGAGCCCAGGCTTGTTAGGAGCACTCCTGCAGAAACTGCCCATTGCAAGCCTGAAGGGACCCTGATTCTCTTTATAATGGACACCTCCACAGGGTAGTTCAGCCTCCTGGTCCTCGAAAGAGTTTCCCTGGCTGTTAGGTGGTCCTAGGCTGACTTGGATCTCAGCTTGGGCACCTAGCAGGTCTCTTTTAAGGTCATCTGTAGCGGACACTTCGTAGCAGTAGCTGGCTGTGAGCTGAATTCTAAAGCTTCAGTATTCTGGAGTTCCTCAAAACTCCGTGGTAGACGAGAAACCGAGACACAATGTTAGAGAAGGGTGATTCAGCTCCTGCTCGATGCCTGGCACAGTTCTTTGCATGTCTACCTTCTGCAACAGATTTCTTCTAGGCAGTGCAGGCAAATTCAAAGAATTCTGTGTGTTGCTTTGTCTTGAAGGGGAGCAACTGCTGCTGACTTTAAAATCTGATGGGTGCAAATAGTGCTTTTCATGACAGGCTGCAATAATAGGGCAGCTGTGACAAAAACTATGCTATGACAATTCATTGCCTTTTTGACTTGAAATGTTATTTAAAATAAATACTTTAAAAAATTTATGTTTTAAACTCTTGGTTTTATCACTGAGTGCCTGTTACAGGGCTGCCTCCGTTACAACCTCCTACCTGCTAAGGTTTAATAGCCAAAAGTCACTAAAAATAGATTTTCTATGAAAATATGAGTATGACTGTGAATTCTCCTTCTTTGGTCCTGATGGGCTTTTTCTACAGGATGTGCATCTGGGAAATACAATGCCAGTTGGTGCCTCCACTATAGATATTTTTTTCTCCTGGTAAAGTACTAGTAGCAGTACAAGTTGATGACCTTCTGCTACTCTCTGTTGCCACTGAAGACTCTAAAGGTTTTGGGATGTGAGAGGATGTGATAGGCTCTTCTGTGCCAGGGTAATAGTGATTAATGTGGTACAACATTCAGAGCCAGGTACATGGCTCTTCTGACATTTTCAAGGATATTGTACATATCCTTTTTCGCATTCGGAGTGACTGTTTCCAATCCCATGTATTTGATGTGGGTCCTGCAAATTTAGCTAGGACCAGATATCCTCCAAGTTCAATAATAATACACAAATTTCATTACCCGTATTCACATTTTGTCTCAGCCCAGCATTTAAAAGATAGGCAAGCAACAAATTTCATTATAATGTAAAATACTGGGATTATTTCTGGACATAATATTGAGACTCTAGGGACAGTAACTTTTTGATTCTTGAGATACAAGATGCCTATTTAGGTCATAACTTTATCTGCAATGCTACTTGTTCCTATTACAAATTTCAAGGAAGACTCAGCTACTTTTTTTAGAGAAGTGTTGTACTGTGCAGTACAGTGTGTTTGGTAGATGGTGACCCAAACCACATGGGTTCAGAATTTCTTTTTCTGTATTTCCAGTCATATTAGTGGATTACATCTTAGTGTGAATGTAGAGGTTACTTGTTTGTATGAAAAACGAATTAATATTTTAGCTTTCAAAGAACAATAGCCTGTAACCTGTTAATGCCTTTTAATACTATGGTTAAGGGAAAATGAGGAGATAAAGTCATTCACAAGAGTACTTGGCTTGCTGAAATAGGTCAGATATTACAAACGAAGGTCTGAACTGTGATTCTGCCACAGAGAACTGCAACAGCAGATCTGAGAGCCAAATTATTGGATTTTCAGGATTCTTTGTGGAAGTATATATGTATAAGGAGACTGGTCTTTGGAATATCACAGCCACAAATGAGTTGCTCGAGGTAGGTAATGGTCTGCAGCACGAGAAGCTTCCATCCCTACCCACTGCCCAGTGTTCAGGATGTGACTCACACGTCTCGGTTTGTGCACACAAAGCAAATGGGTGACAGTGGTGATTGCCTGTTAACTTCAGTGCAACAGACTATGAGAAGGATGGATGTGGTATTTGATGCTTTTAGTAATAAGAATGCTCTGTTGCCTGTGACATCAAAAGGTTTTAACAACTGCAACTTTCAAAACAATCAAATTAGTTTGGAACGTAGAATTCCCAAGCCACGGATTTTTTTTTTCCTTCTTTTTTTTTTCATTGGGACCAGGACTGCACTCCAGGTGTCTGCAAAGGAATAAGTAATACAAGGAAGTATAAAAGTATTGAAGGGAAGGGAGACCTGCTGGCTGCTACTTGCTACTTGGCCTGGGGAATAAAAGCACTCCTTTGACCTGCTATAAGAAGACCAAGTGTGAGCTTCTTGAATCTCTTGATGTTTAAGTAAATTATGTGGACGTGGGTGTGTGTAGATGGGTTATTTAGAATTATATTGTGGATTTAATTTAAACTGATCTTCAAAGGGATATCAACAAACTGTTTCATTTGCCAGGGGAAATCACCTTTTATTGTGCTTAAATGAGAATGGTAATTAGGAGGAAGTTTGGGTGAAAATTGTTTCCTGGTCTAGCTTGTTACTTTGCTATTCACTACATTACCAAAGGGAAATAGCCTTGTCCCTATCTAATCTGAACTCATCAACAAGTGCTCAAAAACACATGTGGCTTGTTAGTAAAGCCTATAATTAAAAGGAGGACGGGAAAGCCTTCCTAGGACAAACATGTAATAGGATGGGAATAAAGGGGTCAGCTTTCTCCCTTGCTGCCTGTTTCCTCCAAGGTCTGAAGGGTCCGGTCCTCTCTCAGGAGTGCTGCTGTCCTTGAAAGTGTTGTTTGCCCATGAAGTAGAAGAACAAATTGAGAACTACAATCTGACCAGGTTAAGAAAAACACTGCTGTGTTCTAAGAAGTTGAGAAGCAGATAGTGATGAAATACCAAGGTTGCTGTTGCCTTAAGTGGACGTTCATAATCAGCAATGTGGAACGGTAAGGGCCAGAATTTAACCTAAAACCTATAAAGTAATAGAATCTGTCAAAAATGTAGCGCTTAAATTTTGACAGCAGCTGAACACCTAAAGGCAGGAGCATCTAATGCCCTTGCATCTCCAAGATCTTTATCTTCCTTTTTATACCTTAATAGTGTTGACTTTCATCCTAGCAACCTTTTTAAGAAAAGCTGTAAATGAATGTATCCCTTTTTAGGTGTATATGATACTTGTGTGATGAAGTGTTGAGATGGTCCAAGGTGGCCTCACTTGGTAGGGCTTTCTGGGATAAAGAACCAGGGCCTTTGGCTTCATTTGCTATTTGTGTTCTCAAACATCCCTTGTCTGTTTTCATAGCAGCATAATACATATATCTTAAGGAGGAAACGGGGTTTTAATCTTCTGTGGTTTTTAAAGTATGATTATTCTTATGAGGTGAGAGGCAAGGGGTATTGTGGGCACCTTAACAGTCTTACTTAGCTGTGTTTCTAAGTAGTTTTATCCTTCAAACACAATTCCTCATTCCTGTCAGCAGTGACTGAATCATACACAGAGGAGAAAAGGTCTTGGAGCAGGTGCGGATTTCTACCAGAATGCAGGTTTTGAAACATTAGTGACATTCTTAAAGTGTGCATACTCAGCATAACATATTCATTCGTGGTTGCCTCTTCACTCTTTTAGCTCATTAAAGCAATTTATTGGGGCATGAATATGCAACAAAGCTAACTCTCAAAAGATTTTTCTTTTTTCGTTCTGTCTTGGTTTTGAATGTAGTCTGCATTTTTTCTCCCATATGCCATTCTGACTACTGGCACATGGTTTTTTAGTGTTATAATCTTGCACCCTGTTTCTTGAATGGCTTTGATTAAAGCTTTGTACTTTTCTAGTGATAGTTATTTCTGTAGGTTTAATGACAATAATAATGATATTAAAAAGAGAGTAGCCCCTCCTCCCCAAAATAGCTTTTTCTCTGCCTGATTCTTGTATCTGTTGAAGGAGATGTATTAGAATTTTAATACATGCTGCGTCTAAATCCACACATATCATAATAGGTGCATTTATAGTGCGCAGGAAATTTTGTGAATAGCTAATGGTGTGGGAATTACTGTGGAGATATCAGAGGGTAAGCCATGGGAGTTTTCAACACTAATGACTAAGCAGGAAGTATAAAAATCTCAGGTACCTATTAACTATAGTACTGCGATAATCATGCAATCAAGACATTTAATTGTTAATGGTGCATTTTTTTTGTCTTGCATCACCAGACACTTGAGATCCTGGAAACCACACGTAAATATAGAGCAAGTAAGCAGATTTGCTTCATAGAGGCATCTTAATTCAGGTGGAAGTTTAGAATCATTTGTATTCTGCTTTTGTTGCTCTTGAAAATTGCTGGAGTACTCTGCATATAAGAGTTTTTGTTGTAAGATTGTGGATTGTAGGTGTTGCACTTTTATAATGTCACCTTGTCAGCATGTACCTGATCCAAAGAGGACTGGGAATATTGTTTACAGCTGTTGGGCCACATAATGAATGTCTGTAACTTAAGTCTGTGAAGTGATGCCACTTTACACTTGTCTGTCCAGAGTGGCTGCTGTGGTTGCTGAGCGCTTTTGAGGAAGTAGCGGGCGCTGCAGTGGGTCAGGTCCACTGCCAGCAAGAGACAGAAGACAATTTAATAACGATACTGTCCACACAGATTGGCCAGCTGGATGCTTCCAAATCAGGTGGTAGTCTTTGTACTTGAAAGAGAAAAATAGTGTGAGAACTTTAAACTGGCCACATCATTCCCTAGTAAAAATTTATGCAAATTAGAAACCTCTCATTAAATGCAAGCTAGAAGGAGCAGCTTCCCCTTGTATTTGATCAGATTGTGTGGTTTTGATTGAAATTATTTCATTTTGTACTGAGGATTTGCCTTTTTATAAATTATGTTTAGTTAACTTAAATGTAATGTGAGATGTCTGTCCCCGGTCCCTAGATAACAATGGAATTTTACTAGTTACAATTTGACAAATCCCCGGTAATTGTTATCTTGGTTGAAATCTAATTAATAGTAGTATAGCATTACTGTCGTACCTCCTTTGCAAAATTTAATAGTCACTTGGTGACTTTCAGATGGTAGCTGCCTGGTAGGCGTACATGCTGCAGTGGTAGACTAGGAATAGGCAAATCCCAAACACTCAGCAATACGCCCTTTACTGCGACGTGCAACACTTCTAAGAAAGTTTCTCTTGCACAACAAGGCACTGGAAAGAGTTTTTTTTTCCCTTGGGTGATAGGGAAAAAAGGGTGCTAATGGGATATCAGTGCACCCTGAGGAAATGTTTCTCTAGACTTTCTTTGCTTTAATTCTCTGCATGTGGCATGCATATAAATTGGAGAGACCTAGTTTATTTTTTCGTTTTCTATTTCCAGATCCTCGTAAAGTATATACTGTTCCATATGTCTGCAGGATTATGCTTTGCTATGTTGTCTTAAGTTCCTTAGGCAGAATAAGTATCTAGTACTCTTCAGCTGAAGCTAAATTTTCCTACTGAATTTAGGTCTGTTTGTGCTTTGGCTCAGAAAGAGAGTGGAAGTCAGGTTCAAGGGATAAAGCACAATACAACTATTCAGTGAAAGGTCAGATTTTCAATTCTCTCATTCTGAATTTTAGAATGAGTCTGAAACAATGCACGCTGATCATCAAGTTCTCTACCGAAGCAATGAAGTTGACCGGAACTCATGCAGTATAGGGCAAAAAAGAAGATGAGCATTTGACTTGGGTTTCTGATAACTCATGCTATAAGGTCTAAAACAGTTCTAGCCTATTTTCAGTGCACGTGGTTGAAATTTTTGTTTGTAAAGGACTTCCTCAGCCAACCAGACAAATTTCTGTGTAGGGGTTTCATTGCAAGCACAGTGCACAACAGTCTGGGTACTCTGTAGGAGAACTTAACTTTGGGATATGTATCTGTGATCAAAATAGAACCATGATCAACCTAGAAGGATTACTACGGGGAAGAAGTGAACAGCCAGAAGAGGCTTTTCTTCTCCAGAATCTGTTGGTTTCTCTGGCTGCTACTGGCTGGAGGTTTAGTTAGTGACTCGTTTGTTATAGCTGACTGCTAAGAGTAAGCCCGTGACCCTCTGAATCTGTTTCAGATTTGGATGCACCCTTTGGGGTTCTTTCATTAACGTAGTATGGCAGAAAGGAATGCATCATGTTCCTACGCAATGAAGCCAAGACCACCTGGGAGCCACAACAGCAACCACAGCACTGCATAATTGCACTACAATAAATAAAACCTGGTAGAAGGTATATGGTCTCCCATGACTGTGTTGATCATTTCTCAGCTGATTAGTTTTTGCACATTCAAACTCTAATCACTGCTACCACAATGCAGTTTTTTTGCTAGGCCACCTAATGCTGAATGCAGTATCTGGAAGGCTACTTGCTCTTTTGCCTTGCATGCTAGCCTTTTTTGAGGTGGTAGAATTTGATTGGTGACAAGCATCCTCTGTTAATGCAGATGTAAATTTGAGTGCTGGGATACTGATAACCAAAGGAAATGCTTTACAGTAAGTGAAAGATGGCATAGCATAATTACTCATGAATAGTACCTTTCCCTAAGCAATTGCATTTGCCCCATGACCAGTTCAGCCCATTTCAGATGTTGGCAGAAGCAGCAGCATCTTTGCAAAAATCTTAAGGCATTAGTTTTCATTTTAGTCCTGATAAACACCAGCCTGAAGTGAAACAACAGGAAGGGAGGAGATGAGCAGTAAATAGAACAACCGCCTTGAAAATACCTGGCGTTCTTAAAATATAGAAAACCAAAGAAAACTAGTCACAACCTACAGGCAAACCTAACTTGTCTCTAACACACATCTAGTTTGGAATTTCATTGTGCTTCTGATTGAGGAAAGAAAGACCAATTATCCCAGGAAAACATGGATTGCATTACATATGCATTCACTGCCAAAGGGGGAGAATGTCGATTACTTAACACAAAAGTGCTGAAGCCATTAGTACAGCCTTTTAAGAGTCGAAATAAACATGTGTATTATATGCCTGTAAATCCCAGTGGACAGCACAACTGGTGTCATATTCCACAGTGGATCCATTAGCAACATAATGTCATCTAACCACAGGCCATGCTAATGGTTTAAATTAGAATGTGTGTGGATTTTTTAATTTATGAAAGACACTACTGCCTGATTAGAATAACCCTCTTCAGCATAAAGCTGCTACTCTTGTGATACATCACTTCAAGCAATATAAATGAATGGGAAGGTGTGAAACTGAGCTTTCTGAGTATGCAAGGACCAGGAGTTGAAAAAAATCAAATGTGTTCATGTGGTACTGTATAGCACAGAAAAAAGGGCTGAGATGTCTTTAAAAACAACTGAGAGATCTAGTGTGGGGCAGGTGACAAAGGATGTACAATGGCATGTTTGTGCAAATCCATTTTATAGCTGAAGATAATTGCCTCCACTATATGCTGGGCAACAGTGCCCCACTGACAGTAGTGGTGCTAATTGCTTGGGTAGAGAAATTGCCAGTTGTCATGGGTCTGGTGCAGAAAAGAATCTGTGTAAAGCAAGACTTTAAAAATCAAAATGATGACCTCAACACAGAAAACAGAAGGACGTGTGAACTTGGGGACTGCTGTTCTTCTTTTTCATGATTGCTATAAATGCCTCTGCCAGAGATATGGAGGCTACTGCTGTGGCTTCAAACCTTTTCAGAGAACGTGGTACTTGTACTATACAGCTTCCCACATAATTCCTCTGTGAAAGCATTTCACCAGATGGCTGTGTTACAGTAGGACACTAGTAAATCATTCTCTGCTATGAAGCTGGAGGGCAGACTGCTGGTCTTGATAGTGTATGGCTGACTAATAGTACTGAAAGCAGTTCTTACCCTAAAGTCTTCTATCCACATAGTACTCTTTCTGTCAGAAAATGCATATGTATTTTCTCTCCTTGTCCTCTATATCACTTATGATCCTGAAAATTCATGCTCATGTTAAGCACAATAAATAACGAGCTGCTCACAAAGCATCTCATGCAGTTTGGTTTTGGTTGAAGAGAGGAATAGAAGTAACCCTCTTCTGATGAGTAGAGAAGCAGGATGGGGACCTTGTGCTTATAAAAGTTACCTGAAATAGTTCTCATTTCTCTTAAATGAGATGCTAACTTCACCACAGAGTTCCCCCCCAGGGTACTGTAGTGCCAGTCAGCTTAGCTCTGATACCTTAGGAGCACTCGTTCTTACTGCAAAGATGATTTGATCATAATGAGAGAGGTCTCAGTTTTAAATGCAGTAGTGCTCTTACCTTGGGCTGGCTGGCCTACTGGAGAGCTTGAGCAGAGCTCACAAAGTACTGAGTGATCCACATCCCAAGCTTGCTTCACTGCTCCCCCAAGAGATACAACTTTTTCTTTCTCAGTAAAAACACTGTGTAGTGGCAGTACCTGTTTTCTAAATGGGTGTTCATGGGTCAGTTACTAAAGTGGAACAAACCCATGCTGTGCTCATACAAATCAAAACTTTTCAATACCATACCCCTGAGAGGAGGAAAACTATAATCCAGTTTGTTGCATGGAGACGACAGCAGAGGTTCAGACAGGAGAGCAGGTGGAATTGGGGTGGGAAGGCGGTCTTCTTCAATCTATATTGGAAAAGAGAGCAAGAAAGCTTTCAGGGGAGTAAATGATGTAAGTATTTCTGCAGTGAAATAAGCTCTATACAGATAAACCCTAATTCCTCACTGTACAGGGTCCCTCTGTTGCATTTTCTTCCTCTGAAAGGATTTCTGACTTCCGCTGACTATTCACAGGTTTTATGTATATATCTATGCATGTTTTAGTAGCGCCATTCATGGGAATGTTTTAATTCCCTACCTATGTGCAGTCAGACCTCCCATACATTACTGTTTATGTATGTCCTTTGGTGAAAGCCAAGCATACCTTAAGAATTTGATCTGATGTCTGTAGCTGAAATACTAGCCTCTCACTACAATAAAAGGTGATACTTGCTTTTTTTAGTCACTTTCTTAAAGCCCAAACCAACTTTCAGATTTCTTGTCTTTTCCCTGAAAGAGCTAAGGGAAGCAGAGATGTTCCTTTAGTTCTCTTCAGCACAAGGGACAGGTGCTTTCTATGATAACATGACAAGGAAATTTTAAAAACTATCTGTAGCTGACACCCAGCACTGTGTGATTTCTTTTGGATGGGCTAAGAAGGTTAAATTGCAGCATTTGGCAGAGCTGTAGTGGTGTATCTGTGACTCCTGGCTGTGGGGCTAACTCTGATTCCTGTCAGCGTTGGCTGACAGGACTGGAGGAGACTTCTCCAGACCCATGCTGAGCTCAGGTGGTGACATAGTTCTGACCGTGCCCTGCAAGGCTGCTCTGTCAAGTGCTGCTCTGTGTTGTGTTATTTTAGCAATAGCATAAAACCATAAAATATCCTGAGTGGGAAGGAACCCACAAGGATCATCGAGTCCGACTCCTGGACCTGGACAGGACAACCCTAGCCAACTGCCCAGTACATAGAAGCTGGAAAGGGATACTTTCACAGGCAGCCTTGGTTGCTGCACTGGTCGAGGGTATTTCTAATGATGCTTTGAAGCCTGTCGTGGCAGCTGCTGTCAGGTGCTGAGCTGCAGGCTTTTGCTGATGAGAAGTTGCAGCTGCCTTCCTGGGTTACTCCTTCACTAGGGAGCATGTCCTTTTCCATCTAAGAAATGTGCAAAATAAATCAGGAGACAGCAAAAAAATTAGTTATTCACTAGTATCTCTGATCCTTTTAGGAAGGCTCATCATGCTTCACTAGCACCTTGCTTTTGCTGCGGCAGAGGAGAACTGTTTAGCTTGGCACGTCCAGAGTCAAAATAGCAGTGGCTGGATAGCGTTTGGCTTGGCCGAATGGGAAGAGAGTTGACTGGCTTCGAGCTGGGCAGGGAAATGCTGTATTCCTTTTGTGATTTCTGAGAGGTGTTTTTTGAAAGATCTTGGAAAGCCCACTTTAAGCCCACCTGGCTTAAAACAAACCCCCTGATTTTGCTGTCTTCATCCTTAAAGGCTTCTGCTAGAGTGGAAGGCCTTTCCATGTGACTTATGTCAATCTCCTTGCCAGTGAGCTAGGCTGCAACCTTGGGAACCAGGAATTTTGTTTTTCAAAATACCGGGAAATGCAAACATGCAAAAGCTCTATTAGCATCCACTGTGAGAAAAAATGTTAAGCTAGCTGAATACAAGTTTGGGTTCCCATTTGCTATTGTTGTTGCAGTATTTATCACATGACTGTGAACAGTCTCATATAATAGACCTTGTTCTATAATACTACCTACCACATGCACTTTCTGCTTCAGAACCTTGCAATCTGCTTGACATTTTCAAAATTGCCGAAGGGAGCTGTGCAGGAATTAGACCCCAGTTTCTTGAAATGCTTAAAAAAATTGAATAAGGCAGCAACCCGTTCCGAGGTATACCCAGTATATAAGGAACATGTCTGAGTTTTCTGTGAGTCTGACATCCCATCTTTAAGTGAAGAATTTTCAAGACTTCAGTGCACCTTTTCCTAAAGAGGCTAGATTGCTATTAGTAAAGCAGCTAAACCCATTCTCTCTTTCTGGCCTTAGTATATAATCAGTATTCAGTGTTGTTTGGAGCCTTTAACTGAGCCAGAAAATCAGTCTTGCAGTTCACATTTGCATGAGAATGCTTAAAAAATGCATGTTCCTGTTTTTTCCTTAATTTGACAAAAGTTACAATTGAATTTGCATTTTCCCAGTTAAGGAATTTGTTTTCACTTGGGTCAGGAAGATAAAATGTCAAAAACTGTGTTCACAAATGGGAAGGCAAAAAATTGGCAGCATGGCATCATTTGCTCCTCGTATTTTTCAATATCAGACATTAATGTGCAATGTAACAGAGGTGAAAATAAAACACTCAAAGTGAACATTTGGTATTGAAACATAGTCGAGATAACACTGATCAATCTTTTTGGTAGTTGTCATGTTTTTGCAGATTGTTTGAATATTCCCTCCTCAGGGGGGAAGCTGATCTTCTAGGGAAGTTTGGGGTAGCTTGTAACAAGAGCAAATGCCAAATGGTTTTATTTTGAGAAATTCTAGTCTGCCATTTCTTCCACTTCTGATCTTTTCGTTGGAGTCATGTTCAAAATGCCTCTGTTACTTTTCCCACTATGTACAGCTCCAGCAGGAATCCTCGACATGGGATTATTTTAGCTTGGTTATCCACAGCTAGCATTCTTCACACATGAATACAGTCTATAAGAGGCAAATTAAGCACGTATTTGGCTTGAAACATCAAAATCAGTCACTGAAGTAAATCTAGAAAGGCAGCAGAATTTTCTTGAAGTTGTTTTCCCCTCTTTAAGGGAGTCATCTTTCATCAGATGTCTTCTTCGGCACCTATGGTAGCAGACACTTGGGGGTGTCTGCCTGGGCATGGTAACAGCAAGGAAAAGCCAGGACAGGCAGGGGAATTGAGGCTTTGAAACTGCAGTAAGGGCACAGCATGGGGTGGGTTTGGAGTATGAAGCTGATGTGTTTCATTGTGTTCGCTTGAGGCAAAAGGAAAAAGCAAATTTTTGAGAAGCTTGGGAAGCTTCAAAACAAATTTTATTCTCTGGTTTTTATCAGAGTGTGGAATGACTCAGAAGCCTTCAGAGACTTCACTTTCTCGTCATTGATGAGATCCCCACTAAGCTTTTTAGTGTTGGGTTGCCTCAGATACAACTGAGCACAATAAAATGTGAGATCATCTGTATTATTTTTTGACCATTGATCTTGATGACTTGGCTTCAGTAGTGATGTATGGGACTTTCTCTTCCATAGTAGATTCCTTTCAACATCAGACTTGGAGAGCCTTCAGTGCCCTCGCTGTAGCTTTCACTGGAGTGCCAATTTAGCAGAGACTTCTCAGTTTCCAATGACGTGATAGATTGCTATGGTGACAATTCTGTTGTGCAAAGCTGCCAGCAGGGATGGGTTACACTTAAATGAAATGAATTAAAATAAATGAAACCGGTGCATTGTCTTAGTTTAAAGCTTATTAGTGGTGAAGTAGTTTCTTTTTGAAACCTGATTCTATTGAAACTGGATGCCAAAAAATTCTACAATTCTTCTGGGTGGCCAAGGGTTATATGTCTCCTTATTGGGCTCTTTATCATGTTTGTGCTCTCTGTTTTGAGCTAAGGTGCAACTTCAGAAGCATCCCGTGAGTTTTGGATTAATTATCAAAATAGTAAATTATCAAAAATTGTGTTCTTTTGTTTCTACGCTTGAATTTTCCACTCAGTTTCTATACCTTTGTTTCTCCATTGAGGACTTCCCTTATCAGGGATCTCTCTTTGCAGACAGGAGAGACTGTTTCTTACTTCCATTCTGCTTTTTCCAGACCTTAGCTTATTTATGTGGGTTTTTTTCCTAGAATTCTGCTGATATGGTACACCCTCTGTATCTCCCTTCCACTGAAGTAAGGACACCAGGACTACACAGAGCATTTCAGGTAATTCTCTGACCACTTTCTCAGTCCTCTGTTGTATGTCCTGTTTGAAGACCTGGCAGCAGGATTATCTGTCTGCCGAAACTATGGGGAGTTTTTGTTCCCTTTCTGTCTTGTGGTCCTTAGTAATTCACTCCATGGCACTGTATTTTAGGATTTCATATTCTTCTCCTATGAAACAACCAACATATTTTATCATGCATTTGATTTGTTTAACAATCCCTACCATTCAAATGAATTATCTTATTCTGAGATGAAATTCATCTATGTAGCAGACGCATTGTTATTAACAAGCCTTCCAGTTTCAGTACTGCATGAATCCTACTTGCAAGGATTTAATAATGATCTGAAGGAAAATGACACAGTGTCATTGAACATTTACCACTTGATTATTTTTTTTCCTGTGCTCTACTGCTGCAGTAGTTTCTGGCTTATGGTACTTATTTTTCTATATTGCCATGTAAAGTGAAATCAAATATTCTGGAGTCCTCAATGGCTATACAAAAATATCAGCAATATGACTGTATTTTTTTATCTTGCTTTTTCATACCAGTTTCTACTACATTTAAATCAATGTCAAGCTTATCAGCCTAGGCTTTGCCCAGATATCTCTTGGAATTTAGCAGAGAGGTGCAAAACATTTCAGAACATATTAGTAGTATGCATTGAATAAAGGCACTACTAATATATGAATAAAGGATTACTGATACACTTAAATATATTAGTATCTGTCTTTCTCCTCATGAACCTGTATTCTAATCCATCCCATCCATTGAAGGGCTGCCACAGGAAAGGACAGGAAAGACCCAACTCTCACCAGAAGTAATTCCAAGTGTAAAAGAACTGTAACCGTATGATGAGTACGGACTGTCATATGCACATATGATTTCTTTGGTTTGTTTTAAAGGAAAATGACATCAGGTGAGAAAAAGATATCCAAAATAATCCTAATTGTCTATGGTGTACCAGTTTGGCAATGGGGCCACCTATGTTGTCACCAATGTACAGGTGACTGAAGCATTTGTTGTGGTCTTCTCCCAAATGCTACTATGAAAATGAATTTAGGTAAATTTGGACTGAGATCTGGTGAAGATTGTCAGGAGGACTGCAAATGACAAAGACCAATGTAGACTTTGTGATGAAGGGAGGAGAGAGACTGCTGAGGGGTGAGGTGCTCCTCAGCTTTCATTGATGACCCATGAGAGGAAGTGACTCAGTTTCACAGATGCTGTTCTGTTCCAAAGGACTGAGAATGCTACTTAGAGTACAAAAACAATGCAGAGGGGAATGAGTGGGATTATAAACAAGGAGAGAAGAGGGAATCAAAAAATCTAGTCTGTGTGTCTGGAAGGAAAGAACATAAAAATCATGCATTTGTCTACAAACTTAGACATTGTTAGAGGAAATACTTCAGCAGCAGGAATGACCAAGGAGATGTCTATCCTCTGGCCAAACTGAAAAGACTATTGGGGTGGAATATGACCAGTCATTCTACAATGTTTGTGCTGCTGGTCTGTCTGCATGCAGAAGCATACTGTGGCCAGTGGAGCATGTGTGTTTTCAGGCAAAGTGTAAAAGGAGTTATCTCCACGAAAAAGGAGTTCTTTGATCAGCAGGTCTGTTCTGTATGGCAGGGAGGTGAGATTGTCTCAGTTTTTACCTGCCTACACAGAACATTGCTCTTCTGATGCCAGCCATCTATCCAACAATGTCAGTTATGTGAAAACCAATCTCTTAGCCCCAGCTACCGGCTGACTCGGCCTCTGCTGATTTCATGGAGGCCTGTGAGCACGGAGTCATAGCAGAAATCTGTGGGGACACACTGACGGCTGGTGATGCTGCTGCTTGAGGTGCAAGGATAAGGTGATGGGGAGTTTCAAGAAAGTGTTACACATAGCTGCAGAACCAACTCCTCTCATTTCCTTTCGATTCGAGCATCTCTGGATTTTCCCAATGTCCCCTAGTGTCTTTCTTGGGAGAGATTATGAACAACCTTTTTCCTTATTTAACTTTTTTGCTTTCTCCAGGCCTCCTCTTGTTTCCCTCCATTCCCCCATCCCCTTTGCCATGCCTGAAGAGTCCTATTCTAACTGTGAATTCTTCTATAGAAGCTGTCCTGTTACCTTTGATTGCCTTTTTGCCCTTTTTTTTTTAATTAGTGTAAGAATACTTGGGAGTGTTTTGAATGGAGAGAAATGGAAGGTTCTCTCTTAATTACCACCAAATATTTATTTACTGTTCCCTATCAGTGCAAATCTAGATTTCTGAAAATTGCCTAGATAAAAGATTAGAGCAGAGATGGTCAATTTCCATATCCTGCAAGCTGAGTACCCAAAAGCTCATTTGGCGAAGGACTGCACAAGAACATGAGAAATGAGGGCAGAGAAGAACTGAGGAGCTGATTGCGAATGGGTATCCTGCTGCTTCCCAGGGCTTCATCTCTTCCCTTACAATAAGGGAGGGAGGTAATTGCTTTGCAGCAGGCTCTTGCAGCAGCCTTTGGCTGTTGGTCTCACAGATGCTCTTGGGTCACTTCTTCTTACAGATACGGATCAAGATTTCCTGTGCTGTGGTGTTGCAGAAGTAGTATTTTACATTTCTGTGATCTCTTGTGCTGGGCTGTGGTTTTAAGGGCTGGATTCGGTCTCCAACAGTGTATCTACAACCCACCAGATTTGTACTCTGTGTGCTCAGATGCAAGCATGTATGGCATACTAACATACTGCTCCTGCATTGCCTATTTTTAAGATTATGGAAAAGCATAAAGTACTTCAACTAAGACAACTTATTTTTGCTCTCTGTTTTGCCATCTACTGCAAATATATTTGGCAAACCTACTAATCAATGTTGACTGGTCTGCTGTGGGCTGTCTTATCTGTGTTTGACTGTCTTGTCCGTTATGATTTGTTGAGTATAATTTTGTTTTGTTATAGCCTAGATCTCGATGAAAATTCTTTACATGTCTGCTCACTCCAAATGGGATTTATTGAGGGTGATAGAAGAACACTTATAATGTGCAGTGTACTGAATGAAAATATGCTCATAATAATTGCACTTGTCTTACATCTGCATTGCTAAAAAGTTGCAAAGAGTTTGAATTAAGGAGAGAAAACTGCTGAAAAGAGGACTGAATGCAGATTATGACAGGATGGAGTAAATTTTCTTTTGATTTTCTTAATTTCTTTCAAGACTGAGTATTTTGTCTCCAAGCTGCACAGTACTTAGAAAGCGGGTTTCTTCTGAACCCTTGCTTTTTGTAAAGAAAACTAGTTGAGATGTCAGTCAAGCTCCTGAGGTTTGAGCCTCAAAAAAAAAAAAAGTTTTGCCTAGCCTTGTTTCCAGTCATGTGTCACTGCTCCCTGGACCGTGAGTAGAAGGGGTTATGGGGAGAGCAGTGCAACTGCATCAGCATCACGATGCTGCTGGGCAGCGCTAACGAGGAGAAGCTGTGCTACAGTCCTGTCTCAGCCTCTGCCTTCCCTCCCCTGCTGGCACATTCCTGGCTCATTTGCTCTCTTATGGTTGTGATAGCTGAAGCAGAGACTGTCTCTTGCGATGGGAGGGTCTGGCACAATGAAATCTTGAAGTGGAGGTACTAGTGTACAATAAGAGAAAAAGAGAAAGTACAGGGGAGCTCTGGCATTGATTCCATCTGGCAGCCCTGGGGCTCAGAGTTGTTCGTGATTTGCTAAGATCTTGTTGGTACTCAGAGGCCATGTAATAATGATAATTATGTTTTTCTGTGTTTTCTGTCCCTTGTTGATAAATTTTGGTGCACTTATCATTCTCTTCCTCTCCCCCCCCCGAGCCCCCTGCTTTATAGCTACTGCAAGACTGTTAATTATTACTCTTTAAAGTCTAGCAAATTTTCAATATAGGTGGTAAATCACAAGTGCCTTGAACTTTTGTAAATAATTTAAGATAGGTAAAAAGAGTCTTAACTTGAAAAGAACAAACCAAATCAAAACTACACCACAACCCTCCCTAACAATATTCTTGCCAGTTTGCTTGAATTTTTTATATAGCACTGCCTCGATTAATCCTAAAACTGCACTGTAGCTCTGTCACCTACACAGAAAGGTGGTGGTGTGTGAGATGTGTCAAACAAGACAGAAGTGTGCAAAGTGGCCACACTTGGTCGCTTCAAAATCATCATCTTTCTCTCTTGCTGTTACACTGTTTTCAGTACCTGGCATCGTGCTGTGTCCCGCAGCAGTGTTCCTTCCCATGTGTTTTCAGAGTGCCATTCAGTGAGGGTAACTGCTGTAAAAAACACATAGTTAGAGAAAATGGCATATTTTCTGTATAATTCAGGAATTTAGAAAAAGTTGCTTCATTTCTTCTCTTTATTAATGAGAAGTAGACAAAAATCTACTTATCTTCAACTAGGTTAGTCCAAGGTAAATGGTCTTCTTCCTTCTGAGAATAATGTCATTACCTATATTCTCCAGAAGCAGAGTGGTTGTGACTTCGTGCTCTGCTCTGCACTGGGGCAGCCTCACCTCGAGTTCTGGGTGCCACAGTATGAGAAAGACAGTGAGCTGTTAGAGAGCGTCCAGAGGAGGGAAACAAAGGTGGTGAAGGGCCTTGAGGGGAAGCTGTGTGAGGAGACTGAGGTCACTTGGTCTGTTCAGCATGGAGAGGAGGAGACTGAAGGGAGACCTCATTGCAGTTACAACTCCCTCATGGGGGGAAGAGGAAAGGCAGACATCGATCTCTTCTCTCTGGTGACCAGTGGCAGGACCTGAGGGAATAGCCTGAAGTTGTGTCAGGGAAGGTCTAGGCTACACATCAGGAAAAGGTTCTTCACCCAAAGGATGGTTGGGCACTGGAACAGGCTCCCCAGGGAAGTGGACACAGCACCAAGGCTGACAGAGTTCAGGAAGAGTTTGGTCAACGCTCTCAGGCACATGGTGTGACTCTTGCAACTGAGCATATTCTGTGATTCTGTGACTTGAGTCAGCCAGGCCCTGTATGTAAAATGCCTTGTTTCTAGTAATCTGGTTAAGAAGTCAACAACCTGATGATATGTAAGGCAAAACCTGCAGAGACTGTGCTTCCATTTCTCAGTCTGTTAAAGTACAAGAACAGAAGGCTTGCAGCCTAGAGCTTAATTAAACAAGTATATTTTCAGCTAATTATTGGAGAGAGGAATTGCTGTGTCCAAATTACAATAAGAGAGTTTCCCATTAGAAAAACAAAACAGAAAACTTAGAGGAAAAAAAACTTAAAGAAAAATAGCTGTCAAATTATTCTGAAAGCCACTGGTTACATGTCAGTCAGGGGATCTTGCTGCTCATGGCAACAGCCTTTACTGACACAAGATTAGAAGTTGCTTTTTCAACTGTCATCCAGGAGTGTACAAGTAATTGATTTTTAGGTTCAAGTGTCAAACTAAAAATAACAATAATAATAAAAAAATGACTTACATTGGATAACATGTATGGCTTCCCCCTCATCCATATGGAAAACCAAAATTATTTTACGTGAATAAAATATTACATTTTGGTTATTTTTTTCATAACAGTGAAAAAACAAATGGATAGATTCTCCTTATAGGTATGTTAATTGGTTTCTGTTCTGGCAAAGATAGGTGAGTTTAAGCATTTTATAGTGGATTTGACTATTTCATAATATTAATTAGCTATACTTTTTTCACATAAAGGGTCAAATTTTGGGAGCTGTGCGTGGCTATGTACTGTATCATTCTCAAAGGAGACAACTTGAGCATCTGATAATGTCTGATTGCATGTTCATAAGATTCATAAGGGCAAAGACTGACATGAAAGCTGCCTTTGGTATTTGAATCCTCATTTTCTCTTAAAATAATCAAGTAATTGAAGCCTGTAACGTAACAAAACACAAATGAAAGTGTACCACTCCCTTTCATCTCCTTGTAGGTAGGTCCAAATAATATTTTGTGATGACACAGTGAAATCAAAGGTGATGTTTGTCTTCAGGATGTATGATGATGCCTTTTGGAACCAGCAGGGCATTAGACCCTCGCTCTGTCCAGACTGGCACCTCGGACTCATGAGTCCCTGTGACTGAAGGTGCCAGTTCAATTGCTGATACTTCAGTTCACTAACCCCAGTCTTTCCAGTCGCTGGCATTGCAGACCCTCACATACACACATGAGCACAGAAGCAAGAATCCCTCACCCAGAAAAACAGAAAAAAATGGAATTTGATAAGAAAATAAGACAAATTGTGGCAATCAAGAGGAGGATGTTGACAGAGAAGTGTACAGAGCACTGTTAACAGGAGATTGCTCCCTTTTATTCCCTTATCCCTCTCTATTTTCCAACAATTGTTCCCTTTCCAAATCACCTAGATCCATCCTTTTCCTCAATTTCAACTCCTTTCCCAAACATCCCTTAAATCCTGTGTGATCCCCTCTGTCTGCATTCTGTAAGACACAAAACTGAACACTGCCACTGCGCGTCCGTGCTGTTTTATGTGTGTGCAGACCAGCCTTTATCACATAAACCACTGCTGTTGTCTTGGCTTCTTTTTTCAGTCAGTTCATATGTTAAAGGGGATTATGATGTCTCACGGGCCACATGCATCTCTCTACCATGAAAGTCTGGAGGTTTTTTTGCTCAGTAGGACTGAACTGTGTTTCAAGAAAACCATGTCTGGGACTGTGTTGCCTGAGTTTTTGCTTTCCCTGAGACTCTGGTCTAGGAAAGACTGATATCAAGAGGTACCTGAGTTTACTAGCAAATGGCAAATATTAATTTAATAGATTAATTAAATATTTTTCCAATACCAAACTGGAATTTTGCTTACTTCTGAGCAAAACGTGAATATTTGTCCTAAGTCTGATTTGTTGTTATTGTTAATTTTTAAACTCAGCTCTGTTATTCAGTTCTTAGTCCTTGTGACTTCTGGTTTCTGTCTATCAGTTGCAGATGCAAGAAAGCCCTTAGATAAATTGTCTCTGTTCTGACAGATCCATCTTCTAACATCTTTGCTCTACACCTTAGTATGACAGAACCTACATTAAACTTAGTCAGTTAATAGTAAAAAGGTTCTGGTACAGAGTTCTGATGAAAAGTAGATTCTCAGACATTGTGCTGTTGCTAGAAGAATTTTTTTTTTTTATCCTCTAACAGGACATCTGTCACTCTGTGGTGTTGACTAAAGTTAGAGCCAATGGAAACATATTCTCTGCATCACACTGGGTTTCCATAAAATAATGTTCGTGGAGTTCAGCTTCCCTAGTTATTTCTGTTTCCAGCAGTACTGGAGACAAAAATGAATTTATTTTTGCAGCTACCAAAGTCACCGTGTTGTGTAGGGTAATGGGAGTTGCGATGGAGTGAGTCTGTCTATTGACCTCTCTCTTTTCCAGCAGAATTCAGTGACTGCTGTTGGCTCTTGCTGTCACCAAGCAGGAGACACAAAACCAAGATATTAGTTCAGCAATAACCTGGGCCAGGGTAAAGAGTCTTCCTAGCCATTTTGGAAAACCTGACTTTCCAGATGTTCTGCTCTTGGAAGTAGCTGTAGATGTTCCTTCTACATCACAGCAGCTGACCTCTCTGTGCTCTGGCTGTGCTCCCAGCCTGGGTGGTTGTGGCTGCAGCCGTCTGAGTTGCACACGGAGATGAGGTAATTTTCTGTTTCTGTGCCATCTGCACAGATATATCTGCAAGGAACAAAGACTAGCAAATAGCAAAAAATCAGAGGACCAGGAAAAAGAGAGGAAAAATAAGCAACAAATGTTAATCACTGGGATGGCAGTAAAGCAGTGCTTAAAAACGCTTTTGGATGCATTAGGTTGATTTTCCTCTCAGTTCGCTTGGTCAGATTTTGAGGTAATGATTTTCATAACTTCCTAGATGACTTCAGTACATGCCTTGCAATCTAAGGGAGAAAGGTCTTTTATCTTCCTATGTACCTCAGCTGTAAGACTGGTTTCATAGTAGTTAGCTTACCTTTGTCTAAATAAGCCATGTGTGATAGCGCTGAGAGCTCTGTTCTTTTCCCTTGCCACATGGCAGTGTTCACACCTCAGCTGTTCCCTGCCTATACATATTCAGGAGGAAGTTGCGAGAGCGTGGATTTTTTATTAATATAAAAAAACTGTTTCCACTGTCCTTGTGTAAATTTGTACCTTTTTTTAGAGCTGCAATTGGATTTTTTTTAATATAATCACAGGAATCCAAGGATAGGAGACTTCAGAGAAATGGAAACCATTGTGAGAATCTCAGTCAAATTCCTAATGATTTTTAGAAACATAGCATGAAAGAGAGGCTGATTTTTGTTAAGTGGACTTATCTCAGTGTGGATTTCACATAGGTGATGTCAAGACTTACATGCAATGAGTAAATCTCTCTCCTAGTGATGGAGATATTGTTTAGGGCACAACTACAATTTCAGATGCACATGTTCACTTTTGTAAGTCCTGTAAGTTTCTGTTTGGTACAGTGTGTATAATGCCTTTTGTGATAGGTGACAATCTGTGACTGAGCCTTTCTGAATAAAAGACAGTTTCTCTGAGGCTCTGGACGATCTCATCTCCTTGCAGAGAAACTTCAGTGTGTTCCCAAGGTTTTGAAAACATTGTTGGATAGGCTTCTCTAACACCTTGCCCCTCTTTGCTGCTTTTTTTTTTCCCAGGATAATTTCTGCTCATCAACTAACACGAATTCACATTGGCTTCTGCTCAGTGCTTATCAAAATGGCTTTGTTCTGTAGAAGCAGCACAGAGGAGAGATTCCAGTGCCTTTCCCTCTGAAGAAAAAGCTCGTATTGTGTAAACCTTTCCTTTATGTTCCATAGTAAATGGAGCTGTTAAATATGATGTTAACAGAGGCATAACTGATCATCTCCACAGAAGCTGAAAACTGTTTCAGGGAACCTTTCGCAAGGCAGAGCTGAGGGCTAATGTATGTAGTGCCATGAGAGCCCCCTGTTGCTAACAGGTATATTTCAGCGGAGCCTGTCAGCAGCAGATGAGGCTCTCCTCTGTCTGCTTTGACTGTATCTGGAAAGCAGAGCTCCAGGCAGCATGGTGTGGATGTGGAAGGGTACAGCTGCTTCGCAATGTGAAGCGTGGTGCGGTGTGTGCAGAACGAACAGAGGAGAAAAACCTGCTATCTGTGTGTACCCCCTTCTTTCCTCCTGAATCTGCCCTATTCCACCTGAGCATCTCCTGCAGTCATAAATACTACTTTTTCCTTTAAGGTCCTGTGAAAACATAGGCCTGGGGAGGGCTGGATATTTCTTTGCTCAGAGGATTTTTTTTTTTTTTTTCTTTTTAGTGAGGAGAAAGATTAGGAATATAGAGCATCTGGATTGGGGTAGATGTATGGGCTACAGACTGTGGGCATGGATGCTGACAGATACGTGGCACAGAGCCATTGGGGCTTCTGTTTCCCCTCCACCTCAAGTAGTGGCAAGGCTTGTCCTTCACCTCAATACTTGAGCAGACAAAGACCCAGGTATGCTCAGTGTTGCCACCTGTGGCATGGCTCTCTAGATGACCTTTAAAGTTCCTTGATGTCTTAGCAGGCAGGTTGCTGGAAACCAGTGAGGCTTCCATATAAATTGAGAGTATTTCAGCTGTCCTAACAGGTATTTTCCATTAAATGCATTGGATTTGATGAGTTGCTCTCCCTTTACTTCCATCAAATGCTTTCTCCTCTGCTCTAGCTGGGGGCATTATATTGTTCATAAAAGCACAAAACCTAAGAGCAGTCCTGTGACAATGACAGGGTTCGGGAGTTTAGTGTTTGCCATTTCCTCTGTGGGTAAAGAGGGAAGTCTTACTGAAATCCAAAAGTCTGTTCATCTTCAGCTGCAGTGGCCCTCACTTGGCCTTCAGACCCGCAGCTGTAACTTGTTGCTCTACAGGGCTGAAAAGTAAAGCGGTATCACTTGTACAAGGGGGAAATGGAAGCAGTTGAATGACCCATATGAATGTGTCTGCTCTAGGTCTAAGGCTCTGCAACATGGAAAACACTTGTGTTTTTTGACAAAGGTGGTTTTAAAAAACCTGGGCACAAAACAAAGATTATTAACAGGGGATATCTCTGAAAATGTTGTTCTTGTGAGGTCTTGCATGGTTACATCACTGGAATCACATATCTAGTCTTGGGTATCAATCCTTATTTACAACAAACTTAAGGGAGTTGGATATTCAGTTTGCGACAATTTCTGTTATCTCACCCAATTTTGTTATTTCAACTTCTTAGACTGCCTTTAAAATGATATTTCAGGTTCTCATGCCTCTTTTGGTGCCAGGGCTAGATTTCAAGTTAAAACTTTCCCTGACCTTTGGGCACCAACACTGTGCAGATACCTAGCTATTGTGCACTACCTCAAACTTCTAATTTTAAGTTTCTAATTCATCCATTATGAGGAAATAGTATGTTCCCTATGTTGGGGTTAACTTGGTAGAATGGTAGCACATCACTTGAAATAGCTTACCATACCTGGTGGTGAATTGTGTGGCTTCAGAGCAGCTCTACCAGGCTTTTTATTTTACTGGTAAGCATGCTCCTAAATGTCCTGGGGATGAGTTCTCCCACTCTCTCCAACAGCAATAAGGAAAAATGAAAGTCAGGAGAGGGTCATTGGCAACTAAGTTACTGTGCCAGGCTGAAAGCCCAGCCCATTAAATGTGAAAATCCATTAATTGTTTAAGTTTTGATTATATCTTTCTTTCAGACCCAGGATAACATATTCATAGCGACATAAATAGGTGGATGTACATTGGATCACATAATTTGCAGGGTGTCTCCAGCTGTGGAAGATTTTGTAAATGTGTGGTTAATACCTTCAGTTATCACCTCCAATTGAACAGATGCAGGAAGGGCTCCAATAAACCCACTGCACGGCTGTGGGGAGGGATGGAGAACTGGTGGGACCGAACCGAACTGCATTTTGTCTTTTGTAAGCGTAGCATATTGTCGAAGCCTAGAAGAAAAAATATGAGTGATTATTGAAATTCTGTTCCTGTAATCTGCTGAGTGCTGATGTCTGAGAAGACAGAGGCTGTTTAGCAAATACGCCCCCGCATTGTCATTAGTGATGGGATTAAGTAATGGGACTTTAATATATTTAGTTATTTAGATCATGACAGTCTATCAGCTTTATATCAAGTACTCAGCATGAAGTCCTCTGCCTTAGTCCTACCTACTCCTCTTCATTTATCAGCAAGGAGAAGCCTGCAACAGTGTAAATACAGTATTTATGGCAAGATAGAAGCTGCATGCAGTCCGTATCTTTTCAATCACTGATATATTGGGCATAAGAACTGTTTGAAGACATGTTTACAGGTAAAAAATGCAAGTTTTAGATGAAAACTGCATTTTTTCCACTCAAAAAGTAGTTTTGATGCAAGTCTGGCACTCTTCCATTTGGAAACTCTGGATTAAAATTGTTGTTTTCCTCTATTTCTTAAGAAATCCTCTTCCACCTCTACCCTGTACTCACACACGCACACCAGTTTTTAAATCTGGAACCAATGTGTCCATTGGAAAAAAAAAAATCTTTTGAAGACCTCCAACTGAAGAGATATTTGGTTTTTTTGTAAAGTTTTATCTGTGTGCAATGGGGAGATAATTTTTCAAGCATGTCTCTATGACTTGCTTGTATTTGTAAAGCAATGGCAAGGCTGGAATTAGAAATCATGTCTGCTGAACCTCAGCTCTGCATTTCTAATGCAGCCAGCTCTTCTCCCAAGGTGGGTGCTTTTAAAATGATGGCACAATCACTGAAATCTGAGATGCTATGAAAAAGAGAAACACAGTATTTTTGAAAAAACCTTGATAGAACATTGGGGCAGATGGCAGTGGGAGAGAGATGAAAAGCGGTCCCTTGTGCGAATAAAATACATTCTATTCAGTTCACTTTGGTTATGGAGCACATTGCACTGAATTTTATAACAGTGTTATCGCATAAAAAAATGTGTGACTAGATGTCTGTGTTGTTGCAGCTGTCTGCACTTAAAAAAGGCAACAACCTTTGTACCCTCTACCACCCATAGGAGTAGAAAGCCCCTGAAAGGGCCATTATTAGCAGAAAGGTTTGGAGCTCGGGGCACTCAGTCCATTGGACTGTCAGATATTGTGGTCAGCTCTACAACTTCCTTGCGACCTTCAGGTCTCCTTCAGTGCTCCCTAGTTCCTAGTTCTTTGTGCAACCAATTTAGACAGATCTGTCAGTTCAGAGAGAAGATTTTGAGAGCTGCTACCACACATTGCCATGGGCAAATTTCAGACTGGGATATTTCTTTCGTGGAGGATGCTTTTTAAAAACAAATGGGGAACAAATGGGATCTAAATTTCTTCATGCAAACTGTTTGCTGCTGTGCAGCTTCAATGTAAAAGTCAGATGGGAACACACAGATGAGTGCAACACAAATGAGAGAGAGCCACAATCATGGAATCATAGAACCACAGAATGCTTTGGATTGGAAGGGACCTTAAAGATCATCTGGTTCCAACTCCTTGCCATGGGCAGTGACACCTTCTAGGTGGACAAACGCCTGAAAGAGTGTGCAGGAGGCAGGTGTAAAAAGACACGGTCAAAAGCTCAATCACAGGGTCTCCCCCAGCATGCTAGACATCATGGCTAAAGATGAGCTGGTGGAAAGTATGGAGTTACCTGGTTTTCTTACACATAAGAGAAAGTGTTTTCCCATTGGTAGCAAGGCTGTGATTATCTCCCAGGCACTAAAGGAGTGTGGTTCTGCCTCTCTCTTGAGACGGGGAGAATGATGGGGCAACACGCTACTAATCACTATACAGTGTCTCCTACTGCACACAGACAGAGGAGAATACTTGAGACATTCTTCCAAAACCCCACCTGCCCTGAGGCTAGCAGAAGTCTTTGATCTCCCTTCCCATTTTGAAGTCATTCATTACCAGAGTGGTATGAAAAAGTCAGTGGTTCACCAAAAAAAATAGCTGATTGCTTTGCTTTTAGGCAATTTGAGGCAAGTTCTCAAAAGACAAACCCTAGGAGGCAAGGCAGAAGAAAATAGTTTCTACTGTGAAGGAGGCTTATTAAAAATAGGGAACATGTAAAGAAAATTCACTCTCTAAGTATCAGCTGTGCATGTCCAAATTGATTTCATGAATCTATCACCTTTTCTCACCTTTCTCTCCCCTCTGATGAGGTCACTTCTAATAAGTTTCCTGCTGCGATCCCAACACTTGGTGAAAAGATCTATGGGAAACCCATTCAAGTAGCTGTAGTTTGGCATAAAGGCCTTCTATTAATGAAGTGACACCAGAAACACAGCTTTCATCTCCTGCAGGGTCACTGCTATAAGGAAGTACTTATGCTAAAGTCATTCTTTTGTTCAGAAACATGGTCTTGACTGAGGTACCAGACCCCTGGGAAATTACATTTCTGTGGAGCTTGAACATAATGAGCAACAAGAAAATCCTACTAGCTCAAAAGCCAGGTTGGTATATTCCTGCTGCACCAACACCCCCAGGTCAGCAGCATTCAGGCAGCATCCAGTGTGCTCACCTCTGCTGAGATAATTGCTAACCTCGGCAGCTTATTCCATGGTGTGGTGGGTTGACCCTGTCTGGACACCAGGTGCTTACCAAAGTCACTTTATGGCTCCCCTCCTCACCTGGGCAGGTGAGACAAAATATAAGGAAAGGCTTGTGACTTGGGATAAGCACAGGAGGGATCAACTCACCAACTGCTGTCACAGGCAAAATAAATTTTACTTGGGGAAAAATTTATTAACAATCAAATTAGAGTAAGATCATGAGAAATAAAAGCTAAATCTTAAAACATCTACCCCCTCACCCCTCCCTTCTTCCCAGGCTCATCTTCACTCCTGATTTTTCTCTACCTCCTACCAGTGAGACAGCTGAAAGCAACAGGGAGATGGCTCTTCGTTGAAATTTATCTGGAGTGTCGATTGCCACATGATATAGTGGTTGCCATTTACTGATGAGGAAAACTTTCACTGTCGGTGGGCATTCTTGAGGTTCATTGAAAATAAATTGATTGAAACTGGCTAAATACATAAAACCAACATTTGGCTCAAAGTCTTGGAGACCACAAGAAGTTGTCTGTCAACCGTAGACCATGAGGAAGACACCATACCTGCTTGTTAATGGAGGCCTAAGGTGATGAGTGGGAGATGGCTTCTGTACAAGAGCGTCTATGGGTGTAGGCATGTCCTTGCTCTGACCAAGTATGACCATTCCTACGCTTTTTGCTGTTATAACTACGTGAAACTTGTATTAAGAGGGGCTTGCCTAGCTAAAGAAAAGTCTCTGCCAATCTGCTTTTAGAGGTCATGCTTTTACAAGGTCAACAATTTCTTCTTGCTATGCTTGTTAGAGAGCACGTGCAAGTGTGAGTCAAGTTACAGGATCATTTCTAACAAGGAAAGGCTAGAAAAAGGTAACCATTTTTTCTCCCCCAAACTTCAAACTGTGAAAAAGGAAAAATATGTTATCCATCCTGATTTGTCATGTTTCTGTTTCTTGCCTCCCTGCTACATTTTCCTAATTAAAAAAAAAAAAAAAAAAAGCTTAAAGGGACAGAAGGGGGAGAAGAAAAATGCATTTTATTTTTCGATCCTTAATCCTGGTCTTGCATGGTGTTATATGTATTCTTGCTTTGCACAGTTTTGTTTGCCTGTCCTGGGCCACTCAGTTTTACAGAGGCAGGAAGTGGTTCTGTATTCAAGTGAATTTTGTACACTGCATTCAGGTGGGCTTTGAGCTGTTAAAGCCTGTGTAGCAAGCAATGGAAACACTAGCATTTTGTGCTAGGAACAGTTTAACAGGAGACACAAAAATGGTGACTACTGATATTCATCTTCATTGTATTGATCTCACATTTTAATGATAGAGGAAACACGTCCACTGGGTGCTAGCTCATTTTTAGCTAATCCTAATGGGAAAGCTTGGAGAGAAAAATGATTTTTAAATACTTAATCTCTTTAGGAATTAGGTGATTTGGGCTTTTAAATAGTATAAAAAGGCTGTAATTTACAACTTAAATAGTGTAGTTTGTGGTTGCCCTGAGTCAGGAAAATGAGTTCCGTGAAAGATTTAATAGAAGTTGTCAAATGATGAAAACCTTAGTATCTTTATGATTAAAGTGCTCCAAGGTTTGCATTTTGGCAACTTGATTGTACAAACACCGCTAACTGCAGAATCAGGCTGGAGATGGATCATGAAAACACTTGTAGAGCTGGAATGCTATGCCAAAAAATATGTGCATCTAGGGAAAGGAAAAAAAGCTGTCTGATTTCTTGCCATTATTTAATGACAGAGAAGCAAGCAGGTGGGCAAGAATATAAAATAGGAGAACACCCTCCCTGCAGGACTTTATTCATTCTGTTGTCTCCAACCTTAGGCAGAGAAGTTTTGGGCTGGTACCAGAACTCTGAGGAGAATAATTGTTTACATTTCTCCTTATTTTCTCTCTCCACTTTCAGGAGCTCAATGGTCTCTCTGGATTGGGAGGTTCCAATTGGCTCTGCAGTTCCAGTGATGGGAAGAAAAATAGTAACAATTCTCTGTGTCTGTCTCAACAGAGGAGTGGCTACTCCACAGACACAGATTGGTAATGCTGGGAGCTGCCCTGTGGCATACCAGGATAAATGTAGAGAACAATGGCATGGTTTCTTTCAGGGTAAAGTTGATTTCTCAACAAAAAGCACAACAATGCTATGACTGCTGGGTATTTGGTAACCCAGTTTTTGATAAACTGCTGAAAATGCCACACACTTTTATGTTTTGTCTAAAATATTTGGTGACAGCAAAATTATATATAATGTAAAGAGATGTATTTTGGCTTCTTTTTTTTCTCCTCGCTTACTGAGGAGGTAGTTTTCAAAAAAAATAGAAGTTTTGCTATGCGGTCTGAGATGTTTCTACAAGCGAATGGTGAATGGGGGAGGCTAAGATCCTTGAGAAGGAGAGTAAATCAAATTCAGGGTACTGGGAGCTGTGTGAAGTAGTGCTTTGCAAGGATCTGAGTGACTTGACATTGTTATTGCGTGGCAAGACAGATGAGCTTGGAAATGTGGACTCAGAAGGGATATATCAGCTGAAGATCAGCTCTGCTGAGGCTCAACAGTGTGGAATGAGATCTAACTATGATTTGGAGACATGTTTGGTTGGTACTCTACCTGCTTTTGTAACAAAGTCAAGATGCAAGTAATTTTACAACGAAGTATATTGTGATAATGTATTAATGAAAGACTTAAATAGGTTGTGAAAATGAGTTAAACGGAGTATTTAATTTTGTTTAAATGAAAGGCGGTTTGTTCTGATTAAGAAGGCTAGTCAGCGTGGATCTGTTTTCTATGCAGCCGCTTTCCCAAGTCATTTGGAAGTTTTCTGTATCAAGAGCTGTGTGGCATATGAGGAGATGATGCATCATCCCAGTCCTGTGGAATCAGAAGTGGCATGTGGTATTTCCATGTGCTCCTGCTGAAAGAGGGTGCAATGAGTCTGCTGTGTCTCAGGCAGGCCTGGTGGAACAGGATTAGCATGACTGGTGTGTATTTGGCTCAGCAAAAGGGAGTGCAACTTCTTCAGGCAGCAAGGTAAAACAAATCATTTCAATTGAGAAACTGTTTAATAAAGATGAAACAGCTTTTTTTTTCCTGAACTCTTTCATTCTGGAAAAAAAAAAGAATATAATACTTTCTTGTAAGCACTTCTATTTTCTCTGATACAGAAGAATAAAGATTGAATTACTAGAATTTCCCATTCAATAGAAACGTTGATTTCTGCCTGCCCTCCTTCCTCTGCCACATAAGGCAGAAGATTATTCTTGAAACTGATAATAAAGGACCAGAAATGGAACACTCAGTTACAGAGAAGAGTGAGACAATTGTGTCAATATTGCCATTTAAACATGGATGGTGTCAAAGAGAAATTTTTTTTTTCAGAAGTCTTCTTCTGCAGTTCCTGGTTAGCCACTAATGTTGAAATGTATTCCTACCTCTGTTTGCTGTGCTGGGCATGTCTGAAAACTTCCAGCTTTTCCTACACCCAGTTACAGGTGAATTTCACCTTTTTGAAATGCTGCTTGGAGTCATGGGTGCTGACAGCTTTTCAGAAGCCTGGACTAAAAAGGTCCAAAAAACTTAATTTTTACTTGGGAAAGGAGTTATCGGTGGAGGGAATAAATCGAGGTAAGGGTAAGATAATAGTGAACAGAATGAGCCACACATGGCAAAGAGCAATTCACTGAATTAACGCTTGCTTTGTCAAGGAGCATGTTTTATAGGGCTGGGAGCAGGGCTGAGATCTTGAGAAGACCAGAAAAGCACTACTTAGATCCAGAGCTGTTCCCTCTGCATAACAGAAGAGAGAAAAGACAGTGTGGATAAGAAACTGGTGGATGTGGATCTCTTTTAAAGTAGTGAACTTAGGAAAAGGCAGAAAGGAATTTGGCCCTGATCTGAAGTGGGTTGGACACATATCAGGGAATATAGCCAGAGAAAAGAGTGATGCTTCTCCAAGTCCAAGGTGCCCCATATTGATGTGGTGGGGACAGAACACCCTCTATGGTGCTGAGTTTGATGGCCATGAATATTGTGCTGGCCTAGCAAATGAGGTTTGTATGTTTTTTGGGAGACTTGTCAGCTCCTTTACTGTCATGGCCTATCTGCAGTGTCTGGTCATCCTACTCATTGCATGAGTACAAGACAGAGAGATGGAGACTGCAGTCCAGGTTTACTTGCTGTCTGCAGTGATGTGTTGACTTCCTTGCAGGATATTTCAGGGTTTTTTCCTCCCTAGTGAAAATATGAACTCTGAAATTTGTATGAATATGCACCTCTTTTAGCTTAGCATTTGTGCAGGCAGTTTATCCATAGATAAATCAGAGGCTTCTGTTGCTCAGATATCTTAAAGGGTAATATCGTAGCACTGCAAGGTAGTAACAGTCTCCTCCTATAATTTCTCTAGCCCATTAGTTTGAAGAGTGATTTACACTTGGAGGAATTAAGAGAGCTGTCCAGCCCATACAGCATGCTGTGGCTAAAGTAGTACAAGTATATCTGTAATGCAGCTCTCTCTGGTGGTTTTTCACCAGCTCTGAATGAGGTGAAGGTCAGACCAGGAGAGGTTCAGGACTTGCATTGAGATCCTACTTTATATTGGTGATACTGCTGCTTAAAAATATTGAACAGAAATAATAACTGTTTTAAGTTATTATGCATAAATAAATGATGGAATGTGCAACAGCAGTGGCAGTATTGCAGATGTACCAGATGTACTCAGGAGGGTATTTAATCCAGCCACCCACCCTGAGCAGGGCCAAGAGCACATTCAGACCAGGTTGCTCAGGACTTCTTCCAACACAAGGGCAGCTTCCTGACTGCTCTCAGCAAGCTGTTTCAGTGCTTTATTAAAACTCAAATGAAATTGGAAAATAGCCAAAAGGCAAAAACAATTTCTTGTTTGCCGATTTTGTTTTGGTGGTTTTGTATTTGTTTCTTCATGTAAACCAGCCCCTCTCTCTACTTTTTTGTATGTTTTTTGTGACTTGAAGGGTGTCAAATCCCCTTATCTATCTTATTTTATTCACATTTTTTAAAACTGAAAAGCAGTGGAGGGGAAAAAAAGCATAGGGAGGAAATTTCAGTTTCTTTCTTTTAAGTCCTTTTCTATCTGTGTGGAGGATAGAGCAGGACTGGAGATCACCTGCTGTTTCTGACATAATCCTTTGGGATTTGAAGATGTGAGAGTAGAGTCTATTTCTGATCTTTGTTGCTTTCAACAGCAAAGGCAGCTCTTGGAACTGAAGGACTGAGGCTCAATCCTTGATTGTATTGAAAAAGATGCAGCTTACTTTCTCATATCAAACCCATTCCTAACAGAAACTATAGCCCATCCAGGTTGCTGCTGAGGGTGTAGGCAAGTTATCGCCAGAAAATAACTGTGTTGTGGTAGAGTGCTGTAGTATGGTAGCCAAAAATGGACTTCTGAATTCCTAGGTTCCTTCCTCTGAACTAAAATGTTACTGCCTTGACTACCACCAGAACTGTGCCCAGCCATACCCACCTTCCACTGAATGGGTATTTAAAATCTGCCTGGGTATTGGGACATCCTTTATGCTGCTGCTGGACAAGTGAGGTTTCAGGAGAGAAGGTCACTGGAAAGACTTTAGCCAGGCTCCCAAAGCTGAGCTGCCATAGACTATGCTAACAAAAGCAAGGAGGAAATCAAAACCAAGCAGTTGCGTGCCAGCTTCTTGCACAGAAGGAGATGCTGTGGTGAGCAAACCAGTGTTTGCCAAGTGGGAAAAAGAAAACTGACTGGCAAGGAGAAATGTTACTTGATGGTTTGAGGGACAAGCAAGTTGAATAAACCCAAACCACTGCCTATTCATCAGAATGGGACAACATGGAAAATAATTTGTAGCTGGCATTTTCCAATGATAGGTCTCTTTAAACTTAGTGATAATGCCTGCAATTTGTTTGCACATGACCAAAACAACTTTGCCTTTGCTGCTGCACTTTCTGCAACATCTGTGTCAAGCCTGGTGATGATGGGCAGACTGTTAATTTCAATCATCAGCCCAAGTGTGGCAGCAGTAATCAAAAATGCATGCTTAGAGTGAGGAGACTAACAAAGCAGTAAGAGCAAATATTGGCAAGTATTAGCAAATATTTGCTAGTATCACTGCTGTTAAACAGTGCAATGTGAATTCCAGCCGGCGTCAGAGAAAGTTTAGAGCTATGCTAGAACAAATCATAAAACTCTAATGGAAATTTTGGGTTCCCAGCTGTTCAGGGAACAGCTTGAACCTTCTGATAAGCTGAATTAAAGTGGGATTGAGCTGCCTGACATCTTAGATTCCTTGAAAAATCGCATCCTAAGAAGTTGCTTACTGCTTTGCATCAATTCTGCAGGTAGTCTTGAGTGTGTTTTTCCTCTGCTCTCACCAATAGGAGCTTTGCCACATGCTTTATGTCTCTGCTTTCATTCTGCCAGCTTTATTTGTCAGGTTTGCTTTATATTCTGCAAATGCTGAATTGATTCATTTGGCAGATTTATGGATTTGCCTCATACCAGTTGTGGTTTAATATGGAAAATAAAGAAGTGGATTTCAAGTACCACATGTTCTAGTATCTCTGCCAGTAAAAGAGTATATGGAGGGACAGGGCAAATCTCAACTGATATCCATTTTTTATTGTCTGTCTGCTTAATCAGTGGAGGCCAAAAGTTCTTTTGATTCACTCCAAAGGAACAATCAAGGTTCCCAGACATTAAATATTGATTTTCATTTACTGGATACAGAGATACTCCTGGAAACTACAGTCAGATCCTCTCATGTATTTAGCACCCAGTATTGGATCACTCCTTTATACATCATTGCTACATTAAAAAACATTCTTAAGAACATGGGTTTGCCAGAAATGTTCTAAGGGGTTATATGGGTGTTATTTCACTTTTATAGTAGAAAAATTCAGAGTTAACTCAAGTTCTAATTTTTTGCTTTCGGTATGAAACTATTGAGGTGTTTTGCATTTCTCTCCTCTGTCCGCTATACAATTGTGGATGTGCAAGAAAAGAGAAGGCTTGTTCGAGATTTGGAAAAGATCACTGCAGTGGAGCAGACTGCTTCACAACCTCTTTCAGTTTCAAAAAAAGTTTGAGAATTTGTGCCTGTTTTGAAAACCAGGAACTTCTGAATGTTTTCATGATACTACATAGCATCAATAGCTGTACCTTCAACTTACAGGTCTTTCTAATAAGGAGAGAAAAGTTGACCCTGGATCTGAGAGGTCTTTCTTTGTCAAAAAGAAAAAAAAAATTGTGGAGGCATCTGGAATATGATGTGTATTTTGAAAAGAGTTCCTGGAAAAATATTTGTCTTAGCCAAAAGTATTCCAACCAGCTCTCCATGGAACCCATTATATCTAAGGGCAGATATAGAAATTATTTCAGAAAAGATGCGATGTGTGTATCTTGCCCAGATGTCAGTGTACTAACAGAAACTATGCAGATAATACAAATAATAAAATACACAAATTTGCTCTTGCAAATAACGTTTCTGAGTTGCATCTGCAATCCTAATTTTTTATGTTGGTTGAAAAGGATGATGACTTTGGAATATTTACATAGTCAGCTATGCTAATTGTCTCTCCTCAGATGCTGTAAGGTCAAATTTGGAGGTTGCAACTTAGACACTAACATTGAAATGCAGAACATCTAATATTTCATTACTGGGAGCTTCCTTGGTTCATCTAAACTAGGGTAAAATAACTACTTTGATTTGCTAGTGCAGTAAACCTGTTTTGCACTGGCATAAATTAGAATGTCAGATGCGAAACAGTAAAGTGAGTATTAGAGATCTGTATTTCTATACACTGGAGTAAAAAACTACTATGGTTGAATGTGGGGGTGTCAGCAAGAGATTGCTCTCACATGAGGTTTTAATTAGGGAAGCATCAAGCCTGAAAAGCTCCACTGAATTTTTCAGTTTTGCTGTACTCTGTTCAAGCAGAATTTCATCAGCCATGGCTTGTATCTGCAATGTATAAACCTGCTGTAGTTAAACCTGCACTGCTAAAGGGGCTAACACAAAGGAGATATTTACAATACATAGAAACATTTAAAAGTCCTTCAAATGAGAAGCGAGATGGAAGTTCTCACTTGCTACTATAGGTTCCTGTCCAGAGAGGTTATGAAATGTTTTCTCCTGCTTCTCCAAATCCCTTCCTGTAGTTTTTCCTTTTGATTTTGGAAAACTCGTTGCTCTTCTGAACCTACCATCTGTCAGGTGGAATCGTCCTATTTTTGCAAAAAAGAAATGCAAATTGTTGAGAGTGCTTGAAAACTGTTCAAGCACCATTGCTTACAGACCAAAGGGGTGCAGCTTTCTTTGGCCTCTGATGTTTGGACTCCTTTAGGGATGATGTGAAGCTAAAGTGTCTGTTGACACTCAACAAGTGATTGCTCAGAGAAAAGCTCCAAGGGATCTTACTGAAATCAAAAGGAGGGATGCAGCATTTTCTTGGATATCAGGGAAACATCTCCTGCATATAGCAATAACAAATTTTTGGCATCTACACTGACTTCAATTTTAAGTTCCATGCTGCAGGGGCAGAAGTGCCTGGAAAGAATTTGCTATGTTGCTTAACTTTTCAACTTTTTTTCCACTTTTCCCATGTCTCTGCACTGAATGACGTGGGGACCCAATTTTTCAGCTGAGCTCCTTCTAGAATATAGGGTATGAGATGCTTCAATCTTAGTCTTTGCTTGGGCACGGTTACTGAAGAGCAATGGATCCAATGCATATGACCCTGCTGTTGCTCTGTTTTCTTCTCCTAGTGGCTTCATCTAAGAACCCTGAACATGTCACCAAGTCCCTCCCCAGCTCCTGCACATTTTTTGGTGATCAGGCATCCAGCAAAGCAGGCTACTGTAATTTTTTTCTCCTGAAGAACAGACACAGGGCTCTAGAAAACAGTCAGCAGGTAGAGAGCTTGGGGAGAAAGCTGTGAGAGGGGATTCCGACTAGCAAGACTGGTGCAGAGCAGGGACTACTGAGAAAAAGATGGCCTGGGCAGAGACTAATGAGGAAGAGGTGAATCTGGGTGTGTGGTGAGTGGCTGTCATAGAAAAAGGGTCACAGGGAAGAGAAGAGGTGCTGAACAAGTAGGTAAAATTGCCTGAGACCACCTCCTCTTCACTGAATGGGAAGTGTGGTTATGACAAAGAACTTGTAAAGAAACCAGCTAATACAATACAGAAATGCGTAGAAAGAGCACTTAATTGTACCCAAGTGCCTTCTTGAATCAGGGTCCTGCTGCTGCTAAAGTATAAGACAACTGGATTTATCACTATTTACTATTAATCAATTTCTCTTTACTATTAATGTATCTCTATTTACTGTCTCTGTTTATTAACTCTATTTACTGTTTGCGCCACCTTTCCCTCACTCAAAGAAATGTGTAAAGAATAAGCCTAGACTTAAGCAGAATCACGGAGATATTATTTGAGATTGTCATAGTCCAAGTCATTAATTTCTTGTGCAGCTTTGTGGTTGAAGGCCTCTCCTGAAACCATCTTATGAATCTGTTCACCTTCCCAGACCTGTGTTTTGTTTGCAGAGTAAACTAAATTAGTTTCTTAAACAAGCTAGTAATAAATAGAAGCTAAATTCAAACTGATCTCGGATGGTATTCTTAGTGGACCTAGCCTCCTGAGGCGATGTGCTGTGAAGAAGCCTGCCATTTTTCAGATGCATTGCGGCAGCTTCACGCTTCGCATGACAAAGACCTGCTATCAGCCACAACTTCAACCTGCCTGTATGCCAGGTTAATGGAGCTAATCAGGACACGGGGGAGAAGAAAGAGTGGGTGAGTGGGTTGCCTAACAACGAAGGGTAAGGTGCAAGAAGAAGCTTTTTTAGTTAGTTTGTTTGTTTGGAGAGATTCTCAACATCGATCATCGATCTCTCCTTCCTTAAAATCAGGGATAAAACTTCCAGTGACTGCCTGCCCTTCTGAGTTTTAGTATGCAGCCCACCTGCACACAGCCCTTTCTTCTGCAGTAGCTGGCTGTACGGTCTGTCTTGATTAGATGCTGTAGCTTTGGCATTCTTTCAAATTCTTCTGATACCCATCTTGTCAAATCTGTCAATTCTTTCTTAAGAAACACTAACAAAAGACGGAAGACAAGGTAATGTGCTGGCCTGGTATTTAAGGCTTTCTTTGTTTTGATTTGCTATTACCTCTTATTTTTCCTCCTGTGAGGGACACAAAAGAGAAAAAATAGATACCAGATCAACAATCAAATTACAATGCTTGCTTTTTAGCGGTCCATGCCATTAGGATTCACCGTAATCAACTGCCGGTGCTCCCGGTGCAGGAAAGGAATTGAGATAACTTGATAAAGCACCTCTACTGTATTCAGGCTCCATCTGGCCCAAGCTTTTGCTTTGCTAGTACTTCAGGTTGCACTAGGATGTAACCTTCTTAAAAGAGATCAGTTGGGGATGAATTCTCATGGCTTCAGTTTCATCATAGTACTGCAGGGGGTAAAAATGTGTAATCTTTTTTAATACATTTGTTCCATTGAGAGGCTTCAAGTTAAGGATTTGTTATTTTTCACTCTTCTTGGGAATAAAGTATAATTTATCTGACTTTGGAAGAACATAATCAGCAAAGGAATAATATTAAAGAACAAAATTATGGTCTTCCACATTATTGTTGATTGTGTGAGTTTGTAGAGGAGCCTTGGGTGAGGTCAGACCATGTACACAGTGTTTGTCCTGACCATGTGTTGTGGTGGTGGAAGTGAAATACAGATATAAAGACTGGGTTACAAAGCTGCAGTGGCTCTGGGTGGCTGAGTGACCAGGACTGGTTATATATTTGTACATGAAAAATGCCTTCTTGGGCCTGAACTTTTGCACAAGGGGAAACAGCAGTGAAACAGTGATAGGAGTTGCTCCCAGCAGTTAAGATAAAGACTCAGTCCTGATAAATCTATATAATGTCTGTGGTGTCTGGACTCTACACCTCTTTAGGTGGCTGAAGGTTTGTGTTACCTCCTTTCTAGAACACGTGTTTTATGGAGGGAAATGAAGGGCCTCACCTGGCTTCTCTTTGCCTGAATGGGGCAGCTGCAGCCAAAACTTCCCTTCTTTTTCTTCATCCCTCCTAAAGTGTGAATGTATGCAGGGATGAGCTAGCAGTGAAAAGCTCGTGGTGGCTTGTTCTGTGGTTGAGAAGTGGAAGAGGTTTTACAGCTGAGATGACACTTCTGTGCTTGTGTGAAAGAAGCAGCATAGCTTTAAGAGCCCATGAGCCCCGATTAAGTGTCTTATTTTTTACATACATCATAAATAAAACTTCAAAGCTTCGAAAGTGAGGAATGGGGATGAGAGCACATTCTCCCATTCACTAGAAGTGTTTTTGCCTGCCAGAACCATTTACTAAATCTGCTAAACAGCTTTGTTAAGGTGTTTATCCCACCAAGACAGTTCATAGCTGTGGCATTCAGGGATATAGAAACGAATTCAGGCTATGCCAAGCATACAGGACAATGTTTCTGAGCTTGACACAATATAGTGGCTCATCTGCATAATCCCTCCATCCTGCTTGAGATGGAGAATGGAAAAGCAGTAGATACTGTATGTCAACCCTGACAGCTTTATTATAACTAGAGAGTCTGTTCTTCTGGTTTTGCTACTTTCTTCTTGCCAGCATTCAGTTTGTTAGGAGAGGGCTGCATTGCCCCCTTTGGGGAGTTGGAAAAACCTGGAAGGGTGGCAAGGATGCAGAGATTTCACTTTATACTGTCCCTCACTGTATGTGAAGATGCTGCAGATTGTCACTTTGCAGGTGCGTTGAAGAGAGAACATGTGGCTGTGTGGGCTGGCCTGTGTAAGGCAGAGTGCACAGTGGGTGAGCAGGGGAAAGCAGGGGCAGGTTTCCAAACCTGCCAGCTCCTTAGGCATGTCCATAAAGTGGCTAGATTTTCAACAGGGTACTGCTCTCAGCAGGACTTGCTGGGTGCTGAGGCCGCCTGAAAATTTGGCTTCTTGACAGTACGATGCATCACTTAATTGGAAAGATTTCTTTCAGCACCCTGTGAATAATCCGTTCTGTTTGAGTGTAAATAATATCTCTAATATTTCCTTTTTGGCTTTTGTGGAATATCATGGGGGTTTTTTTTCCCCCGAAAAAGCAAAGAGAGACTCTATTTATTGAAGTAGGATGAATAATTTTCAATGAATAATTTATTCAGGGAATCAGATCTGTTTCTGCGTGCAAAAATCTCCCCTCTTCAATTACTTACTCAAATGCATGTGACAAAATTTTTTACTGTTTCTCTCTTCAACCCCTCACATCCCCCACACAGCCCTTCTCATGGGGTTGGGACAAGTTCAGTTTGGGACCTTGCTGCAAAAATATGTCAAGTAACGTGGCAGCGGCTTCTTGGGCAGGTAATTACATGCATCTGTCATGCAGGTGTTTAAAATGATGTTGGTTCTAATAAGCATTTGGGGCAATATGAATCAATTGCTCATGCTTTCCAGAAAGTATCAGGTGACAAACCCTATAAAAGTGCTTCTGTGTTGTGCAATAAAGTTGTGTCCGCTGGGCAGAATTTTTATACGATCCCACTGAGAGTTCCTCAGCACTTGAATGCAGACAGTAGATGCAGTAGATAGCTCATTTGTTTTGGAGGCATTTGTCCTGGTGCTGTAGTTGGACATCCAAATCAAGGCTTGCAGGTACCTGTATCCACACTATTCCCAGCTTGCTACATGTCCTTATCCCTGGTTTCTTTGGTTTGGTTTGTGTAGTTCTTCTACATAGATCGTAAAGCTTTCACAGCAGGGACTCTCCCTTACCCAGTAAATCTGCAGGAGGCAGAGCAATGAGATGGAGTGACTTCTGTGCCCTGCTTCTTGATGGCATGACAGCAGATGCAGTCCTGTGGACTTCAGGTGCAGGATCACACACAATATTTTCAACTCCTTTAATTTCACTGAGCTACTTAGGGAATAAAGGGCAAGGTGTCTAGTAGCAGAATTAGTTGAAAGACTGAGGTGAGATACTTTGTAGAGATAATCCACACCTCCTACTATAGCTGGCAAAAGGGACATTTCCATTAGAGGCTGACATGAAACTGGCAGACTGACTGAGTGTTCTGGGGCACCCTCCAGCAGCCTGATCAGTTGAATAATTTTGGCACCTAACTTAAGAGCATAAAATGATACAGTGTGAGCATGTGTGTTCAATGGAATCTCAAGAAAAGTGATTGGAAGTCCATCCGAAATTTCTTTCCCAGTCAGTATATTCCTGTGGTATGAAGGCTTTTAAGAGCCAACTGAGTTGTGGCTTGCCAAAGACTGAGCTATCTGATACCGATATACAGGTTCTGTCTGAATTTGTACGTGATCAGTGCAGCACTGTCGCAGGTTTCAGGGCACCTATGCACTTAATGTTGGCACCATGTCTCTGGCACAGATGAAAATCAAATTAGTCAGAATGTAAAGGCTTCAGGGACACCTGGGAAATATCTTAAATTTGTCTAAATTTTTAAACAAAATTTAAGCCTTACAGAAGTTACGTCAAGGTCAATTTGCTTTAGTGTTCTTTTGTTTGCTTGAACCACTTGCCTGTTCTCATCCATCTGTGCTGTCTTACTGCCAGTGGGAGTTGAGGAGCGCTCTCCTCCAGGGGCCATTTCTGGGACTGCAGGAACTGAGACTCTTAATCTGCATTTACTGCAGCACCCCTGGACCTGCAACACTTTTCTTTAATAGACAAATCTTTGTCAGAGAAACTAAGCAATGAACTTTACGCAAGCATCTTCCATAAATTACTGCTAACTAAATCAATAGCAAGCCTAGCTTGCTGCTCTCAGTTTATTTCCTTCTCTCTATGCGTGAGCAAATGCCAAAACAACTGCTAACTGCACAAATAGCACAGACCAGTGCAGGATGTCCCTAGAATGAAAGTCACAAGCAACTTGGGCAGAGGTGCTGTCAATGAGTGAGATCAGCCTTTCAGTGAGAGGAGAGCATGAAAAGGGCATTCTGGAAGATGCTGGATCAGATGACATGTCTCCCCACGGTTTATGTACCCATATTTCCCAAAGCAGTCTGGCCTTCAACTTCCCCTTTCAAATTGTTATAAAGGATTTAATTTGAACAAAGAACTACTGTATACACAAAGTGAGAGAATAAATTGCTCTAAGTAAGGCATCCAATGTTGCTCTTGAAATTTCCTCTTGAATTTTGGATTGTGACTGGCTGGTGTCAAAGTCCATCATGTGCTTTGCCTGTTAGCAGAAGCCTTGTGGAGGCTGAAGCAGTGGCTTTTTTCTGGCCAAATGACTCTGCCCGTTGCTCTTAGACAGACCAGACTCCATGCCTGTGCACTGAAGCTGTTAATCCTTCCCTAAATTCTAGCAGAATGATGAATTAGAGGCTTCTCTAACATGAAAACTGTTTTTATTCAGAAGTATTGAGGCCCTGTAAGAGAGGAATATTGTTGATCTAAAATCATCACATTTCACAGAAGATAATTTATGACATGTTATGCCTTTGGGGAAAAAAACTGAAAAGGAAAGTAATTCCTGAGGGAGAAAGATAATATCTGATAAGCAAAATTAGTCATAAATTGGGGAAAATGTATGGTAAAACATGAAAGCATGGTCTTATGAAATAATTTTGTAGGATTTTTTAGAATAATTTTTCTTTTCCAGATCACCCCCTTGCATATTTTCCTGTATAAGGGATTGCTAGTGTTTACAAAATGTTGTAATCTAATTGCTTGCTACGTCTTTTCAAGCTATTTCAAGTAACTTACAGAGAGAAAGGTGCCTTTCTAAACATTGCCTAGTGCAGGTAGTGAAAAATGTCAGAGATACCAAAGCCAACAAAGTAAGCTTAAAAATCATGGCAGAAGCTTGATACTAATCAGATAAAATGCTGCTTGGATCCCCCTATAAACTAAGCCCTGAGGGTGCAAACTACATTTTTATGAGATGGTTCCCCAAACACCGGTTTTGTAACTGCATATAATCTAAATGTGCATTTCCATAGACTTTCTGCAGCAATTTGTGTAAGGCTTATTGTATCACACAGATAAAATACTAAAAACAACATTTTAGTTAGAAAGTACTCACTGGGCAGCAAAGGAGAAGGGGCCTGTGGGAAATCCTATTTATTTGCATTTGGTGTTTGCATTTCTTGCTGTAAATGTTAAATACATGCCTCCTGCTTCAGATTGCACAAGCCCTTCATTTGGGTTTTCCAGCACCATCTGTAACCAACAGAATACAAAAAAAGAGCAGAGGCAGTGCTCTGGCTGTTGTAATAGCTAAATCAATTTTTGTTGTCATTTTTACACACACATTGCATAGGTGCATAAAATTAGGTGCCAGGTTCTCTGCCAGCACTACTTACCAATAGGTGGTTGTGAAGCATTGGGGGCTATCGGGTATGAGGAAGTTGTCCATGGAAAAAGCTATTGAACAAAATGAACCGACAGCAGGAAACAGTCTTGCTGCCCCAGGCAAGAAAATGGCTAGAAGTTGAAAGAGACTCCATGTATTTTTCGGTTTTAAATTAAAATCATGGGGGAGTTGCTGTATGGAGCAGCCCAGGGTTGTGAGTAATTTTGTTAAAACCCCAAACCAGTGTTACATGAATTAATAACGCTGACAAGCATTAGTGCAGAGCACTGCATGTTGTGTTGGTACCTGAACCAGCAGAAGATGAACGCAGGTTATTGTCTCTCTAGTCTTGGATATGCACCTGATATGGGCTTTAAAAGAAAGCCAGTGCTCGTTTAAAGCAACAAAATTCTTGACTCTGGCATGGAAATGAGAGGAGAATGATGATGAGATTTACAAGGCATCAAAAACCTGAGAAATTTTTGGCTAACTTTCATAAATTGTCTCATGGGCACTCTGGATGTGCTGGCACTAGACAGAATTAAAAAGAATTTCCAATATTTTTGAGACCAAAAAACTCAAATCTTCCCCTCATCTCACAATTAATTTAAATATAATCAGCAAAAAGCCCAAGCCAAAAAATAATTAAGCAAAAAGAGATAGAAATCTCTTACAGAATTGGTTCTGCCAGAAATATATTTGTTGTAATATCCCACTAGTGGCCAGTAAAGGAAATGGAAAGTGAAAATCATGCCAAGATTACATATTCACAGCTCTGCCTACTCTGTTCTCAGTGCCCAGAAGCATGAAGGCCTGAAACAACATCATTTTTAACATTAAACTAACTCTTGTCATGGGGAAGTGGAAGATGAGCTAGATCTAAGATATATATAGCCCTTCTGCTACAGAAGGTTGGATTCTAATTATCAAACTTGTAGGGCAGGCAGCAAGAAGCCTCTGCTGCTGATAAAAAGACTGGCCCTTAGTGTATTTCTAGTGATTTAGGTGCTGAGTTGTCTCAAATAAGAACAAATAAAGTAGGGAGCAAGCCTTCCGCGTTACAGTGTTCCAGATGCAATGCACACCTGTTATTTAAAGTGAAAACCAACATGTGATTTTGGGCTTGCCAAGGGCTGGGAAAGGCACAGCAAACAGCAAGCTACTCTGGATAGGTCTGAGATTGTCATAAGACCTGGCAATTCCTCCTGCCATGGTCAATCTAGTGCAAGAAGCAAAGCCTCTGCAGTGGGAACTCCAGAGCAGTGGTGGTTTAGGATGAGTCAGGACCTCCTGTAGTAATATCCAAGAGTGAAGTTTGTTTACTCACTGCACCATCAGGGCTCGGAATGAGCTATTACCGTCTATAAGGCAAATATATATTTATTAAGACAATTTTTTTAAAATTGATTTTTGATCCAGTATGTGGTAAAAGCTCCTAAGGAACCAGCTATGTAAATCCTTCTTTAGCTGTATAAATACTCTTTTTATTCTCTCCGTAGTTAACTTTCATGCGGTGGCACAAAGGATGAATGATGATTAGCTAGAATCAGTGCTCAGGAAAGAGGGAGAACAGGGAAATGGATTCTCTATCATATATTTTCTTATGAGGCTTCGGTAATTAAACACTTTACGAGCAGGATAATAACAGGTAGCCTTCCCTTATTATGGTATTTACCCTGGCTCTGCCATTCAGGTTGGCCTGGTCGTATCACCTCCATTTCCTCATCCGTACAATGGGAATAGAAGTATTGACCTTCTTAATAATATCTCTCAGAGATGGAAAGAGAGGAGATGCTCTGTAAGATCTGCATAATTATTGTTAACTTCAAGCTATGAGCAGTTCTCTTGGAGCCGATGGGAATGGTCACATGTGGAGCTAGTTACAGTACTGGGAGCCACTGATGGCTGCAAATTGTGGAAAACTGGCCTTCTGATGGATCATAAGTCTGCTTCTGGAAAACTGTTTTTGCTTTCCATATGGGCTGGGACTTTCAGTGATGCTTTAACAAGTTATATGCCTGGGAGTTGGATGCATAACTCTTTCAAGGTTTTTTAAAAGTCCTTGCAAGGAAGCAGGGGGTTGCTGTTGCAATTGCAGTCTAAAATTACAAACAAGCACACACCAAAAAAGAAAAAGAAAAAAAGAAAAAAAAGAAAGGAAATTGTAGAAGGAAGGGGGGAAAATTTTAAGTTATTTTAGAAATGAAAACTTTACTGGAAATGAAAGTGAAAATTCAAAAAACCACTGTCAGTAGAAAAGAAATTCTGAGTTTGCTATTCTAATGTGAGTGTAAACATTTTACATGAAGATGGACACTGCAGGGTGGGCGGGAAATTCTGAAGTACAAAGCACATGGGAATATTCATGATTCTTTTTTGCTTAGTTAAGTCTGTCTTCAATTTCTGTTTGGATGGACTGAAATACCAAAATAAGTAACCTGATTTTCAATGCTGCTTTCAGCAGTCTTCATTAAAGAGAAAACAAGTGACTGTAGCCACCTACTTTGGAAAAAACCTCAGCCACTTCTTTTCATTGATGCCACTTGCTTTCTTTTAGTTATGTTAGTACCAGAGAATCCTCTCACTTGAGCCATGATTTCTCTTCCTTCTCTTCCAGTTTAAGTGGGAAATATCCATATGCAAATTTGCTAGAAAGGTCTCTTGGCAAAGACAGGGGGAAAAAAAATCTAGCAAAACTTCTTAGCAACAGCTGGGAAGAACATCAAGAAGGAATCTTTCTTTCTCAGCCTTGGAAACGTGTTGGCATTCATATCTCTGCTCAGTGCTCTGCTGGAGCTCTGTGCTTATTAGTGCTCTTAGAGTGCAGACAAACTCCACTGATTCAATACATATGCTTGTCCCACATCCTTTGTTCATATTTTAATCCAAAAGTCTCCATAGGTGCATGCTACAGTACTGATCCAAAGCTCAGGAAGGTTAGTCCTTCCTGTCCTCTTGCATGTCTTTACTTATACCCTCTTCCCTCAACACCCCTACATCCCTGTGCTGCATCCCTCTTATAAAGGCATTGAACTGATTCAGAATGTCTTTGTGCTTAATATTTCAAATGCCTGCTACCTGTGTGTGTGGTGTGGGCAGTAAAGAAGTCCTTTGGCCTTTTTTGGCAACTGCTGCAAACAGTGGTTTGCATTTGCAGGCACGTTATACCCTGTTCTTTATTTGCTCTTGACATCAGTATGGTGCAGGGACATCGAGGGGCTTGTCACTAGAACCAGGCTGCAGTGAGGACAACCACGGCAGGATTTTTTCCAGCCTTAAACATGAGAAGTGTGTTCCTCTTTTATGCAAAAAAGCCCAGGAAGATGGCCCATGTAATTACTGGAAATCAGCAATCTGTCTCCTGTCATTCAGTTTAACCCATGTAAACTTGCCATGTGCAATGGATACAATCCGTGGGTGTGATTTCAGAGAAGGAATGGTCCATCTGGTTTATGCAAATACTGCTTTAAAGGCGGATGACTGACAGTTTTTTCCAGGCACAGAGTGCAGCAGACAGGCTGGAAGCTGGTTACTTACCAGCTTGGATACAAAAGATCTCTATATTAAGCATGCTGTCAAAGTAATGGAAGCTGATGTCATTAGCAGAAGCAGGCAAATAGGCAGTGGGAATGATGTGGCTGAGCAGGTGAGCCAGAGCTCAGCTGTTTGTGATGTGAGCTGACTCACATGGAGGAAGAAAGGCTCACCTCTTTGGGATGGACAGTGATTTTTGTAGGTAGCTCTAATTTGTAAAACCTGCAGCTGCACTTGAGGATGTGCCTTATAGAAGAAGTGATCCAAAGGCATTACAAAAATGAAGTGTGATCATAAGTACAACTGCATCCTCACTTCCTCTCCTGAATATGGTGCTTCTGTTCTGATCTAGCTGTTCCGGTATTACATTTCAAAATAATTAAAAGACAATCACACCTGTTTTTCTTATTCAAAGTTCCAAAACCTACTGCTAAATATGTTGTCTTGCATATTTGTCTGCTTAACTTGTACCTAGAGATTCTTTCTCTTTATTTTTCTTTCCCTCTTTGAGATTTCACATTACTGATCTGGAGAAAATGGGCAGTTTGCCTTTACATTATATGAAGAGCAGAATAGGATCCTGTCACTGATGAAAGTACTGTATTTATGACTCATTATAATCCATTCATTGCTTCACAGACCCAGAGCCCTCCAGGGAATACCACAAACCCACATAATTTTCCCAAGTGTTCCATTTCGCGTTTGGATCTTTGGTTTAGCTGACAGATATGAAAAAGGAAGAAAAAGGTGCAGGAAAGCAGGGAGTCCATGCAATTATGCACGTACAGACACTCAGCAGTGATAGCAGGAATTTCAGTTCAGAGCTGTCCCTGTCATGCTCCTGGTCCCCATTCCTTCTGATGCCGTAACGAGCAGAGGGGGTGAACTTCAGGAGCTGACAGAGGCCACCATGCCTTTAATGGTTGCAGGCCCATTGAGATGGGCAAGGGTTGGCACCGCAAGCCTTGTTGGAACAGACTAACAGGGTGGCTTTACGGATCTTTACATGTTGGGATGCCATCCAGAGGGACCTGAACAAGCTCAAGAAATGGGCCCGTGTGCACCTCATGAGGCTGAACAGGGACAAGTACAAGGTGCTGCACCTGAGTTGAGACAACCCTTGGTACCAACACAGGCTGGGGAATGAAAAGATCGAGAGCTGCCCTGCTGAGAAGGAATTGGAGGTGCTGAGGGATGAAAACCTGGACGTGATCTGACGTGTGCAATTCCAGCCCAGGAAGCCAGTTATACCCTGGGCTGCATCAAAAACAGTGGGGCCAGCAGGGTGAGGGAGGCGATTCTGCCCCTTTGCTCTGGTGAGACCCCACTGGACTGCTGCATCCAGCTCTGGGGTCTCCAGCACAAGAATGACATGGACAGTTATGGATTGAGTCCGCAGGAGGGCCACACGAAGAATCAGAGGGCTAGAGCACCTCTCCCATAAGGAAAGGCTGAGAGAGTTGGGGTTGTTCAGTCTGGAAAAGAGAATGTTCCGGGAAGACCTTACAGCAGCCCTTCCAGTACCTACAGGGAGCATACAATAAAGCTGTCAAACTTTTTACAAGGTTGTGTAGTGATAGGACAAGGGGTAGCAGCTTTGAACTGAAAGAGGGTAGATTCAGGCTGTAAATCAAGAAGAAATTTTTTGCTATAAAGATAAGGCACTGGAACATGTTGCCAAAAGAGGTGGTGGATGCCCCATCCCTGGAAGTGTTCAAGGCCAGGTTGGATGAGGTTCTGAGCAACCTGATTTAGTTGAAGGTGTTCCTGCTCATTGCAAGGGGATTGGATTAGATGGTCTTTAAAGGTCCCTTCCAACCCAAACCATTCTATGATCTTGCTGCAGAAAGGAGCTCAAAGTCCTGTGCAGGAAAGCTACGGTGCTATGTTTTCACAGACTATCTGTCAGTCCTTGGAATAGCATGAAATTGCAACTTCTTATATTTATTCTGCAATACCCAAAAAATGCACTGATCTGGTGTTACCAAGTAGATTTCCTGGCTGAGAACGTATAGCTCTCAGATAGGTGCTGTCAAATCTTTATGCACACAGAGTGTTTTGGGCAAAGGTGACCTAGACCAGGTGCTTTGGTTGTGCCTTGCAGATAATCCGATTGCCACTGCAGTGCACAGCTTTCTGATGGCTGTGCTCAGTCCCTGTGCTGGTGTAGTGCCTGCATGGTGGTGTTGAGGCTGAGTAGTTCAGCATTAGCTTCAGTGTAGAAGAGGAGGGCTGGCTTTGAGGGTTGCTTGTGTCTGAAAGTTCTTTTCTGGCTTGGTTTTACAGAGTCAATCTCTCTTTCTCCTTGGCATCAGAAATAGCTCCTGAGCCATACTTACCTTGCTCAGGTTCAGGAAGCTCTGCAGTGGTTTAAGGAGGATTTTTTTTATAATTCTGATGATGTTATTCTGTGTATTGACATGCCTTTTCATTTGCGGCATATGTAATATTTCCAGAGCTGTCCATTCCTCAGTGGAAATCTGACTGATACCAGCCCTACTCTGTCAGTAACCCTTTGAATGCCTTTATCAGAGGGGATGTAATTGTGGATGTTTGCAGTGGGGAGTGTGGGTGTCTCTCTTAACTGAAGATGCCTTCATTGGGATTGAAGTGACACCTCTCTCAATGAGGCAGAGAAGGAGAACAAAACAGCAAGATGCAAGAGGCCAAACTCGGGCCTTTGGGGAGATAAACACAGATTGCGGTAAATAAGCAAGGGGTTCAGATTTTTTTGCTTCAACATACAAAATCTATTCCTTGACTTTTCTAACATGATTTGCCATCTCATTGCCCGGTTTTGCATGAAGTCTGAAGAATCCTTGCCGTTTCTCCTTTGATAACTTTCACAATTATTGTACCTACTTCGTGATTCCTTTCCTCTTTTTCCCTCAAAACCTTGTTTTTTCTAGCCAAGAGACTAGACAGTGAGTCACTTCTGATCACTTTGTGGTACCTTTTAATTTTCTGCTGTTGCTTAACAGAGCACTTCACAGGAATATGCTCCATTTCATTCTTGTACCACTGTGAAATACTGTCAGGCTGTGTGTAATGATTAGGGCAAAGAAGAGGAAAACATCATAACTCTTTCTTTCTCTAGGAAGTTCATTGAAAAGTAGCTGAGATTCTGTATCTGCCAGGAATGAAGGTGGCATGGGGTAGCTGGGGAGTACTCTGCTGTCTGGAGCAGAGTGGGTCTGCAGCAGGGACTTGAGCCCTGTTTACTCCTAGACTCTCACTGAGGCAGGATTGCCCTTAAACCTGGCAACTTTTGAGAGCAAAACGAGTCTTCTAATGGCAATTCAAACTCAGTGGCTCCACAGGTTTCCCTGGAAAGTCACCTGCTGAGATTTTTTTAAAAAAAAGTCTTAAAATGATTGATTTGATCTGGGAAAGATTTGATTTAGAGAGCTGTTCAGGAATTCAGGACACTTATGCACTGAGTAAGTATGGATTTAATGGCTTAATTTAAAGCATCCAAGTTTTAAAACGTTAGACTTGAGGTAGTAACGTTTCGTACGAATACTTAGAAGTGCTTAAAATCAATCAGGATCCGTCCCTTTGCTCTGCAGGCAGGAGGGTGGGTGCTGGCTAGAAGGCAGCGCTGTCCGCGTGTGCGTGCACGCTGCAGATGGTGCTCACCCATAATCGCCACGGAAAGCAATAATGACAACTGAGCTATGACAGCGACGCGCTTCTGGCTCCTGCCTCTGACAAGTGCGGCTGTGTGCCAATATCAGGGACGCCTCTCTGAAATGCTGCTGCCGCTGGGGAATCACAACTGCAGTTATACTTACGGCAGATGAGGTTGTTGAATCAAAAATCCCTCATCCTAATATTCTCCGCTTGGCCAGCTTTATGCGTTGTGATCGCTATATGGGAAAGCTTTTAGATGTGTGCTTAACCAGACGTTTTCAGTGAGGGCATGCCGGAGTTCCTTTCATCAACTCTGCAGTTCTCATAAAAGTGAAAGCATGTAGATACGTACTTGTATGCTTGAGTTTTGAGAGTAGCAGTGCATTCTATTTTAATCCTACTTAAACTGTGAGCAAAAACACCTTCAAGCAGCATGACTGCCCAAGTTCTTATTTGCACTTTTGATGCCTCAGTGACTGCAGATGTACTTAGACCTCTTTTTGTAGCATTTACATTGGCTAATATAGAAATGCATAATATAAATTAAGTGGGACTTCCTGGGTAGGAGGCATAATATCTAAATATTTTCACGAGGAATTTTCACAAGTGACATTGAATAATGTCCCTGCTGTGCTGCTCCCCTGCCTTTCAAAAACATGGCTGGGAAAACTAGGGAAAAAAAACAATCTCTGATTTTAAAAAACCCTAATAATCCCCAGTTCCTATTCATCTTAATTTTGCAGTATTTTATTTTAAGTATTTTAATATACTTTTCTTAGGCAAAATGCCAAGACATGGTTGCTAATGGTTATGCTTAACTGAACAATCCTGAGAAATTAACCTGAAAAATAAGAGTATTTGCTTTTTTCTTGGGCAGATTTGAAATTATGTGATTTCGTGAGGTGTTGATGGCTAGGGTTTCTTAGAAGAAGCAGTTGTTCACAACAAATCTGAGTTACTGTTGATCTCCCTGGGTTGTTTCATGACCTTATTAATAGGAGTTCATTGTTTCAAACATTAATTATTGCTCTTCAGTACAAGCTTAAATTTATCTACTACAGATTTCTTTCAGAGAAAGCCCTTCCTGCATTAAACAAGCTTATATCAGATGACCAAAATTACCCATTTAATTGTGGTGAGTCCAAAATAATTCAGTCCAGCAAAACTACAGAAAAAAAATACTGAGTTTTTAAAATATGGGGCTATTTTGGAAATAAAACATGAAAAGCAACTTCAGCAAGAATTGAAAGTTTTCAATCCTCAGCAGAGCAGTCCAGTTCCCTGCAGGGCTGAGGTTGTGGGTAGTGCCACTGTGAGGGTGGATTTGGAGAGGTCTGCAAGAAGCAGATTGTTTATGTGCTGGTAGCAGCAATGAGTACGGCAGAGAGTGGTGGGTGCTTCTGGCTCTCTACGACTCTGTCCCCTGCAGCTTTTCCGTTGTCTACTAAGGATGTAGTCAAACTCATATGTATACAGCTTCTCGCTCCTTGAGCACTATCTTGGGTCCCTCACCTCCCTGTCCAGCTGTTTCCAACAACCACAGGAAAATGGTATTTTTGAAGTGTCTGTCTTTCTGCCAAATGTAATTAAGTTGAATGAAAAGTTTAGAAGTTTTGATGGACGATTACTAGACCAAAACAAAGAGAGCATGCCTCTAGTTTCTTTACGAAAGCACAGTATTCCCAACTAGAGAGAATTACTGCCTCTTGAAGCAATCTGGTTTTATGAGCACATTGCTGAAGTTTCCCTAAAAACTAAGCCATCCTTAGAAAATGAGATTCTGTGTTGGCATATGCCAACATATTTCTGACGAGCTCAACTAACTGACTACCCTTCTGGAGTTATTTATTTAGCCCTTTTCAAATTATTTAGATTTTTAATTAGAATCTCGATGGCATTGCATTTTGGCAACTTGATAGCAGGAGTAACTGCATCCTCTTTAAGAAAACAGCTTTCCAAGTGACATAACCCTGTGTGAGAGAGAGTGGGAAGCAGGTGGGAACAGCCTTTCCCATAGTATCCCAGAAAGAAAACAGCTTCATGGATTAGGAGCTTAATTAGGACTGAAATCCATAGCAATAAGTGGGGAACAAATATAGTTAATTTGATTAAGCCTCAGAGTGAATGAGTTGCACACTGCATTGATTACTTTAAAGCAAATAACAAAGGCAAGGCCGTTTACTTTATGGTACTATTACTGCAAATGAAATCAGTATCAAGCAGGTTGCTGGGGAGTGTAGCTAAGACAACCTCATAACCTCATCTGCTGATAAATGAATCTTTGGCTAATCAGTAGACTCAGCATGGAGGCTACTCCAGCAGACTGCAAGTGAGTCACAGCAAGGCAGGTACCCTCCTAAACAAGAAGGCTCAGAAATAAACAGGCCTTGGATAGATGGTAAAGGTCAAGCAGTCTCTGTGTTTGAAAGCGTTCCTCAGAAAAATACAACTGCTCTCCCGGGGGGGCAAGAAGGAATTATATTGATTATTCACAATGCAAGAGAGCAACTTGCGGGGCTTTATAGTGGTATTTACATCAACAGATAGACACCAGAATAACCTGTTTAAAACAAAATGCTGGCAAGTTTTGCTGCTGGCATGAGAAGTGAGAGTCTCATAGCACAGCGGGAGAACTGAGGAGCAAGCTCACTGATGGTTCTTCACAATATCGGTTCTCTCCCACGACTCCCCATGGTTCTCTGTAGGGCTGGCTGGCTAGAGATACCTGCCATTGCCTCTGCAGATGGTGTTGCCCAGCAGAGAAAGAGGGGAGGTTCTTCAGCTTCCCTCTCTGCTCCATGGGATACACTGAGTCTGCACATACTGAGTGAGAGAGAAACCAGCGTGCTGGTCTGCTTACAGTTTGCATTGATCAGTCAGATGCTGTGCTGGGAGTAGTTTTTGGCAAGAGTCAAGGGAGTATTTCCGCTAAGCTCCTTTTGTTGAGGAGGGCACTTCAGTACCACCACCAAAAGGGTGGTCCTTAACATAACCTGTCGGTTCTTAATTAGCACCAGGCAGATCCTGATTGCACAGCATTCCCTGAGGAGGCAAGCATTCCATGAAAAGCTTGTGGGTGTGCTTGTGTGAACCACTCCAGTAGAGATTTCTGCACTTGATATTAGCACTGGAGAAATAGCTGCCCTCCCATCCACTACAGATCATTTTATTGCTCCTGCATCTCTGAAAGTGGGATAGTCAACTGCTTGAAATTTGGAGACAGAAATTCTTCAAAAGCCCCTGCATCTGTTCTCAGTCCAAGCAAGCACTCTCCAGAGGCCAACTTCCCATAGGCCATTGTGCATAATGTGGATGAAACCTCTTGAATTATTGATCTTGCAGAGGCATATAATTGTAGCTTACACAGTGTGTTTACTCTCAGTGCTTTGATTTATCAGATCTTATAATAATGTTCTCACTTTTGGCACTTGTAAAATACAACTGGCTTGCAGTTTAATAAATATTGACTTCTAGCCATTTGCTGCTTTGTGATTATTCCTCCTAAAGAACAAACTGATTGCTTCCTTCATTCAGATCCACTGCAAATGGTGCAGGAATGGAACGCTTTTAATATTGCATTTTCCCACCAGGGAAAGACTTGGCTCAGCAGTGACCTTCCCATGCTTGTAAGATCAGGGCACTGTTTCTCAAGCTGATGCGCACTTGAAGATATTTGTGGTCACCCTAAGTGTCAGCAGGCATGTCCCCTCCATAGAAGGGGCCTCTTTTCCCAGCCCCTTTATTTTTTTGTTCATCACTTTTAACAAATTAAACTGTTCCATGTTGCTCTGATTAGAACGAGGAGAATCCCTGTGCTTTACCTGGTAGATCTTGTGTTCAGCCTCTCATCACTGAATTATTGGTGTGTGCAGCACACTGGGCCAGGACTGCCTGTGAAATTCCTGCCAGAGCGGAGGAGAGTCCAAGTGGGTATTGGCTTTAAGCAAGACATGGAATCCAGGCCCATCTTCCAGCAGCTGGAGACTCATTTTCTGCTACTGCAATACCAACGTTGGTCAGATACCTTGAACAGCCTTTTAGGTAATTCTCTTTCTCTAACCTGAACTGCTCACTTTCCAGTTTGCATCAATGCAGTTTCTCTCTCTTATCTGTTATCATAAATCCACACTCCTCCTATGACTGACACTAACCATAATATTAAACAGAATACACGGTGGAAGCATGTAGCAACTGACAGTCATTCAGCCTTTCCAAGAAATGGCAAATGCTCATCTTTTTGAAGTAAAACCAAGAGGATAATGAGTTTTTATCATTTGAGGGGCTCCTGCTGTCTGAGAGTCTTTTTTCTGGGTTGAAGACTCTGTGCATTAGGTGGAATCCAGACTCACAGTGGGAGTTTCAGTCACACTGCTTATAGCTCAACTAGAGGGCAGGGTGAAAAAAGAAATCACAGATGATATCCTGGATTCACCGCCTGATTAAATGCCCTTCCCTTGGCTCCCACAGCAGGTCCATTGCAGATCCATACAATGAATCTATGTTTTTTGATTCAGTCCCATATTATGACCCACAAGCTCACCTGTCCACACCTGTCAGCACAGGAGTCAGAACAAGGACTAACTGTTTTAGCCAAGCCAGCAGAATCGCAAAACATTCTAGGCTGCATTTGCAGTGCTGACAGCACTGAGTTTCCTGGATGTCTTTCTGTTAATTGACAGTAATGCCAGAGCAGTCAGTTCAAGAAAAAATTACTTGTTCTGCCTTTTTTTGTGGAGAATCCTCTATCTGTTTGCTTGGTAGATGCTGCAAGACGGCTCTTGGAATCTGATTATATTTTGAAATGAGTTTAGTTGAATTTAATTTACTTAAATAAGAGATATAAATTAGAAAAGATCAAAATTAAAAATTACCTCTTTTTTCCTAATTAGATTTATTTTTGTGCTTAATTAATATATTTCCTTTCTCTTTGTCCATTGCTAAAAAAGTATATACATCCATCCCAGAAAATCCAGATCCCCTTTATTAGGGAAGCTTGCTTTGCACCAGGTCAAGACTTGGCCTACAACCATGTAACCCCCTTTGTGTTAGCAAAGAGCAGTGTGTTTCTGTGACTCTCTAGTTCTCAGGAATGATTTGCCAAGCTGTAACTAGCGAGCACTGGTGGCTCAGTCTTGAGGAGGAAACGTTTCCCTGCGGGCACTTCTGGCTTTTGCCTGGTCTTCCCCAGCTGGCGCTCTGCGGGCAGGGATGAGCTGCTCCAGTGGGATGTGTGGCAGGAAACCCTAGTGTTACCTCAACCTGTCTTCCAGCTTCCTGTTTGTGCTTCTGGCTGCACATGGAAAATGACAAGGGTGCCCTATACGCGTTCACATTTTCTCCTGCTATCCTCATTTTCCTTCCTGAGATCTACTTCTCTCCCGCATGCCCCTGGTTAGTGGAAAGAGGATGCTGAGCAGGTGAGAGGCAGCCTAAGGTGTTGCGCTTACATTCTTGTTCCCTGGGGCCCTGCCCAGCTCCAGTATAAGAGATACTCCATCCAGGTGGATCTCCTTTGGTGCCAACATACTCTTGGATGATAAAATTGTGACCAGTCCTGAGACTTTTTCTTCCTGCTGCATTGTGGCTATAAATTTTAGAACATAAGGCCTGGAAGCAGATAGACCTCAAAAAGAGGAAAGCTTGCCACCAATTTGGGAATCCCCTTGGTAGCTGTGAAGTTGGTGTCAGTTCCTGTTATTGGTACAACAGGCCTGATGTGTTCTCTCAGCAAACATAGATCTCCACATCTGCTTTATCCACTGGAAGGATGACATAAAGCAGCTTGCTTTGCAGTGAATACTTTATGCCATCTTTAATCTGAAGTGTATTTCTGTAGTCTGCCAGAACACTTCGGTGTGAATTTCTTGTTAGGTCAAATATATGCTTGGAAGCCTTGATCAGTGCTGCAGAGAAAGATTTGTCTCTGAGAGAAAGATTGGCGCAGACAGACATTGATATAATTGTATTAGCAGTCCCATACTTCTCAGCACGTGTGCTCAATGTGTAACTACAGGATAGCTGAGAAATTTGATAGCACAAGGAAAGGAAAGGGTAGTTGGTTTTATTTTCTCTGTCTGTATCTATCATCTGCCTGCCTGCCTGCTGTATTTTCAAGATGTGATATCCAACCTCTGTAACTGAGATCTTTAACACCAGCTAATGGATCTGAAAGCTTCAACCCCCAGCAACTATAATGGGAATGAGTGTGTATATTTTTTTTTTTTTGAGAATTGTTGCATTTGCCTCACTGTGTTCATCCACATAGGTGCAATTTCCTTAAGCTCATGCAGTCGTCTTATAGTTTTATGTTGTTAAATATTGCCTCAAGAGAATCTCTGAAGGTTAGCTCTGTCATTTCTGGGTCAGTAACATTTTGTAAATATACCATATCAAATTAGAGTAATCTTTCCCTGTGATCATCCCTGTTCATCAGCAATATAGTAACCTAAACTAGTGTGTTTCTTCTTTCTTTCCCGGCTGCAGGATTGTCGCATCCATTCTTTTTTCTCTGCCTCAGACTTTTGTAAGAGATACTATTTGCATATTAGCAGCAAATTCTTTGTTGTATTTTTTTTTAGCAGAGATATCAGCAAATTCAGGCAGCATTTTGAAGAGATGCAGCATTACACAGGTGACATTACAAACATGAGCAGACTAAGCCTTACACATTCCTGAGGAGGGTAGGAGGATAGTCTCCTGATCTTTTACAGAGGGAAACTGAGGAACAAAAATGATCAACAGAAGTCATAAAGGATGTCAGGGTCTAGGCTGTCCAGACAGCTTCCTCTTGAATTCCTCCCTTCCAACTGAATCACAAAGACTGCATGCCCTCCCTTTTTTCCTTTGGAAAGAGATGTATAGCGCAGAAATTCATTTCACAGAATTGTATGTCCTTAATAAAATTCAGCTCTAGTTATGACCCTGTGAGATGATTAGTGAATTAGAGTTCTTAATTAGCATTTTGCATAATTCATGGCAATTACAACATTCTCATGGATATGATTGTCAAGGTGCAGATGTGCAAACGTGCAGCTATAATTTTCTCATCTAAATAACTCTTTTGGTGAAACCTCTAATTTTTACAACTCTATTGTGTAAGGGCCATTATTCCTGTTGTTATTTTTAAGGCATTAGAAAATGGATGTGCATCTCACTTCAGCTTCAATCACTGCAACTAACTGTTTTTCAGAAGCTTTAAAAATTGTCATAAAAGTTTGCTTCTGGGTGAGAATTAGGCATTTGAATTTTCTGGAGGACCTATCCTACCCATTCTGTAACATCCCACAGGGAATTGTATTGCAGTTTTTCAGTTACAATAATAAAACAAAAGCTAAATCCAGTACATGCACTAGCCAAGATTTATATGGCCGGATTGTTAATGGATTGAGCTCCCATTCCTTCTCCAGCTGAAAATAGATTTCAGAGTTCTTTGTAATGTGAAGATCCTTTTGTCAGAAATGTATAAAGTATTATGTATCTAAGGTTATTAGGACTAGCTTTTTGGGCGCAGAAAAATCTGGCAGTTACATAGAGTGAGTGGCAGCTAAATAGAGGAGGAAAATGTCCATGGCACAGTTAGAATCCTTGAACTTTCCAAAATGCCATCCATCAGAAATTAAAGGCAATGGCACAGAAATCAATGAGCCAGTTGCACCCAACTAAACACTTCCAGGTACAGCTTGTATTTAAAAAAAAAAATTACTGAGTTCCAAGTGACAAATTTGAATTTCTACTTCCTTCATTAAGTGCCTACCCAGACAGCATTAAATGTAATTAATTTTACCTTCATAATTATAATCTAATATGTAAATCCATTTACAGTATTCCGTTCTATTAAAGGTACAAATCAAAATGATAATTTCTAAACAAAAGTTATGAATTTCCTTAAATGAAAGGCATTTGTAATTTCCCACAGGAAATTTTAATCACTTTTGGATGTGTAGTCACAGAACACGTAGGAGTTTCATGCAGTCAAGATGTGATGGAGGGAAAGTGCAACCCTTACATTCTTATTAGAGGCAAATGGCACTCAGAAGAACATGTATGGACATGTATGTTTGGACACACATCATTTTTAGCAGCTGCTGCCACCTTCCAGCATCCCCCAAAGCAGCTAGCTTTCAGGAGCTTACCAGTCCTTTCTAGCTGGAATTAATACCCAGAGGAAAAAACCCTCTCCTTTCTGGCCCTGCCTGTTGAACATGAGGGTAAAGTAGTTCCCCTGATCAATTGGAACTTGATTGCCCCTTTAAGGTAAGAGTTTCTTATACCCCATTTATATTTTTCTCCAGAAATTTATGTCTGTGATTTAGGTCCCTGTCTTTCTGTGTTCAAGTTCCACAAAGCAGTGCAATAAAAAATCAGATCCAAAAGAAAGCAATTCTTTGCTTTTTCCAAGTGAAATGTTGAAGCTTCTTATCTATTTTTATCACCTTCTTTTAATGTCTTTGTTGTTTTGAGCACTCTGCTTACAGCAGCTTACAGCAGCTTACTCCCTAAATGTCATTCATGCAGATTCTCATTCCAGCAGGTTTATTCCCTTCCTTTCTTTCTGTAACTCCCTTCTTAGCCCTAACACAATATGTGGAAATGGGTGCTGTCCATGTATGTATCTGTTTGCTAGTTTGTGAATTGTCAGCATCCCTACCCAATGTACTTATATTAGGAAAGATTTTCATGGATTTTAAGCAGGTGCAGTTTAAATCGTTCACCACTGCAATTAACAGTGGGGGAGAAAAACAAACCAGTGAAACCCCCCAGTGAAATTTAGCACTTTGTTCTCCAGTGTAAGAGGAAAAGTGAATGGTAATTGCTAACCTTGGAGGAGAGTTAGAGGACACATGGAAGCCAGCTTTCCTTCCAGTGAACATAGTGAGAGTTTTGCCTATGGCTAGAAATAAGGAAACATTCAAACAAAACTTCTTTTCTTTATGTCTTTTTTTCCCTGACAGTGATACCTTGTTCATGTTAGCCAAAAGCATGTATGAATTAGGTCAAATAATTTCAGCCAAGGGAGGATAAGGTTGATAAGAATTTTGGAAAACCTTGAAATATTTCAGGTTCTCTTATCTGAATGACATTTCTCTTCAGTTCATTTCTAACTTTTCAAGGGAAAAAACACATTCTTCCATAGAAGAGAAGCTTCTATTTTCAACTAAGTGAACTATTTTGACAAATCAAGAGTGTATTGTACTTTCTCCTAAAATGAGGGGAGGGGAACCAGAGAAAGGGGAGTTGGTTTCTGTAGAAGACAAATGTTACGGTTTTGTTTTTGTCAATCTAAGAACTAATTCCCTCATCTCAATACTTACTGGAGGAGGAGGACAGGCATATATAGCCATGGAGAAAGTATTTTAAATACTAAATTATACAGTAATTAGATGTAGTTTCCATCTGTAACCTTGAAAAATCTTATCACAAACAAGCCGTTAAAATTAAATGAATAAGTGGTGTCTTCCAACTACAGTCTGTCACTCAGAATTGGTCAGTGATCCACTGGCATGCTCCAGTTACTGTTCAGGTCCTCTCTGAGCTGAAACACTCTGGGGGAAATTTTCAATGTCAAATGGTACAGTGGAGTATCCAGTTTATAGGCATGGCAAATGGGAGCCTGGGAGTTGATATAATCCCCCTCGAAATTAAACTCCTCTTGACCCAGATCATCTTCAGTCAGCAGAGTAGCTTGGCAAGGTGGTCCTTTGTACAGCCAGATCCTGTGCAATCCTGGCTTTTTCCATAAGAAGGCTCTGAACTGTGCTCCCATCAGTGTGTTCCTCATGGGAGCGCTTTCTCTGCGGCTTTGTGAGATAGAAGGAATACTGGCCACTCCGTGTGGCTGTGAAACACATCTCTGAACCCTCCGATCATGAAAATAAGACCATTCTTCTCCATACTCAAAACCCACATATCTGAGGACAGTCTGTGTGACAAATTTTCACCTGATGCATTCCTCAGCTGGAGTAAGAAGCTGTATCACTGTGCTCTACTTTAATTTTGTTTATAGTGCTGCAGATTTTGGTTTCCTGTGCTGTGAGTGTTTGGTTTGTTCTATGTTAGCAGTGTTTTGTGGCCACTATCACGTGGCAAAGGTAGCATGGAGCGTTTTGGATTTAGCATGCTTTTTTTAGTTTCTTTGATTTGTGGGATGACAATCTGATGACCTTGGAAGTCACTCCAGTTTAGTGGTCCCAAAATTTTGAGTTCCTTTCTAAACTGGCACCATATCAAACTTTCTGTGTCAAATTAATTTCAGAATCATAGAATTGTTCAGATTGTTCAGACCTTTAAGTTCATCAAGTCCAACTGTTAACCTAGCAAAGAGCCAAGAGATCAGTCATGAGAGCAAGGATACAGAAGCTATTTAACCCAAGTTTTCAGCATGTTGGCATCCAGTGGCTGTATGACACAGTCCCTGTCAACCCCCCCGCCAGTCCCCCAGAGGTCTTTGCTCAGATGTGTCTCCCTTGAGGCAAAAATAAAGAGGAGGTTGACAGTGATGAAATGCAGGGAGTGTGTATGCATGGAAGAGCTGAGTGGCAGAGCAAGATTCATGTCTGCTGTTACGTAGGGTGATGAGGGAGTAAACAAATGGGTAAGGGAGCAGAGCAGGGTGAAGGACATCTTGAGCACAGATGGGAGCATGATCGGCAGACACGGCAACAAACCCGCGAGCAGAAGGATTATGGAATGGAAAAGAAATTATAAGGGGCAGAAACAAGCAAGGAGCTGCAGAAACCTAATTTTATGTCTTCCAGGAGCACTTCATAAACAGTGTAAATTTTATTGACCTGTCCACGAATCTTAAAGTATCTCTCAATTTTCATACTTGTAAGGCACTGAGATCATTGGGCCTGACCTGTTGTGTAGCACAGACTATTGAATTTTACCTGGTGATTATTGCATCAAGTTTTATGCTTTTCTGTCCAAGCTTCAGTAGTAAACTTGTTTTCAAAGCCTCCCCTTAGAGGCAACACATTCCATTCATCAGTCCCCTTTGAATCATCTCCTGTATTATCCTTCTCTCGGCGGGCTTTGTGCAGTCAAGACAGAGTGTTAGGGACAAAATCAAAGGCTGGGGGAGTGAAACAAAAGCTGAGTACAGTTTGATTAGTGCAAAACTGTTAACTGCTCAAGTTGAGAGCGCATTTTGTCAGTATAACACTAGAATAAAACTGCATCTACACTGCACCGCTGTAGTATTGCAATGCTTTGAATGGACAAGATCAATTCACTGCACTTGCCATCTAGTCTTGATCTAATTGATTCCTGTATTATTTCACTGTAAATAAAGTTGTGTGTGTTTTCTGTAATGTAGAAAGTAATGTTCATGTGAAGTGAAATGAGAGTTATACATCAGCAAGGTTGGAGTATATTCTCAAAATGGTAGGAAGGGAGAAGGTAGTAAAAGGAGATAAGGAAAAATATATTCTCCATAATTCTGTCAAAAGGGAGAGCATCTGTGCTTGAAAAATATATGGGAAGCTTCAAAAATTGCTTAAGGTGCAAGCAAAGAGAAAAAATGAAAACTCTTTCACAATCTAGTATTTGGACAATAGAGAATCCTTTAAGCTTTAATTAAGAGTTCAGTGCTCAAGTTAAAGGCCTGTCAAATATCTTGAAGGAAAGACTGACTTGTACTCTGAAAACAGCACACAAAGTTTTTCAGACTTCCAATAATGGATTTATGTTCTTTTCACACATAGCGAGCGTACCGTTATATGATAAGGATGTGAATCTCCAAACACTTAAGCATATACTTAGTTCTAAGCATCTACAAAGGCCAGCTGAAATTGATGATCAGTACTTTCAAAGAGGATGAAGCAGTATACAAAAGCAGATGTCAGGTCATCTGTGAGCAATATTTGTCTTATTGTCTCCCACAGTCTTGTAACTTGGCTGGAAGAGCTGCCTTAGAAAAAGGCTGAGAGTGGGTGCATGTTCTTCTGTAGCCCTCTGAGAAAGTGGTGCAAATTCTCCTAAAGTTTTTCAATAAACCTGGCCATCTTCTGAACTGTTTTTTTCTCTTCTGTTTAGTCGGTTGGTTGATTCAATTGGTTGTTGTTTTTTTTTTTTTTCAAGTCACTGATAAGTTTTCTTTTTTTTTTCAAAATTATACTTTCAAATGACTCCATGGTCCCAGCATACATTTGTACATATGGCTCAAACCTATATCAGCTGTGAGGCCCTAACAGATCTGAATATTAAGAGTTGAGCCTTTTGTTTTTTTGCAGTGCACTTGCACAATATGCACTTGAAAGAGGATCCTGGTGTGTATTTGTAATGTGGGCATGACTATAAGAATCATGAAGCACTATGAAGTGTATTTTCACTTTGAAGAAGAGCCTATGTGTTCAATCCAGAAGTTTCACTTTTATAGTTTTTTTAAATTTTCTTTACTGTTTACTGTATTGAAAGATTTACAGCATGAGATCCTATTCTCCTTTATGCTTTGGTAATAAGTATTTCATTGCACATGTGTTTCTCTCACCAGCCTCCAGCCTCGTTGATCAGTATGTTAGGGTGAACTCTTCTTCCTCCTCCTCCTCTCTTCAGCAATGCTCCTCAGTGCCCTGACCAGCATTTTTTATTTATTTAATGAATCCATGTATCAGACTGTTCTTTCTGTGGAGGGAAAGGGGCACCACGGTTACTGATGGCAGCAGGTTGATTTAGCAGGAAAGGACAGGAGTGACTGACCAGCACTGTGTTTTCCACTAGCTGCATGTTCCAAGAGGGCTGCACGCTGTCCTCTTTCTGCATGGCTGCTGATGCTTACACCAAAGCCGGTATCTGTGGTGGCCCTTGAGTGTCACTCAGCTTGGCGAGCGTGACATCTTTGGCATGTAATTAATTTTGACTGAAAGCTTTGACAAATAGAAACACTGGATTCATTTCAGTGTCTCTTCAGAGAGCTCTCATTTTCAAATGTTCTGAGAGTCAGGTGAGTACCAATTTAATGAAAAAACTCAGCAAAGCCAAAAGCTTCTGGGATTTAGAGCACAAAGTATTGCTCCCACCCTTCACACTAAGATACTTGAAGAAAAACCCAGTGTTCCCTTCGCTGAGTCATTGCAGAAATCTGCGTGAGGTTTGGAAACCAGTTTGTGATGCCAATATCTTCTGAGGACTCAGGTCATCCTTCTATCCACAGGGTGGTCCAAGACCAGAGCTCTTAGACACCACTCCTTGAATATGAGTCATATCATGAAGTACTCCAGTGACTGTGTCTAGTGCACAGCGAGTAGTGGCAACACACATCATGGTTTGAAACTTACTTCTGAAATACAGGCTTGTACCTGGATGAGTATTTTCCAAGAGATCAGGGTTGTTTTGAGAACTATGTGCTGTTTCATGGTGTGATAAGTGGTTGACCAGCTTCACTGACAACTTGAGGAGAGAACAGGATAACTGGTGGAACTGTTGGTGCCACTCAGACCGTTGTGTGGATGTGGCTGGCTGGAAGAGTGCCCCGTCCCTGGTAGGTGTTAGCGATGCTTTTTGCAAGCGTAACAGTCCAAGTGCTCTCTAGATGCCAAAGGTCTATGCTGCTGTTAATAAAGGGATTCTCCCCTAGACGAGCATTTGATCTGAGCCAAGCACATTATAGCACCGCTACTTTTAGTTTGCTCAGTAAATCCATGTTTGCTTTTACATACTACCAGTGAACTATTTATATAGACTGTATTCACTGTGGGACTTTCAGTACCTCAAGTACATGACAGAGCACTCTTGCTAAATTCCACTGGTCCAGGCTGTAAAACACATACATCTACTGTTAAAATATGGGTTTGATGTGCCAGGTACCTGCTGGCATTCAGAAGCCTCCAATGTATTATTATTATTGTTATTCGGAAGAGAGATGGTAAACCCTAATTATGCTTAATCACAACAATCCAGAAAAATATCAGTGGAGGGGCACGTTTTACCCTAAAGTGCTATTTGAACTCTTTGGAAAATGTTGAATTACCCCTACAGCTATTGCCGATTAGCTACTTAATGAAGCATCTGCGACTGCTGGCATGTCCCAGCCATGTCACTGTGATGCTTGAAGGACGATGGAGATTAACTAAAAGATTGATCATGGTGACTTCTTATGTAGCAGCCAATCAAATCTAATAAGGGGCACTTGGAATTGAAACTTGCTTTGGAAAACATTATTTTGCTATAATATAAACAATTTTTCTAAGACCTACCCACTTCATATTTTTTTAAAAAGGTACCTATTCCAGCTTCAGCAATGCAATCTCTTTACCACACAGAGTTTTTATTTGCAACCACTATTTCTGCCAGTTTTTTCCATTTGCTTCTGTACAAATACAGAGCAACAGGACTAGGCATGTGAATTTAGCTGAATAATAGGTAGAAATTCCATGCAGATACAAATGCCACACCTGATGCATTAACACAGGAAAATCTATAGCCCTGTATGTCTTTATACAGGTGAAGTTTATGTATGTACATATGTATATGACCACATACAGAAAGGCATTGTTTAGACATATGCACATAAATTATATATTTAAGATTTTAAGTGTGCGAAATCCTTAACTAATTAAAAAAATTAGAAGGAAATCATGCCCTCATGGATTTCTTTTTGTGATGTATCGAATATTATTTTGCCATAATTCACAGCAGTGCCCTGCATATTCACTGTAATTTTAGCATTAAATGCTTTCAACATAAAGCTTATTGCACCTGGGAACAGCGGTGTTTAAATCAAGGCAATCTGTCATTTCCAGAAGAGCTGTTCTTGTGTTGAAATGGAGCCTTGCTCATGTAGCAGCTGGACTGTCTGATACACAGCGAGCTTAAGACTGTGCTAGGCATTCCCCAGGCAGGAGTGAGGGTGTGTTCCCTTCAAACATTGCTACGGATCCCCACTCAGGGGAGAAGCCGTTGACGCATTTTCTGTTTTGAGGGTTTCCGCTCTGCCAGCTCTTACCGTTGGGTTAAAGATCCCATTTTGTTCCCCAATGAATGAGAATAGGCAATCAAAAAGGTTTCTTGTGATTACCTGGGGCTCATGTTGCTATCAGGAGATCTGGTTTATTTGCTGCGTGGCTCCACCTGGTTGAGCAGCAACCCAGCAGTTTCCTGACATGGATATTCTCTAACCTCCAAGATGAGAACTTTGGGAGTATTGAGTTGGTGAAAACAGACAAGTTTTTTGGCTTAGATTATAAATCAGTCTTCTTCCTTTTGGCTTGTCTTCTGTCTTACTCTGATATGTGTAATATATTGTGCTAATAACACATCAACAACTTAATCTCACATCAAAATTTCCTGCCTTTTACAGCATCTGTGCTTCTCTGGCAACAATCAGATGCCATAGCCCTGGCTGGATGTATTGGGGGTGCATGTGGGAGGATTCAGCTAGGCTCAGGCTTTGGAGAGAAGCTGAGATTTTCTCTATCTGTGAGTCACTCTTGAGGCTTGAGAGAGCAGTCAAGAGCATTGAGGTTGGACAGAGATGACCAAAGGTTTTGTGGGAAGAACATGTCTCATGAGAATCTCATCTGGGACTTGCTCCATCTCAAAGAAGGCAGGATTCCTGTCTTTTACTTCCCTGTTGTGTTCTCAGCTGGACCAGACAGAGCTTGCTTTTCCTTGGAAGAGTTCAAGGTACTGTGGGTGCTTAGACAGCAAGGCAGTCCCTGCTGGCTTCTCCTCATGGATGCTGCTGGAGTTGAGGGAAGGACAAAAATGACAGGACCTAGGTTTCTCATTAGGAGGGCAGCCCTGGAGGTGTGTGATAGCACAGCTGGACATTTATGGATCCCTCAGGGAGAGATTGGAAAGCAGAGCCTGATCTGGGTATTTTTGAGCACATTATAAAAGTGTGTGGTTTTTGAGGACCATGATTTTATTGCTATAGACAGCCCTGGCTGGAGTTACAGTCAGATATATATTTTAAGGTGCATCTCAAGCTCTCTTGCTTTTCATGTGTCTGAGATGGGAAGTTCAAAATTGCTTTGAAAAATTGAAGTCTTTCTGTAAAAGAAATAGTGTCTACTGTAGAACAACTGAGCTGTCTTTGTTTCATAAAATGACAAAATGCCTGTTCAAAGATGATTTTGCATGGTTTATCATGTTGTTGGTCCCTGCTACTCATGAAAGATTTGCATGATTTCTACACAGTTGTCACTGAATGATTTCAATTCCAACAATTGTTTTTAACTTTATATATTGTGAGGGGAAAAACCCAACCTGAAATGTTAATATTTTTGTGGGTTGTCCTTGCTTGCTGGTTAAGACAAGAACAATCCCATTTTATAAAAATCCAAATGCGCCTTTCCTAGCTGAGTCACGGTGATGTCACTGCTCTCATCTTCCCTATGCTGACCTTCTTTTATGCATTAAACCAACATTGCTCTTCAAATAAGGTTGAAATCCTTTGTCGTAGATCTGTTCATAATCGATCACTGTGGGTGCAGACCAAGACTGCCTTCTGTCTTTCCTCCTGGCAGGAAATAAGGTTGGTCAGGACTGTGTGTTCAGGACCTACATAATGTGTCCTCATCTCAGGGAGTCTCTAGGTTAGGTTTATTTTAGGAATGATTGCTGGAGATAGTGATATAGAGTTTGGGAAAAGATAGATGAAGTAAGAGGCATATGGCAAGAGAGCTAATGCAGGCAGTTTTGCCTCAGCCTTGAAACTTCAGTGGTGATTACAGACAATAATGTGTATCTTAGGGCTTGCGTGGGGATCTGCATCTTCATCCAGATGAGAGAGGTGGAGGTGTGGCAGAGCAGGTCTCCAGCATCACCATCCTTGATGCTGCTGTTTGAGGAACAGACACAGAGCCAGGTTTGTTACTGCTGGATCCTCCTCCCAACCGCTTTCCTGCCTTGCCCTGGTCTATGCTATCTCTGCCCAGACATCCTTGCTGTGTGGGGAAGAAACCATGCAGGCAGAGGCCTGGCCAAGCCACTGGGCTAGGTGGGAGAGGCCTGGAAGCTGGCTGATACCTGATCTGGTGTGGCTGAAGCCAAGTATGGCAAGAAAAAGGAAGAGCAAATTTTTCTTCTTTTCTCCTGTTCTGTGCATGTTGACCAAGACCATACAATGCCTATCACATTTCTGTAATTTTGTGTTTGTACCCTTTGCCATCCAAGCTCACAAGCACACTGACTCCATCTCTTCTCACAAGTGTTATGGCTCAAGTATTATGAGTTTTTTGGCATTTTCTATTTTCTTACTGTCAGACAATGAGTACAAAGAGATCCTGACATATCTGTAATTTAGCTGTCTTTTTGTTGCCTCTACCTGTTGCAAAAGGACATTTTGTAAGAAATACTGAGCTATCAAGCTCAAGATCCCACTTCCCCTTCAGACACAGAAGAAGATTTTTGTGTAAATCATCCAGGATTCTGAAAATTCAAGTCTAAATCCCCCATGCTGCTGAATTAGCCTACCTTGATTATTCCCTGCATAGTACTTCTATTCCATTCTTTGCTGTGCCACACAGCCATGGTTATACTTTACCTATCTGTCCTTTCTCATTGTATCACTGTCTTGCTGCTTATTTCATTCATAAAGATGAATGAGCAGCTTCCCCAGGCCAGTGGGAAGTCAGGATGTCAGTACCTGGAGGTTGTATAGATGCAAACAGCTCTGAATCAATTGACTTCATCCTCACCTGCTCTTTGAGATTTGTCGTAAGTAGCTACAGCTTTGTGTAATAGTAATGTGCTTTTATCCACTACAGATTGTTACCAGTGCCCTCACAGGACACATTTGCTTTTAGAAAGCCATTCTAGGAATATCTCAGTTTGTCTGTTATTGCAGGTTTTATTTCTCTGTGAAATCACCACACTCAGGTCACAGCTTTTAATTTCTAAGACATCCACATCTTCAGAGCAGAAAAATAAATTCTGCTCAGTAACGGGCTGAATTACAAAGGTCTAAAGCTTCTCAAACTGACTAAATGCTCCTCAGCAGGTGATTGATGTACAGATACAGCCATGTAAAATTAGAGAGTAGCCAATGGAAAACAGTCAGTGATCATAAAAGGGAGCAAACAGGCTGAAATAGATTTAAAACTTATTTAAATACTAGCAGGAGCTGCTGCCTTAGTTCATTGAGCACTTAAGCTTGAAGTAGTGAGTTACAACATCTGATATACAACTGGGGAGCAGAGCCTACACCATAGCTTGTATTTCACATGTTTGTGCCAGAAGATAGAGCACCTCTTAGAGCTGCACCTCTGTTGCGCCTCCAGGCGGTTCCTCCTCAGCAAAGAGGGTTATACTTAAATTGGATTCTCAGTTTTCAGCTCTTGGCCCAGAACTCCCCAGAAAGTAGGCTTTGAGAAGAGGAAGAAAACAGTATATTTCCCAGCAATTTACTTCAGTCTCAGTGGTTTGGTGGAATATTTGGTCTTGGGCAGCAGGGACTTCGGTGCTCATGAAGTAATATTGTTAGTACCTGCACATACATATTAAAAAACTTGTGTCTGTGCCTGCAGATCCCTTTGGGACTCCAGAACCCACACAAAATAAGAGCTGAGCTCATGCCTGTGGCCTGTGTTTGCCTGCTGCTGCCAGTATGGAGGTGTTGGCTGAGGCTTCCCCTGTTCCTTCCCATTGCCTTGTGTGAGGAGGTTAAACAAAAACACAATAAAACTCTGGGCCAGGCATTTTTCACTGTAGGTCAGAGAGACATTTTATTCATAGTAATTTCTTTATTTGTGTCATAAATCCTTCTTCCCTTTGTGTTCCTCAAAGAGATTAAAATTAAGGGCATCACCTCTGCCATCAAAACCTAGACCCTCGAGGCCAAGGAATGGTTTCACTGTTTCTGCAGGTTTCCTTACCCACCTATTCTTTGATGTCTGATCCTTCTAGGGCATGGACTGTCTACCTTTTTAACTTGTATGTACTGCAGCCTTAGTCTGTGGCTACAAATAATGATACCCTTCTCCTGTTTACCTGGTACTTAACTAGCAGACAATGTGTACACAGCAAGGAAGGAGAAAGGTAGAAGGGACTCAGTAATAACAGGAGAAAGGCAACAACATGCATAAAGTCTTAATAAATTTTGCTATTGTTTCTCAGAGCATGGCAGAATCTGGTGCACTCCTTACTATGCTAGCTCTTGGGACCAGAGGATTTTGGATGTGTCAGGATTTTTTTTTTTTTTGAGGGATTTGTTTATTTTTGTTCACTTTATTTGTCGATTAATTTATGTAACGATTTAATTTTTTTACCGGCAAAGCTGCATACCAATTTGTTTCTTAAACACTTAAAACCAGAAGGTAAATAAAAACCAAATTGGATCCTTCTTATTAAAATCTCAAGTAGGTTTTAACCAGTCGTAGAATTTTAGGGGGAGAGGGAAGCTTTTTATGTTCATTCTCAGATGTGTTGTACTCCTTGGAATGAGGGACTGCAGGTTCACATCAACAGAAGAATAGGGCATTTTTAAATTGCATCCTCTCCTTGCATTTATGTCTATGAGATTTTAAGAAATGGGTACAGTTCCTAGCAAAGCGCTTGTTTGTGCAACTACTAACCTAGACTGTCAGATTCTTCTGGATGAATTTGAGTTCCCTTCCTTCACAGCACTCTCATGACTGAAAGGACAGTGTGAAAAATAAAGAGAGAAAGTGACAACGTGCTAAATGTCACGGCTCCTAGTGAGTGGCGATTTCCCCTGCATGTCATCCTCGTTGTGTCACACTGCCCGAGCCCTGCTGAGTGGGTGAAGGGCAAGTAGCCCCGCTTTCTCCCTTCTTGTCACATGTCTGGGCTTGTTTCAGACCACTGAGCTTCCAAATGCTGTGCAAGTCAAGGAGGTAAGGAGAAAGTGCCGGGCAACTGAATAGGGGGGCTTTCCATCCCCTTTTTTTCTCTTCGTGGCCAAGAAGGGTGAGCAGAATTACCGTTTTTCCTTTGGGACCTGCTGAACCGTCATCTGTAGAGAGTTTGTAGTTTCAGATCAGAGCCATGCCATTCCCAGTCAATCGCAGACTTCTACTGACTCATCCTATCTCAAAACAGGCTTTTCTTCCTTCTTCACTTGCTTTTCCATTGCTGTTCAGATGAGGGTTAAGTGCTTCCCCGCCTACTAGGCTGTATTTGCCCTGCTGCTCATATATTTTTACACATCCCAAATCCTTCCCTCTCTTTTGTTCCTGGGCTGGGATAGGCCTGTGGGAGAGGAAGTGGGAGTTGTGTCCTCCTCCCTGGTCTCCTGGCCTTGCTTCACACCTGGTCCCAGAGCAGTGTAACCACTGGTCTTCACTCCCTTAAAACTGGTACGAGAGGTTAGAGACAGGCTCTGTGCTGAGAACAGTAGCAGCACAGGGCCACCTTTGTGTCCCATCTCTTTCCCTCCCTTCCCTGGTGATCCACATCTATATCTATTTGCCTCCATGTTCCCAGTCTTTTCTAATCTATCTTTCTGTCACACATGCACTCTCTCCTACGATATAGCTGCTGTCTGGATAGCAGTTGTTTTTGTCTAAGCCTACAAAGCCAGCAAGCTCAAGTGAAAGGGCTGCTTTTTCCATAATAACTTTTAGTGACTCTTGAGTTGTTCTGGCCCCTCAGCTTCCAGAGGATCTTTTGTAGCTGAGGACGGAGACTCCTGGGAAGCCTGTCCATGCTCCCACTCTCATGCTCCAGCTGTACAAAGAGCCGTGCCTGGATGCAGCGCTGGCCCGGGGAGCAGCGGTGTCTGCTGTCAGGGAGTCCCACACCCTCCCTGCCAGGCCGCCATTCCCAGGGGCCCGGCGCATAGAGATGAGCCGAAGGGCAAAGCCGCTTGGAAACCATCTTTCCTTGTTCTGCTGCCATCTGCTTGGGAAGGTGATTGACAGCCAAAGGGTGAAGGGCCAGGGTCTGTGCTAATTGTCTGAGGCCCTTGCTCAAACATGGCTGGAGAAGCAGGGGGTCCCAACAGGCAAGGGAAGAATGGGAACCTTTGTGAGGCCCAACACAGTCAATGCCACTTTTGTGAAGATTTAGACTTGCTGAGGTCAGTTTTTAACAACTTGGGATGCTCAGTCTTTTCCTCTTTCCTTTATCTCTAAAGGCTCCTCTTCCTTCTTTATTTCTGCTTCATCAACAAGCATTGTTTCAGTCAGGCTTGAATCTCCTTTCAGTGGCTTAACTAAAGAAAAGACATCCCATCCTCCTAAACAAGACTCTTTTGGGGCCTGCTATTTTTTTTTCTTTTCCGTCTCCTTGTCTCACACGCTGTAAAGAATGCTTCAGTATTCTCAGAGGAATGGGAGAATTTGCATATTAATTTAATTGTGTGTGTTCATGCAAAACTACTCAACTCACAGCAAACTAGCCACAGTTATTAAAATTAATTTGCAAAGGAAGGGAGCTGTTGTTGTTCAAGACAAGAGTTGTCAAAGCTTATGTTTTTCTGTGTGCTAAAAACACCTTCCTAGTTGCTTCCTGCCTTTATAGGCTCTAGAGCACAGCTGGAAAAACATACCAAAGTTCTTTGGAGAAAGTGGTGTATAGAGGAAGTATACGGAGGCAAGAGCTGGGAGAAAATCCCAGTGTTTTTCAGTTGACCCCAGAGCAGGATCTCCCCTCTATCAGACATCCCTTCTGCTTGCTGAAAGGAGCGAACAGCCCCTACTGCCTTTAACAGCAGAGATCAACCCAGCTCAACTCCAGCAGCATATTTCACCATAAAACTGCTTGTAGTGCTCCTGGATATATTTCCACATGCTTTGGGCATGCGTCTCAAAAGTAACCCGTGTAAAGCTTGGGGCTGGTGTGTTTGCAAGCCCAAGCACTGTCTGTGTGCATATACACACAAGTGAGACAGTGGAACACATCATCCGCGGAAGGAATTGCCAGGCTAGGGTTGGAAAGCCAACTAATGCAGCATTTCATGATCTGCAGCAAGAAAGTTTTGTCAAGACCTCATGGTGCTTTTCATTGGAAACACACTGTTAGATAGGAGAAACCTTGCATTGTCTCTGTATGTACGGGATTATACACACTCCCTTTTATTTTCGCCTTCCCCTTCTTATGCTTTTCAAGATATAAAGTGTACATATTTTTAAGGTCTGTCATGATCAGCTAGAAGTCAATGTATGTTGTTATTCAATATGTGCAAGACTAAGTCCTAAATGTTTTCCCATGTTTATACTTGTTGGCACTTTGTAATTATAAATAATATTGCAGACTTGGCTACCAGCACACAGATGCGCACACAAAGCAGCAGAAGGTTTTCTGGGAATTTTGACAGTTCCATACATAATCCATGGATGTGACATGACCCGTATCTGGTCTTAAAATGTATTATCAGAACTATCACTTGCACAATATCCAAAGTAATTTAGCTTCAGACCATGCAGAGAAGCATAATGCGTAGGTGCTTTTGCCACATTGCTTTTGCAACATTTGCTCCTGTGTCACTGATAATAAAACTGTCAAAACGACCTTGGGGAGGTAATAACTGCTCATTGATTTGGATGTAAAGCCTCCATAGTGTTTTTCCCACTGTGTGGTATTTGTTAAAGGAAAAAAAAGTACAAAAGCGAAGCTTGCTTCCACAATCTCCTTTAAAAGACATAGACGTAGGGTTTATAGAGATATAGTACGTTTATTGACTGCACAAACCTCTAGAAACTCCCAGAGACTTTGAATTTCCTGGTCCTGGGAGAGGGGCACACTGCATACACAGAAAATTCTGGTTTCTGTAGTAGTCAGCCTGACAAAAAGCAGGGTGCTGAGCTAGTTTTGATGGAATTTTGTTTACTAGGGTGAGTTAATGAAAACTGTCTTCTCAGCCTATCACTTTGGTTTTAGCAAATATCCAGATCCTTTTTATTGTGTCTGTCTTCCTCTTCAGAGTTAATTTCAGCTGCAAGCTCTGGATGTTTAAAGATAAACCTCCTTAAGTTGTTTGTTGCTCGATACTTTGGAAAATGTATTTACCAATTTACAAATATTAACATTGAGTTTAAAGGGGGATGCAGGACTGCTGACTTTGACAGGGCATGCATGGCTTGTCCCCAGTCTAGTACACATCATGTCTCTGACAGGCTGGGAAATCTGCTAAATAATCCCAAACAGTGCCCACGCTTAAGGAAGTCATCTCAGTAGTTCTAAACTAGAAGTTTTGATTTCATGCACCATTTCATAAGGTGCAACAGTATAGTTTGTATTCTCTTCAGTAGCAATTTTTTTGGTGGAGAACAAAGTTTTGATCACCTAAGGTGGAAGGACTTGAAGGTTTAAAGGGGAAAGAATGGGCAGTAGGACTAACTGTGATCAGAAGCAACTCTGCTGTGGAACGGGAGCAGACTGAGAGCCCTTGCTGAGAGCAAGACTCAGCATGATCCTATTAGTTCTCATCACTTGATTATGAATTATAAGCATCATTTCAACAATTTAGCATACAGATCAGGATTCTTTGGTGAGCAGGGAAAGCACATTTTGAGCTACACTATTCATGCTTGTGGCTGCTTTATGTTTAGATACTGCTGTGCTATTTTGAAATTGCACATTCAAAGAATATTTTTTCAAAGTGGCAAGTTTAAGTTCTGCTTTCCCATTCCTGTCACTACAGACATTATTTGATGAGAATTTTTTTCAGCAAAGTGTGTTCATCTCTAAAAGAAAAGAGGCATGTGTGTTTTTAATTTATCTGCAAAAGACAGTGGGTCATATTAATTACTTAGGGGATTTCAACTGAAATTTAGCATGGAAAGAGACACATGACTGTAAGAACATGTAGAAAATACTATTTCATATGTACTGACCATACAGGCTTTTTAACCTCTCACATAAAGTGATGCAAAACATAACTCTGTTTCTGGTTTCCAGTTTGCTGCATACCGCACTCAAGAGTCAGAGTTGGGTTAATTAATTTGAATTAACTACAGGGATCATTTCCATCGATTTTAGTGGACTGTGGATCATGCTGGTATATAATACAAATTGCTACTTCTTAATTAACCCCTCTACTCTTATCTGATCTCTTCGAGTTACTCATCAGGTGTGCAGGAGAATAGGGACTGAAACCTTGGTCTTGTGTATCAGTGAATGTCATCAAAAGTAGGTTATCCAGCTGGTTCTTCTGATGTCCTCCAGACAAATTAGTGCCTGGAGTGGGGTTTTTTAATGCTAGTGAAAGACAGCAAGAGAAATAGAAAAAAACTTGCTTTGTTGAAGGAGGTACCTGCCACTCTTCAGGTACCTCCTGGTGCAGGAACTTGATTCAGAATTTGTTAGCCTTTTCAGGGCGAGTCTGCTACCAGCTTCCACAAAGTTTTCTTTCTTCTAATTTTTAGCAAACTGTAACATTTTATGTTTGCCCAGTTAGAATTTAGGGATCCAGAATAATGGTGAGCAGGGCTAAGTGCTGTTCCAGGGAGTGCCTGATAGGATTTGAATGAAGAAAGGTGGTCATCTTCCACCGTGATCCAAAGGATGCCTGATTCAGAGGTAGAGAATCTCAGCAGTCTTTTGGAGGTGAAATTGAAGATGCAGAAGACACTGACTATGCAAATTTGGTTCACTCTTAATACACATGGTCTGTCTTCACAAGGATGCTCTTTGCTCTGATAAATTCTTTGTTCATTTTACCAGACCAGAACTATATTGCATGCAAAAGGGCAATAAAATATGGCTATGACATCATATCACAGCTATTGCCAATGCTATCCATGCCAATGAGGCTACAGACCGAAATGTCTGAAGTCCAATGGTTTCTGGAACAAACTTTTTCTGGAATTGCTAAGAAATTTTGGAGGCAAAGTGTGCCATTTTTAGAGCTGTCCTCAGGTTAGATCCTCACAGACATCTTACTTGGATGGATCTTGGGGAGCTCTAAGACTCCAGGTTCCTCTGGAGTTTATTGATTGTCCATCTGTCGTTGTACTTTCAAGTGGCAGTTGAGCTAAGATGGCGCTCTTGCAATTTAATTATTTTGATCTTGAAGCACCTATCTAACAGCTTCAATTTTGAAAGTGGTAGTTGAGCTCCTAAGCTGCATGGACATGCTGAAAATGCTGCCATTGATATCTCATGATGTCAGCACAGAACTGGCAAAATTCTCCTTAAAATGTAGGCATGTGTACTGCAGGCTACTCACTTCCTTATGTCACGGGAGATTGAGCTGAACTCCCCAAGTTAATGCATAGTAGGCACAATAGCAAAGATGCTTGCTTGCAGGAAAAAAATATTAAAAAATAGATTTAGCCTGCTTTGCAATAAGGAAGCACAGTAAATTACTGTAGCCATTTACCTGTGTACATTTGCATCCATTCTCTTAAAAAAATAATGCATTATTGATAACCCCATTTCAGAGAAAAAATGAATGTCATGCTCTTTTGTCAATTTTCATTTTAATTAATGGTGGGTTTGAGAATGATGTTTTAGAAATTGCTGCATGATTTCAAAGCCATCTTCTGTACATTGTTTCTCCATGATCTAAGAGCCACAGAGTGAAATGACCTGTAAGACATCAGACTGGGTGATCACAGGAGTCTTGTCCAGCCCTGAAATCATCTTTGTGGGGTTAAATTATGCATCTTCTTTCAGAGATAGCATTATGGAGTCGCATCATCCCCCACATAAATTGGCATCCCGAGCAGCACAGCAGTGTAGCCCAGCAGAGGAGCTGACCAGTGGGTTAGCAAGCTGGCAGAGACCACATTTGCTTCAAGTGCCAGTTTTGTGCACAGTGGTATCACTTACGTACCTCTTAGTTTCATGCTGGGAGTAAGAGAGTCAAAGGGTAGAATGATAATTGAATGAGGAACAATGGCATTTCTAATGAGAATACAAATCTTGTTATGCTTTAACTCGGCTAACTGGGCTGGGTCACAGTTTATCCAAACACACAGACTCCCAGGAACCGCCAGATTGGACCAAACCCAAAGCCCAGCTGGCTTCCAGCAGTGGGCAGAATCAGAAATACCAGCGGAAGGGTTAAGACTTGTGCTGTAAACAGATAACAATGATGATCACACACTCCCATGATCATCTACAATAAGTCTTCTGCTGAGCTCTAATTGAACTATTTATGTCCTGGAGCACAACACTGGGTAATTGTTTCAAAGTGCTTTCTGATGTTGATGGTAGATTTGGATAGTCTTGGTATGCAGATAAATGAGGAATCACATGAAGAAGAGTTAACATGATGCTCATTCAATACAATTCCACTCACTGGGCAGGTCGCTGTGCAAGAGTAGCGTGCCTGGAGTAAATAAAGTGGGAGGGCAAAGAGGGAGCACCAAGTATTGTGTATTCACAGGGACTGCTCCTAAAGAGCATAATTTCAAGTAGAAAATGCTCAGTATTGCTGCTTTTCTAGTGACAATGAATAGATATTGTTGGAAGAGACTATATGGAAGATTTCCCATGTATGTACAGGGAAATGGGTATGCCTTACACTACAGATGTTGGATACTGTCTTACAGCTCAAGTGAACATGTGCCTTAGTGTTTATTCACAAGCTCTTTCATACCACAGTGAAAAGGAAATGGTTTAACTGCTCAAAATACTGTGTTAGTGATTTGAAAGCCAAGAAAATGCTGCTTGGTGAGCTGATTTTTTTCTGGTTTGGAAAAGGGCTCATTTCTTGGAAGAGCAGGGATTAAGTCAGCTCTTTAAGCTTTGAGTCGATTATATCCACACACCAGAGGCACAAGGTGGGAAGGGTAGGAGAAAAAATGCTTTTTCTCTCCAAACAAAGCTGAAAGCTAAAAAAAAAAAAAAAAATGAAAAAAAAAAAGTAGACCTGTTCTAAGGAAAACATTCACCAAAGAAATTTGAAAACATGTGATACGATTAAGAAAAAACAAAATTCCTCTGTAAAAAGAGTTTATCACCGTAACTCCTTTCAGACAAGTATAACTTAGAGAATTAGCCTTGATGTGAAGTTGGGATAAGAAGTATTTACTTTAAGTGCCATAAACTTGCATGTGGGGAAGAGAGAGTCATGCAATTGTAGATTTTCAGCCCTTTTCTAATGCAGTATTGGGAAGAACATAAGGAAATTAACAGCTCTGATAATTTCCTCATGCAGAAAATGCACACTTGACTCATAGATCCTATTTTACTTTGTCTGAAAGAAAGCAACACTTTCATCTTGATAGTATTAAAAATGTGGGATCTGTTGAAAAGGCAGAAGCACCTATAGATTGATCTAATACTGTTATTGTAACCAAAAAGACAAAATAATATTATATGTGGAAGTCTGCATTTTCATAAGGCCATAAAATGTTAAAAGATCAAGATTATTAAAAACTTGAATAAATGACAGCCAAGGAGAGAGAGGGAAAACTGTTCTGCATGATACCGCGATCAGGACATACATTTTAGCAGTGTCGTGCTACATGATTCAAGTGCTAAACTAGTAAATGTTAATATAATATTAGGAAATTATAATGATGAATATAGCTGGATACCATCTGGTATTAACTCAGTTCCCAGGGCATTTTAAATTCTGATTGCACAGTTCTTTGTAGGATTACTGGGTTGGAAAGCTGTAGTGAGGAATGTTGTAATTTGTCTGGTGCTAGGATTACTGAAAAGTCAGCCAGTGCTGACTTTTGATGGAAAAGACCTTCTTTTTTTTTTTTTTTTTTTTTCTTTCCTTTAAATAAATAACATATTTTAGGGAAATAGTGAACTTTTTTCCAGAAATCTTGCAGGGGAGGGATGTTGTGGTTTTGGTTTTTGTTGACAGTTGGGTTTGTTTGGTTTTTTTGGTGGAGGTTTTTTTTTTTTTAGGAGAGGGTGGTGGTGCTTTTTTTTAATGATGGTGCTTTCTGGAAGCTGCAGCTCTGAAGTCTCAGTCTTATTCTCTGTAATCTAAATTGGTCTCAAGAAGCCAGGCTGTGTTTACTGTGCTCCACCATCCTCAGACCTTGCACTGCAATGGGTTTTTCTCCCTCAGAGACAGAGCTGTGCTCACTAGATCTCTGGGGGAAAGTCAGTATGTGAGAAACACAAACTGCACCTCTCAAACTACTGTTTCTAATTAGACAACTTTCAGTTTTAGAGACAATTTTTCTAAGAATTAATTTGCTTTGCATACCCCTAATAAACTTTTCTCAAAGATAAAACACTTTTGCATTCATAAATTATCCTTTATTTTAAAGAAACTGTTGAAAAGCATTGGGTGTCTTAGGTCAGTGACAGAATAGATAAAAATTGTAAGTAGTAGTTTGGTGAACATGAGTAGCCAAAGCTTAAGCCAACTGAATTTTTTAGGTTACTACTGATAAGTAACAGACACAGAAAATATTGAGGTTGCAAGAAACCTGTTAGGTTTTCTGTGCAGAAAGTCAACAGAAACAGCTCCAGTGCCTCAGTGCCCCATATATATTATGCATTATTAAGATAAAATAAGATTTTAAAGCACATCTGCTAGCAATGTAAAATTTCAGACAATAAAAGAGGTATCTGGTAGCTTGAGTGGAATTCTTCCTCCTTGAGCTTGTGTTAGAGATTTCTATCTGCAGATGTTGAAATTCTCTTTGTGAACTATTTATTGTGCTTATAAAACATGTTTCTATCCTAACCAATTACTTTCTGTGAATGTTTTTTTGGGGGAGATTCTCTTTGTTCTCGATTGTTTATATTTGCCTTACTTTTACATAGTTTTTCATTTCCATGCTCTCTCTCTCAAACCATAATCTTTACACCTTTCCTGCCTATTACTGCCACACACAAATTTACTATGTTATGTAAGTATTTTTTATTTGCATATTATTGAGTGAATCAGCTGTGAAATAGAAATTTTGTCCATCCTCAGCCCTTTGGGATTCTTCGAGAACTTGTGATTTCACTCTTAATGTCAGAGGGTTTGTACCTTAACATTCAACATTGGTTTGTCAGAAATTGATGCTATGATGAGAACAGGGTGGCTATGATGCAGAACAGCTCTATCTTCTGATAGCGTAAATGGCCACTGGAGTCCCAGCTGCCTTAATTAAGCCGATACGTGTGGTTCAGAGGGCTGGCAAGTGCTCCCACAATCTTCTCCTCAGCAGTTACCTTCAGGCAAAATGAAGGTGCATCTCAGCTTCACATTGTTCTGATAAAACACAAACCTGAGATTTTTAGAAGCCAATAGGGGATTGGAGTGCCTTTCTTCTTAGGCAGCTCTCTAAATGCATCAATGGGAGGAGGGCTTAAAATTGGAAAGGAGAGACTGAAAAAAAAATTGTGAATTTTTTTTATTAAGTCTTTGCTCTCCGTTTATTGCTCCCTGCACACAGAGATTTTCTGCTCTTACCCTTAAAGAACCTTTCATTAGCTCTCTTTGTGTATGCTTTTCAAGAATACACAGCAGAGGAAGAGCAGCCAAAGTGTGGGCATCACAGATGGGGCAAATGTCAAGATATGCTCTGTTGGGAAAACATTTATTTGAGTAAAAGGCTCAGGTGATCAGACTGATTGACTTCCTCCAAGCTGTTCCTTTATGATCTCTCTGTTCTGTGCCTCTTGCAGGACACAGTCCGGCTGTCCCACCAGTTTTCCCATGCAATTTATTCCTTTCACCAGTCAGTGGTCTGTCCAGGGCAGGCACTCAGTTGTTTCCTGCCCACCCAGAGCCAGCCACCCTGGCTGCATGTGTGCTGTCTGAATGTGTTATGTGCTAGCAGGCCAGATGCTGAAACACCGTAGTTCAAGATATCTCCTCACTGGGGTCTCTGCCGGGTCCTTACCCACCACCATGACAATGAGACTCAGACAGGGTGACAGGGTGCAGACAGGTTCTCCTGTACCGACTCCACCTGCAAGGCTCTGCCTCTCTCTCCACCGAGACAAAGGCACATTGGGCAACTTAACTGTGACAGACACTCAACAGAAAGGCTTTTTGGCTGTCTCATTCACACGCTCTTGCCTACTGTGGCACATGTTGTCACTTTTTGGCCTAAGCATCCTTCTTCTTTGCTGTGTAGCTTTAGAGACAAGGGGTTGCTCAGCTATTTGATAAATTTCAGCATTTGTTTTAAATCCATTTCACTTAATGCCTAGGGTTTTTTTCCTGAGGCACTGGTTTTCAAGGGCATTTAGATACTTTTCTCTATTGCTGGTGGTTTTTCTATAACTTTTAGTGGAGCTTTTAGTGTGATTCGCTCTCCCTTCTGTCTCTACCAATCCCTTCTCAATCCTGATGCTTTTGCTTTCCTATGGAGAAGTGATAAATGGCCCATAGTGGAGTTTGATGAGGTCAGATGTTACTGTCGGCTGTAAATCCTTCCCGTTTGTTGGTTCAGCAGCAGTCCCTGGCCTTGGACTTTTATGGGTCTCCCAGTGGAGGAGGGACAAGAGTGGTATCACTGTCAGCACACCAGAGTGATTTGCAGGAGGGTTTTATTGGAAAGCTTCATGCACCTGGAGAAACTCCCCCAAGCCCCAGGAACAGAAAGAAATCTTCTAATCAGCAATTTGTTCCTGTAGGTAGAGCTCTCCCGCTTATGCAGCACAGGCCTCCCTGCTCCTTGTGGGGCAAAAAGTTAAGGAGTTCCTCAGGATTAAATGATCTCTCACCACAGACAGCAGAGATGCAGATATAGGTGTGCAGAGATACTTGTTGGGATAACAATTGTAGCCGTTTCTGAATCAGCAATGTGTTTACTTTGGTTGATATCTAAGCACAAGCAAGGTATGAATATGCATTATTTTATTTTTGGTACTAAATGTATACTTGCAGCCCAATATATGCTGCAAGTAACAAAGTGTTTGGAGACTGTCAGCTTGTAAATCTAGAGTAGCTGGTGGCTACCTAAAGCTCTGCTCTGTCTATGTTTATTCTGTCAGAAGTGCTGAAAGAAAAAGGCCTGGCACTGTAGGCATGGTAAAGGATGGCCACATGAACTTACTCCCAAGTTCTTGTGCCACTGATGCATATAAGAGAGAGGAAGAAATTAATGGACGCTTTAAAATGTAGCTTTACCTGTGTCCTGAAAAGGCTCAGAGTCAGCCTGAAATTCTGCATGAATTAGAAGATGCAAGTATGTATGGCAAGGAAAAATGCTTCCCTAAAACCCAAAAATATTAGTGTTGCCATTAGCTCGGCATAATTAGGGCCACTCATTTTCCCCAGATATTGCTATCATCAAATATGTCACAATTTTTTAAATGTAGTTAGACAACACTTGGACAGAAAATGAAGCATATACATATATATGTGTATATATATATATATGTTCATATATATGAAGTCGGTGGGGCAGAAATTTATTCTCTGTGCAAGTATTTGTTTATGATTAGGCAAAAGAGAAGAAAATATGCCTTTAATGATTTTTTTTTTTAGTGATAAAAATCAAGATATACCAGATAAAGAATACTTGCTCAGAAACAGCTTTATTCTGAAATTAGCCAATTAAAGAGATCAAATATACAGCACCACAATAGAGGAGCTGTTCGAAATGCAGCATGGCTCTCCATTCCTCATGCATTTTAGCTTTGATTTTGGTAACACCTTTTGAGTAAGATTAAAACTCTTCTGATTTGCTCTCTGTTTTGTTTTGGGGTCTTTTGTGATATTCTTAATATTCAAGGAGGAGAATCATTAGAAGATTGACATCAAAAATGATGTTTGTTTATGGGATTGTTGCAAGGCATTGATGTCTTCTACCTTCTCTGTCTTGTCTCTTTAAACTTGCAGGATCATACAAAGGAACATGAATAGCAGAATTTGCCTCCAGAACTTTTCATTATTAATGATGCTCTATGACTAAATTGGAAATCTGCTACTGTACCCCAAGGGGGTGATTAATTTAGCAGACTAGGAGTTTTGATTAAAAGGGAATGAAATGTCTGACACATAGTCTATTTATCAGTTATTATGATATTAAAACACTCTAATCATTGTGGTGCCTAAATTAAGGCTTCACAGCCTAAATGTCACTTCATAGTGTTCTTTTAGATCTGTCTGTGTGCTATGAGTCTATTATCAGTGGGTGCATGAGAATATGTGTATGTAGCGGTGTCTGATAAGAGCTAAGCAGTTTGGTAAGATCTCTACTCTTTGCCCCTTTATCATTTAAAGAGGGGATGAGAGAAGATTTTTAAGAGATGATTTGTACAAGAAGTGCATGCAGGACAAGATGAAGTTATTCCTGATGTCCCTAAGGATTATGACACAAACTTTGTAAAACTGGCCTAAGCCTAAAGGACACAGAAAAACATCTCACTAGTCTAAGGATTTAAGTCTAAACCATTTCTTTCCGGAAACCACATGTGCTCTGAGATATTACAGTCTCTGAGAGGTGAAATCCATGTCCTTAAATTAAAGGTTGGGGTAGAAATTGGCAGCGATCTATCAAGAATGGTAATCAACAGTTGGTGCTAGGTGTGTCATTGAAGTCATTTGCAGAGGAGTAGCGAGAGCAGTAGATCATGTGCTTCTGTGTAGGTGCCCAAGAAAGAGCTTCAAGGCACGACATTGACACACCAGCATTTGCAAGCCTCAGAGAGTGAGGAGGGAGAGGAAAGGCAGTGAAGTACTGGTGGAGGAGCGGTGCTCTGTGCTCATGAAGGCTGGAACCAAATCAGATCCCTAAACTAGCCATGTCAGCAACTCAGATGTAAGTTTTAGGCCTCAGTAGGAAAAATGCTACATTAGGACTAAATTATCCATTAATTTGAGAAAACAAACAAAAAACCAAACCAACCAAACAAAAATAAAGGAAAGAAGCTAAAATGGCTGAATGGCAGGTAAAACATACTAAGAGCAAGAAGGCATTCTTCAAGTAGCTGAGGCCTGACAAATGAGGAAAGTAGATAGGCTCATAAACCTAGGCATTTTATAGTGGAAAATGCAATAAGAAAGCCCAGAAGAGTTGGAGAAACTTACAGAAATCACAAAAAAATCCCTAACAAGTCCTGTGTCAAACATGTGAAGCAGGAAGCTTGCTGGAGTCTGCAGGCTCAGTAAACAATAAACATGCAGAAAGAGTGTTCAGAAAAATTAAAAGTTTTGTGATTTTGCTATGGAGGAACATGGAGAAATTCCCACAGAAGAATTCCTCTCCTATCAGACATCAGGGATGAAATAGGTCATGTGGTAACTATATCATCCCCTAGCTTGAGTTCTGGTACCAGAGGATAAGGAGCAGTGTAACACAATTTTTTAAAACTGTTTCCTGAGAGAATACTGTAATAAATACATTGATAGAAGATCAAATAATAACAGAATAATAACAGAGTGAATAGGAGCATCAATAAATATCATAGTGGTAAAAAGACAGGATTTTGAGATTAAAAGTCATGATTTACTGATCAGTTGGGTAGCACTGGGGGAGCGAATGTGTGGGTAGGGCAGCACTCCTACCCCTTTCCTCAGGTTAGCCTGGGCACAGATCCAGGAGTTGTGCTTGCTTTGATCTCCAGACTGTCCTGCAGTGCATTGATGTATGTCCCAATCTGAAGACATGCACAGAAGTGAGCACCTTACTAAAAAAAGACCCAGAACTGTAAATAATCATCATTTGGAGGTGCCTGGAGATCATGATGTGTTTTTAAGAGAACTAGGATGTGAAATAGAAGTGAGGTAACTACAGGGGATAAAACCAGATGTTAAAAGACAGTTTATCAGAGAAAACAGCACTTTGCAAACAATGCTTTTGAAGACATGAGGGATCAAGGGGAATGTGCCCTCTGAATTAGTGGCAGATATGGGAAAAGGAATCCTCATCAGTCTCTGCTTTTAGGATTCTTTCTTCCCCTAGCTGAAAACCAAAGGAGATCTGTGGGAGTAAGAGATCTTAAGCACAGGTTTTGTTTGTAAAGAAAACAAGTAGAAAACTGGCAGAAGATAAACACTTCCTTAAAAAAGGAATGTAAGCCAAACCCCAGAAAGCACCCAGCACGAATGGGAAGGGCAGCACTTGCCTCCCCTCCGCTGGTGCAGGCTGGCTTGCTGCCCGCTGCTGGAGCTGCTGCAGGTGAGGATGTGAGAGGCCGCCTGGATGCTCTGCTCCCTCCCTCCCAGTCCCCCCGGGCCTCCGCAGCTGTTTGCGGCTGCATGAGAATAACGAGGACATTGCTCTGGATGTGACACTGCCTCAGTTGGGTCTTTAGGAAAGCTCTCTACAGCTATTCTCCCGAGTCCTGCAATAATCTGCAGCCTGAGTAGACAGCGCCGGTGGGCTCAGCATTTTCCTCTTTTATTTGCCTGTTGAGGGAAACATTGTCACTACCGCTGTGGTTCCATTTAAAATGATGGAAAGCAGTAACACACTGAAACAGGGGGCTGACATTCCCTGTCAGGATAAGGGTGAGGGCAATTATGCAGGGAGCAAGTAGCTTTACATCACCTAGTCCTGCTTGGTTATACCAAACCCAAATTACACCACTGGCCTGTGCCCTGCAGAGGATTCCTGGTGGGAGTGTTGCCAGGTCAGCAGCCAGATCACTGGACAGTGATCCGCATGCTCTCCCACTCCTGCTGGGATGGGTTAAATACTCTGTGACCGCTGCTGCCATCCCTGCCGCTCTGCTGGGGTTTGGGTAGAGAGATTTGGTTGGTGGTGTCTCAGCTACTGGACCTGCAGCCTTACTGGTAACTTAAACCACCAGGGATTGTGGTGTCGAGTCTCTGACTGCAGGAGACCAGGCCTTTTTCCCTATGCATAGCACAGAAATTCCTAAATGAGAATCTTTGGTCTGTAGCCTCCTGGAAATCTGATCAGAGGATTGGGATGGTCCCATTTGTTGATAAAATTAATGCGATTTATCTTGTACACCGAGTTTCCATTATTTTCAGTGGGATTTTGCACAGAAATCTGAGGCAGTGTGTGAGTGAGGCAGAAAAGTGCTCAACCTGATGGAAGCCTGGGGTTAGCCAACACATGGAAATAGAAGGATTTTCTACATTTTTTTCTGTGAGAACACTGAATTTTATGTGATCTTTTTCAATATCTTCAATTCATTGTTCTGGGTGTTGATTTACTGACCTGGAGCTTTCCAAGGTGGAAATTGTTAGAGAGAAAAAACCTATCCACGAGTTAGTGATAGAAATATCGCTAGCCTTTTATCTGCTTTCCTGCTTTGATTTCTCTAGAGCTTACCTGAGCTGTCTGTCATCCAAAGGACATTTTTATACCTGTGCCAATAAGCAGTGGAGTGTTCATGAAGGGCACAGCACAGTGGCAGTCTGTGAGGGATGCAGAGAAAGGCTTTCATTTAACACCACCGTACATGGCAAACCCAATTTTCAGCTGTATGTATCAGCATGGCAAGTCTTCTTGTTCCCAGTCAGCATGCTACAGGGTAATTCAGAATACAGCTTATTGCAGGCTTTGGTTTGTCTTCCAAGATTCATTCCTTTTCATCCCTTTCTGTGCCAAGTATAATAAACAGAACAGGAGCTGAAGGCAGTTTGGCTGGGGAAACAACATTCAATAATTAAAAAAAGAAAAACCTAACAACAAAAACCAACCCCGCAGAAAACAAAACAGAACAAAAAGGCTGGTCAGTAAAAGAGGTAGAAAGACACCTTTGCTGACAGAGGAAGGGGGAAAGCAGAAAAAGGAAAAGGCACATCTGAGCTGTTCCTCCTGCCCTTCTCAACCAGCCTGAACAGAGACTGTGAATAACAAAGTATGGAGATCTCACCATTTCCTATCCAGGCAGGTGGTGCTTTTTCAGTGCTCCCTTATTACTGTCAGCCCATTGAAACCAGAATGGCTGAGAGCAGAGTGTCCCTGGATAGCCCTTCTCCTGAGGAGTGAGGACACCAGCTAGGTGGGAGGTTAGAGTGTGAGGTGAATGCTCTGGTCTCGAGTGTCCTTATGAAAATGAATATTGGCAATTGGCCCTTAATACCTTAAGCAGCCTGGTGAGAGTTCTAGAGAGCTGGAGCATGTTGGGGGAAAAATGGAAAAAAGAGCAAGACAATGAAAGAAAGGCACACTGGTTCTGCTTTCTTTGTGTGCTTAAATCTTTTGAGTACATAGAAACACAGATACATGAGCTCTTAAAATGCTGCACTTCTATCAGCTCCTTCCCTGGTGTTGAGTGTGAAGATTCTCATAACTGCCAGGCACTCCTTTTGACATGGGGAGGATCATCACTGGGATTGAATCCAAACACTAACTATTACAGATGAGCCTAAACGTTAACTGTTACAGATGAGTATTGCTGTAGTAACAAATTATCCTGCATCTTCTTAGAGTGATATTCTTGTCTGTGCTTTTCTGGGCATTCCCAAACAAGAGAATTACATAGGTGAACTTGTGGACCTGATGAACTTTGGCAATTCCTGTGTTTCCACGTTTTATCTGGCCTACTGTGGTTTGGTACTACTCCCTGGAAAGGGTTGACTAGTGTTTGGTGCCTGGCTAGGGACCTGGCTCTGCTTCCTAATACCTGTAGACAGTTTCCTGTGGGAACCTGGACTGTGCAGTGGAATCACTCAGACACAGGGTGCTGAAGGTTTCCGCTAGGCCAGTTGGTTGTGATAATCTGCTGCCTGCGACCTCATTAAAACAGCCTGATTGGGGCTGCTAATCGCATAAATAAAGAATTAAATCATAGCATTAACCTTCTACAGGGAAACCTGCCCTGGCAACACTGACAGAATTAGATCTATTAATTATTTAGAGGGTCATTTGATAGAAATGTATATAGATGGCAGATTATGAGCACTTGAAGCAATAAGTTAACCATAAATTTTTGCTCTGATAAGAATCTTTTCATATTATCCTCTTAATGTCCCAAACTAAAAGCCACCTTGCTTTTTTTCCTACTGGGATGGTATCATCGCAAATCATTTATGGTGTGTATATAAATTAAAAATATTATGTCCCACCATCAAGGATTTTTGTGCTCCTTATGACTCTTGAGGCTCCTTTTTTGTTAGAAATTCTTCCAGTTCAAACAGAGTTTCCATAGCTAAATTCAGGGCCAATTCTGCACTTGCTGTAATGCTCGGAGCTTCTTTTGTGGCCAGGGTGTTCAGAGGACCTGAGCACATTTCCTGTCCGTTCCTGAACTAAAAGTCAATGTGCAGGAAATCTGTCTTGCCAGTGCTGTGGACTACCAAGATGCTTTCTGCAGCAGTCCTCTACCGTTACCCGTGGAGGTATTCAATTCCATTACGTATCTAGCAGGTTTTCCCTTCTGTCTCTGAATTTTTTGGAAAAAAATTGCTCTTGAATCAGATGGGATGATGAGTTCATTGTTTTACTGATTCTACTGGGCTTGCGGGAATGACAATGGTACTAGATAGGCTTGTTTGCTGACCAGAATTTGAATGCGTGTTTGCAGATAGCACACAAAAGATTTGGGCATGTGGAGTGGAGGAGGGTGGGGAGACTGGAGGGAAATCTGTCATTATTTATGGAAATATCCAGTATTCATGGAGCCATCTGCTGTGAATGATTCAAGTCTGAGAAGTGTCATAAAATGAGAAAGCGTAATGTAGAAAGAAAAAAACCCAACCTGAAAAAAACCTTTAAATTTGTATCACTCAGAAACCTGAACTGGGAATATATAACCTCAGAATCTCTCTAAAGATGCTTTGTAAATTTTCCTGCCAGATTGAGAGATAAAGATAGATGATATTTCTCAGGTTCCTTTCCTCACCCTTCTTGGAACAATTAATTCCATTTGTTCATTTCCAGTCCTTTAATTATTGATCACATCGTTTCCTTTTTTTCTTTCTCACTGTTCCGGGCTACAAGGCAAGGGATGGAGTTTAAAAAAAAAAGGTGTTTAGGAGACTGCTTAAACCTTGAAGCATTGAGAAGATCTTTACCATAGCCACAGTTTTCTCTCTGATAGTGAAGCCCCACTTTTGTTGTCAGAATTTTATCAATACTAAAAAAATTTATTAAGGGCGGGACCTTCATAGCACTTCTCTGGAGAAAGTCTCAGGCAGAGGATGGTCTGCTTTCCTGTACTGTGTTCTCTCAGTTCAGATCATTAATTTATTGATTTGCTCATGATGTTCTGTAAAAAGTGAATATAAACAAACAGTGGAGAAACTGAGGCAAAAAACAGGAAATTATTTGCACAGTCGCATGAAAGGCTTCTAAGAAAATCAGGAATAGACTGTATCTTTCTCAGTCATTTATCTGAGAGACCCAGTCCAAGTCCTTGCCTTGGGAGCAGTTGGAAATCCCTTGAAATAATTTTTTATCTTTCCTGCTTCAATGTATTTTGGTTACAGTTATAGCGGCACATTATGTTACCAGCAGATGCTCTTGTGTGGCTGGGTGTGATTGTCTTGCCACATCTCTTTTCATCTCTACCACCTTATTCTCTGTCTACTCATCACCCCTTGCTGAAAAAAAAGCTGACTTACCAGAACAATGGCATGTTAGAACAGAAAATGATCTTCAGCCTTATTTCCTCTCCTATAGTGTAACAGTCCAGGACTTTGAATTTAGAAATCTCCTTACTATTGTATTGGCTTTTAAAAATACTTCCTTACCTTTAATTTACTCAGTCATTCATACTGGGTTGTCTTGACATCCTGCAATGTTCCTGTCTGCTGTGCAGGGCTGGCTTTCTTCTTCCACTATTCCAACTTCATGCCTTAAAAATTGCATCTCCATCCCAGCAAGGCACATAAGGATATGCTGAAGCATCACAGATTTCAACTGATGTGATTAAAAAAATTTTGAGTGCTTGCTCGATGCCCCTTTATTCCTATTTTGCACAAACACCTTTCTTCATGAGGAAGCCAACAGAGCAGTAGCAGAGATGCACATCCACTACTTCTCAACATAGGGATTCTCTGGATAGAAACATAGGGATTCCTGTTCTCTCTGGATAGGAGTTTTGTGATTTCCAGGGGCTAAGACCCTATCAATGCAATACTAGATTATAATAATTGAAAAAAAAAAAGATGAGAAGGTACTTTAAGAGATCACCCAGTGTCTTCTTGTTCTTCAAGGTGAGAACAGCTCTACCTTTTTTTTTTGTCCAATGTGTTTGTCTAGCCTTGAAAAATGAACCACAGTAGAAGCACAGCGATTATTTTCTGACGTTCAAAACACGTCTAATCTAAATCTCCCTCAGCCATGACTATGTGATCTGCTCACTTGTCCATAGAGAGAACAGACTCTGCTTTTCATTTCTGCCTTTTGCAACCCTGTAAGTTGTTATTTGGTCAGCTCTGCCATTTCTGCAGACCTTTTACTGTTCTTGAGGAGCTTGAGTTGCATTACAGCCCAGCTGTAATGCTCTTAAAGGCAGGTTTCACATCTTTGAAGAAAGATGCCTTAGCTCCTGGTTCAGGAGACAGCAGGTGTTGGGGTTTTTTCCCCAGTATCTCCTTAGCTCTAGAAACAACTCCTTCCCTTTTTGTATATTTGCTACCCTTCAGCTGTGTTTTTTTTACCTGTAGCAGAGAAAAAGTGAAACAAGTGCACCTGGCTATGAATTACAATGCTGTGAGATAGCCACTGTAAGTTTTTGGACAGGTCATTTGTTCCTTTCTTTAATTACACAGGACTTCTTCCAGCCACACTCATGCTGAGTAGCACCTCATTCATTCAGCAGCCCCTCAGTAATCAATATGTCTGCAGGGGAAGAAATACTATGTACCAGGTAAGGGAACTATTGCTTCCCATCGCAGGCCACTCTTTTCTCTCAGCTCTATCAAAAGTTATGCTTAGGCCAGTAATGAAAAAGTGATTGCACGATGACATCTGTGAAGTACACAATCACACTGTCTGCAGTGCACTGGAGAGCGGTCCTTTGTTTGCTTGGGACACCAAACCCATTGCAAAAAGCAGTATTTGCAGCTAATCACCATAGTGATTTCAATTTGCATTTAGCCATTGTGCTAACAGAGGCAGCTGGAAAGCAAAAAAAAAATCAGCACAAATAAACACAGCCATAAGTACTGTCAGTTTTTAGCACCAGGAACTGCTGGAACTAATGCTGATGCCTCCAACCCAAGAAATCTTTTTAATGTGAAATGATATATATGAGGCCAAAAGAGGAACACATTTTGTCTTGTTTGCTTAGACTCCAGAATATATCTCCGAGTCTCTCGATGTAATGATTGCTTAGGCAAGTCAAACACTGTATATCACCTGCTGAGCATCTGATTCATTGACTGGGTGGATTGAAGCCAATTTAACCAGCTGGAATCTGTAATATTGACTTCAGTGGTGTGATACTGATCTATATCACACAGAGGATTTGGCCCAGAGACAAAGGGAGGTAGCGTTTCCTTTGGGTAACATCTTTCTGCAAGCCCAGGTGGACAGCATCTGTCTCACACAACCTGGTTGTCCTAGAATCGGCGTGTACTGCTCATAGGGTACCACAGAGTTTTATCATTCTGTGGATCTTTCTTAGAGAAGGGGTGGCAATCAGGGACAACAGGCAATTTCTTCTGGTTCTATCCTTCTACTTCACAGCTGGTGCCATCTTACAGCAAATCTGGGACCAATTCTCCGAGTGTACTGACTCCCTTTGTGCAGATTTCTGCAGGCATGTTTGCTGCTGTATAGCATTATTTTTGGGGAAGGGAGGAGGTTTAACCTGGCTCTAGATTTCTCTTTTCCCGTTTCACCTCGCTGAGGAGACAGACTGGGCATAAGACCTGACATGCTCTGCAGAGAAGCCCCGCAGAACCAAGTATGACACGTAGGCATAAACAGCACCAGAGGACAGGCAAGGCAAGACCTCTCTGTGAGTGCTGTGACAGCCCTGGTGCTCAGTCTGTGGGCATGAGAGTTATGATACTACAGTGCTGTTGCTCATCTTTATTTTCTAGCTAAGTGACTTCATTTCACTAAATCTCTCCAGCTTTCCATATCTCCATAACCAAGAAACCAGAGGGAGAAAAGGCTAAGCAGAATTTATTATTGCTCTTTATTATTATCATATCTTTTGTCTTCTTTTTAAGATTCATGAACCTCCATTCAATTAATTCATCAGAAGCCTGAAAAAGCTAATTGTGCGTTCATATATTTCCATAGGCACCGGCTCATTCCTGTGCCAGATGTCAATAATACCTGATCCGTGCAAATGGAGCTGGGTTTGTGGCAGCCTGCTGCCCAATCTAATTAATGTTGTGACTCCAGTTCTCCTAAGTAAGAATGGACTTTGGGTTTTGCATAATTGTAAGGCCGGGGTGGGCATGGTGAGAGACAGGGATCTCAACTCTGTCTCCAAGGCTGAAATCCGAAATGCCAGTACTCCATTCCCACGGCCCCACATATAGGAAGGCAATGCAAGAGGCTGCTTTTATGCACAGAGGGCTCAGGAAAATCTGCAGTGCACTGCCCAGCCCTAGCAACTGTTTGAAGAGGCAGAAGGGGCTTAATAACTTAACTGAGGATCACACTGTGTCTCTCTCTGGTTTTCTTTGATCATCCTAACACTGTTGCTGCCCCTGGCTCAGACAGTGCCAGACCGGCCACTGCACAATTTCACATGCTGGGCTTCCCAAGGCAGCATCAGGGCTTTGGTGGATTGTGGAAGTGATGTTTCTGTGTAAGTCCATAGAGCCAGGACCATGTGCATTATCACCTCATTGCCTTCTCCAGGCAGGAAGATGCTCCTTTCTTTGGGGAAGACACTCTTCTCAGGCCTGGATGAAATTTTATATTTTCCAAAGCAGGTTGCAGCCAAGCACGGCTTGCTTTTTTGTTGTTCCTAGCATTATTAGCACACAGCTTGCTTTCAAAGATAACGATGTGGAAAAACAATAGCATCTTGCCAAACTCCTTCAGTGTACCATTTGCAGGTTGTGCTATTTTATCAGTGTCTTAATATGTACATTGGAATGGTGTGAAAACTCTGTTTTGTGAGCTACAAAGGAATGAAAATATTGAAATAAGTCCCTCCCTGCCCTGCCAAACAGACCTACATTCTTCTGGTACTTTTCCTTTTCTATCATTGTGCTGTATTGTAGGGATCTTGTTTAGCATATAAAAAACTACTGCTGCACTCTATTATCAAAGACATATTTGTTAAAACATGCATATAAAAGGATTTGTAATTGAAGAACAGCTTTGATATATTTAATAGGATGTAAAACTGCCATGCCTTTTTAATAGGAGATGCTTTATGTGCATTAGAAGTAATATAATAATGCCTCTTCACTGAGCTCTATCCATTAGCAGACTGTTTTCTCCCTTTCTTTTACTTAATCTTAAAACTTTAATGTAATCTAAACACATTGACATCTTTTTTTTCCTCCCCTTTCTGTACTTGGAAGTGCTTTGAACTGAACTTTGTTTCACATAAGGGCTAGCAACCGACATGACATCAATGTACAGGGCCCTGGTGCTGCCTGACAGATGGTCCATAAACCAGCACATCTCCTTGCCTTAGGAATGTTAACAGTAATGGGAGTGTGGCTGCATGTGCGAGTGAGAACGCCTGAGAGTAACCTTGTGAAGAATGAACAGCTATAATGGCATTCTTTTCTATATTCCCATGTCTCAAATGTAATCAAATACCAGAGCAGCAGAAATAGAAAATGACAATCAAAACAAAAATAGTAATAGCTTTAATAGCTGTTTCTGTGTTTCAGTCTCAGAGTGTTTTACAAGGAAGCATTGTTAAATTCAGGAAATAAGGATGCAAGCTGGTAAAAAGAAAGTATGCTAAATCTGACTGGTGTTTTGGGGTACTTGTGGTTTGGTGTCTCATCTTACACAGAGCTGTTCTCTATTCCTTTCAGAACTCAGGATCAGGGACTAGTTTTCAAGATGGCTAATCTAAATTATTTATTCTGGAAAATCGCAGATGTGTCTCTGAACCTTATTAGAGGAAACCAGGAAAGAGCCCATTTCTCCTGATTTCTGGTCTGGTGCCTCACCAGCACCCAGCAGTACATATTAATCATGATGGTTGTAAGAATATTCACAGAATGCCTGAGATTCTGCTGCTTCAAGGAAAAACTGAGACCATCAAAAGGAAAGTATCTCTCTCTTGTTTCAGAGACATTACGGTATTGACCAAGTTCAAATTGACTGTGCAAGTGCACTTCCTGCTTTTCCTAAAAATATCTTTTGGTTAATTTATTTATGTGTCCTTTCAACATGAAGATGTTGTGCTAGTGATTGTGCTAGCAGGAGCTGGACAGCTGTGAGCTACGGATGTAGTCCTTTGCAGAATAAACTTGTATGTGTTCACCTTGTTTTTTTGGCAGGGGCTGAGCACTCGCCTGGCACACAGGGGAGGTGACATGTTTGAAGACATCTTTTGGTGACTGTAGGGATGCTGCTGTCATCACATCTGTTTGTAGGGGGGAGTTGCAAATCTGTGTCTCTTTGTTTCCTGATGAATTTTTGGAAGAATGACTGTTCCTCTAGGCTGACAAAGTAAGTGGGAAGGCAGAAGTGGCCTGTCACCTCTCAAGTGACTCAGCCTGAGCATTCTTTATAAGAATGGCCAGGTTTCCTGCTTGGGATAGTAGTTGCCCAGTGCTGCAGCTTCTGCTGCCTCTATTGCTTTTCTTCAGCAGTGTTTTTAACCTGGATCTTCTGGCCTGCACTGGAGCCCACAAACAGCCAGGTCAGCAAGTGGATGTATCCATTCAAATAACACAGGTATCTGAAAGACCTGTTAAGCTGTGTATGTAAATATTTGACTGTCAGAATATATTCTACTAGTATAATTCATGAATGACAGACAGAAAACTCCATTTCACATAGAGAAAATGACACATTCTTTTCATAAAGGGAGGTAGTGCAAGTCATTCAATTTGTATTTGGATATTGCTATTGTTCAGTAAGTGTTGTGGGTTTGGGTGCATGCTGCAAGAATCACTCAAGGAAGTATCAATGTTTTCTGAAACCGATTCTCTTTTGCAGATGGAAATCCAGCTCTCATCTCTGCCAATATATGAATTCTAAAAAAACCAGATTTATTCTTTAAGTGTCTGGCTTATGAAAAAACAGTCTTTTTTTCCAATGAAGCTGGCCTGCAATTGGGGCTGATGTAAGGTAGGTTTAAATAGGAATTAAATGAAAAAACAGTCGAGGCAGAATTCAGGGATATTTTCACTGTTTTCTGTGTCAGCACATAACTTCAGTGAGCACAGTTTAAATACCAAGTCAATTGATTGTCATAAATTCCTCAGGTGTAACTAAGTTAATTCTGGTGAAGTGCTGACCAGCTACATCAGTCAAATGGATGAAACACTTGAAAAAAAACCAAAAAAAACCAAAAAACACCAAAAAAATCCAAAAATCAGAATGGGGTTTAGAAAAAGTTGATAGAAGAAAATTAATACTACAGTCAATGCATCATAAAAATTCCAGTCTAGGTTGTTGGCTTTTTGACTAATGAAAAAAAACCAAAACCATACTGGCGGAAGTGGTCCAGTGAAGTCTTGGACAAAGCCCTGCAGCGCGAGCTCCATGTGAGGCATGAGTTCATCCCAAACCTAGCCAGACTCTGCTCTATAAAATTACAAGTTATTTACCCATTTCAGTCAGCTTCTGGATTATGCCTTTTCTGATCAAGTTAGCTCTTACCTTTTTCTTGCAGGACAAAGCCATTGGTCTGGAGCACATCACTAAACAGAAGATTAATTACAGTTGTCTGCTGGGTGTAGAATGCTTCTCACTGGGACTAAATCCAGTAGTCCCCATAGATCTCCAGGACACTGGACACAGGTAAATGGTGTGGTTCTGCTTTTTGTTCATATTTGGTTCTGTACTGAGGTAGCTAAGTTTCCAAAGCAGCCATCCTCATGAGGGTAGAGCTGTTTCCAGTCAAGGATATCAAGTGTAAGTCACTACAGGTGACCTCAGCATTTGTATGTTTAAAGATCAGTATACTTGAAGCTGTTCAGTCCTTTGTTAAGTTAGGATAAACACTCCACACAATTTTAAATCTAGCTCAAATGTTTAGCTTTTCTCTCCTCTTCTAATTACACACTAAGTGTAAGGAAAGTATTTGGCCAGAATTAAGTATAAATATGCATTCTATTAAGTATATGCCTTCTCTATGTGTAGAGGTCATGAAGGACTGAAAACAATACTGCATTATTTTAAATACGCTTTAGCAGTTTATTTCAGGAAAAAAGAACAAGTGGGATTTACTTAAGACAGAGTACTCAGAAAAAAAAAATTGAAACAAGGCACTCACAAAAGTGTGTGTGAACTACCATGGATCCTTAACAGACTACCTTGATTTAAAAAAGGAATAAATCCTCTATTTTAAGCAACTGCCTATGGCCTAGTCCACTACATGACATGGAGAGTCTGCCTCACTTTCTTCAGGGTCTGGCCTTTCATATCAAAGAGAATACATTGACAGAGCAAGTCATGCTTTAAGTGGGCTTCAAATAACAACTAAATGCTACCTGTTGGCCAAATGAATAGGCGTAGATTCCTTAAGAGATCTTTCAGTCTGGAGAAAAAAAAAAAAAAGGTGTCAGTTTACCTTGAAAAGGCATGCATAGAAGCAGAAAAGGCACATGTAGCTTTGTCTGAGACACATTCATTCCAGCTACTCTAAATATTCCCAAAACACGACAGGAAACATGTGCAGTTTAATATCAATAATTTTTGATCATAGGAATAATGAAAGCTGCATTTGAAGGCACTACATTTGCAAGAGGGAAGGGGAAGGTATGGGTTCAATGTCAGTTCTCTGCTGAAGCACAGTGTGGAGCTCTGTGAAGAACCCACGAGTATTAGCTACACCCACAGAGCAGAGGTATGGCATTTCCAAAATTAGCGCTCCCCTTCACGCAGAATTAGTCTTCTGGGAATTAATTTCTTCCCTCACTCCCTGAAATGTGCAACAAATATATTAACCTTGAAACACCTTTCTGTCTCTCCTAAGCCTCACTGAAAATAAACCTAGGAGTTCTAGTCCTCATCTGTGAGGCTGAGAAGGTAGTGTTAATGTAGTCTGCTTCCACAGAGCCTCACTGATGCACAGCCCTGAACACACACAGAAACAGAGTGGTCAGTCTCCCCTGAGAAATAATACCAGGTTCAAACTGTCCCTCTTTTGTCAGGTATTAATTTTCTTCTTCTTAATAGTGAAAGTTTATTACTTATTTTCTGTCTTCACAGACCTGTGCCAGTGGAACAGGCACTTCTTTGTGCAATGTCAGCCACATGAGGATTTCTAAATGCCTCAGCTCTGGTCTATGGGAAAAAAAAAATCAAAGCAAAAGGATGCATGAGAGTATGAATAAAGGTATGTGATAAATTGTGTGGGGGCAAAAAATACACAGGGCTTTTTTGTCCCCACAGATGTCACAGCCTAGCAGTGCTCTAATGGGCTTGGCCTGCCCAGTGCCTCCTCACGCTGCTCTTAAAGGCAATGTCTCAGAGACTTGGGGGCTCACTTAGGCTGTAGAGCCTGCTGGTTGGTACAAGTGCATGGGTGCTGGAACTAACTCCCTAGCAGCTGCTGGTCACTGAAAGTTACTCTTTTTAGCTGTTTTCAGGGTGATGCTGGCAAGGCGACAGAAATTCAGCTTCTTACCCAGGCAAGGGAGAGAAGGTGGCTCTTCTTCGATGCAGCACGTCCTGCAAATAAAATAAATCACATGTTCATTTTGCAAATCTGTCTATTGGTGCAGAAATCTGCCCCCTCTGTGAGCCAGTGAAGAGGCAAGATAGCAGGTTGGGTTGGATTTGGGGAAAAGGCAGCTGCAGTTCATGTGCACAGTGGAAATGGAGGTCTCTTAGAAACTGAGACATTTATCTGGGTCATTAAACAGAAGCTATGGGTCACTTACAGGAAATGGGGTGCTGTGGGTAGTGCCTGGAGAGTAATAATGAGAGCCAGGTAATGGCATCCAGTCAATTACAGTCTTACGTTGACATTGTCAAAAATGGAAAACCCAACAGTCTAAAAGGCTATAACACTGATTCTGTAGAACATTAAACTATTACTTTATGCTGATGATATCCTACTGTTAATTAAGGACTCGCATGCTTCCCCTCCTGCTTATAATGAATATTGCTCTCTGAGTACAAAGTTATCATTGCACAAAATTAATGACTCTGAGACTGCAGTGATGCAGCTTTCTGGAGTTTGCCCTTCAGCCCTGCTCACCTCACAGAATCTTAAGTGGGCACCCAAAAATACAGTACAAATACTAAGGGGCTGATATTAACAAAGCTTCAGACAATGTAATTAAAACCCATTTAAATCCAATTATCAAGCAGGCAGGAGAAGATTTGGAGGGATAGCCAGAGCTAAATAAAAGCAAACGTGTGTTATTCAGTTTGCCATCCCATCAGATTGTTAAAGTAGAGATGAGAACATCATGTAAGTCAGCACCCTCGGCGTTACTGTCATAAATGACCTCACGGCAGTATTTCCCACTGGCACAAACAGTTACGTGTGTTGAGTTTACTTTTAGCATAAATGTACCTATATGCCTATAAATACAACAACAAATTCTAACAATGACTAATAATTACATTTCTGACCCACACCTAATAAAAAAAAAGACACACAGATAGGAATACTTCTCCTACTACTGAAGCACAGCTGTTTCTTTAAAGGGTGCAGAGGTGGATCACACAAGTACCACATTCAGCACTACAGAATGTGACAAAGCCTAATCACTACTGCCAAGTTCACGTTTACCCACAGCCCAGGCTTCTGATGCAATAAACCAGCAAAGTTTCCTTAAAAGTCACTGTAGAACTTACTGAATAGCTACAACAACTACAGTATATTTCAGATGACAGAAATCTCAGGCTGTGAGGATGAATTAAAGATGCCACACGAAACATTCAAAAAGTATTTATAGCTCTCAGGATGAGAAATGTTACTATTCCCCTTAAATGTCATATAATTGGCCCAAATTTATGCACCAAAATCATGCAGATTTTTATGAGGTTTTTCTTTTTAAAAGGGATAATTTTCAATGAAAATTGCTGTATTTTAGGTAAGATTATCTTTTTTCTCTTCCTCATACTGTAAACTAATATTGATGTTAAGCAGAGCTTGCGTTTCAGTAGTGGCTGGAATAGATATATCTTTCTGGAAAGCACATGAAATCCTTAGTGACAAAAAAAATTATATAAATATAAATCATTTTTGGACTGGCTCAAAAAATTAAATCATGACAGACAGACTTATTTGAACAGTATCCTATAGAGTATGATTTCTTGCTCATCCAACATGTTCTGTGGAATTAATTCTACCTCTGAAAAAAGGCAGACAAGATCCATTCCAACAAGTGTGCTCAGATTTTTCCAGTCGGTTGTGGGATTAGCCAGGTGGGGCCAGATAACAAAGACCTTGCTGGGGAAATGGCCGAAGCTGTTGTGCATGACAGCTGCCTACCAAAACAGAAAGCTCATATGTGCTAGAGAAGGCAGTGATACATATTTGTGATAAGATGAGGGCTGTAAATAAAAGTTGTCAGCGAAAGAACAGTTTGGACAGCAACAGATACACAGAGAATCTGTTTCTGGTATGAGAACACAAGCCATGCTGCACATTCATGGCTATGAAGAGTGCATTATCTTAACAGCTCTACAGCAAACACATGCAAGATAGCACTGTAAATACTTAAAGTTGGCAAAAAATGTTCAGCAGGTAAGAGGTCCTCTTCAAAGGTGCAGCCTGAGGTGTGCATTTCTCCTTCCCAGATACCCACATTTTCTGAATTATATTCTTAGCAAATTTCTGCACGGGAAATTGTTAGCTTTCTGCACAGGCATTTGAGCTTCACTGAGTGAGTGCCCCGAGTTCAAGTCACAAGAATATCTAAATTGACAGACACACAACAATCAAAGATCTCTAACGTTAACATTGTTTAAAGACTATGGAAAAACTTAAGCAGCCACAAGGACATTCACAGTTTTTCTTTCTGATCCATGTTTGGTTTTAATAAACAAAAGGTCTTCTCATCAATCACTAATTAAAGTAATGGACAAAAGAAGTGAGAATGAATAGAGACAGCTTAGTGCTAGATTTCCTTCAGAGTCATTTGGGGTGAACTGGTTCAGCTTATTGGTAAGAGGTTGTGCACAACAAGGTAACAAAGTCTGCTTATGTTCCTAAATTATTCAAAGTTTTTAAACAAAAAATTGACTCTTAAGTACTTGCAGAAAGATGTATCAGAAACTGGCACATAAAAATCACAGATAAGGGTAAGGTTCAAAAAATGCAAAGTAAAGCATGAAGATAAAAAGTAGTAGCCATTCATGCTCAGTGGTATGCTCTAAATTGCTTAAGAAAGAGACACATCAGTGTTGGTGTAAGAAGTCAATAAATTAGAGGAAAGGCAAAAAGAACAGAACAGGAGACAACATTGTGCTGTTGCATAACTCTAATGTGTGCCTGCACTCTGCGTACCAGCTGCAGGTCTGGTCCTGGTCTCAGCAAGGATCAAAGAATAACTGGAAAGAGTCTAGAGATGGATTATAAGAGTAATCAAAGGAATTGGACAGCTTCCTGTCCAGGAATGATGATAGACTAGGCTTTGGTACTATAGTAAAGAGACTGAGGGGTTTATGAGGAAAAAGATCTCAGCTGGCAGAGTAGGGGAGTAAAATGGTTACTATTGGATGTTTCTCAGAATACAAGAACCAGAGGCTACCACGTTACATGTTTAGCATTCAGATTAGAAATAAACAGACCAATATTTTTACATATACTGCATATTTGAACCAAAGAACTACTTGCCACACACTGTTGAAAAAACTCAGCATGTTCCCCATTACACCATCAATTCACATGGGTGCAAAGTGTGATTGTACAGACTCATACAGGACAACAGCTCAAGGGCTATGAAAGGAAGATGCCGCAGCTAACTCAGGAAACCTCCAAGACGCAGATCACTAGAGGCTGCAAGGATATTGCTGTACACGTCCTCTCTTTGCCTTGGTGTTGACTACATGTGTGAGAGAGAGCTCTGGTTTGACCCAATAGAGGTTGTCTTGGCAGGTCAGGCACTCACGTGTGTTTAGTCAAGCTGAGCCCAAGTCCTTGTGCAGCACGTATTTCACACTACAGCTCTTGGGGCATTACTCTGCCTTCGTGGGCATGGCACAACCCGCTAAAAATGATGGCAGAAAATTGCCCAGAGTGGCTCTGTACACCATGGAGGTTGAAAAATGAAAAGCCAGAAGATAGTAAGAGTAAAAGATAGTAAGTTTAAGGGGACAGGAACAGATGGACACTTATTGCTGACACACAAGACTAAGGTTGAAACCAAATTTTATGTACAGCAGAAATGGAGTGTTAATCCAGCCGTGAAAGCAACCAGCCTACATAAGTTCTGCTAGATACTGACTGAAGACACAGCCAGAAGAGAGCTCTTTGGAAGAGAAGAAAATCAGGAGCACACAGTCTGCATTTCTGCTCTGCTAAGGAAATGATGCTGTGAAACATCAGCTAAACTGCTAGAACTGAGCTTAAATCAGGGACTAGCTTCTCATCTCAAATAAATCAGGGTGGCAGTAGCAAAGCCAGAGAATCAGCTATCTGACAGCTCTTCACCAAAGTCAATACACTTTAACACTGATACACCTGAATTGCCTAGCGTTACAGAAATCAGTGTAGGTGTATTAAATTTTACCTATCCCAGTCAGCCAGCCTATATTTTTTTTCTTTCACCAAAAAACTCCTGAATCACCACACTGCAAACTGTCTCTAAATAGCTTCATCATATACTTGAGTTTTCTTTGTGGCTTCAGTTGTTTATGATACTGACAGGAACTGAAGTTACTAGAGACTGGGCTACAGTGTTTTATTTTAGAGTACAGTGCTGGAGCACTCTTTGGTAGACACAACAGCATGAAGCTGTGGCTTTTCAGAGACACCGGAGGCCAATGGGCCTCTTGGCCATATTTCTTGAGCTACCTCCAACTTTTCTCACAGGTTTTAGAAGCTAAACTCTTGATCTCTGTTTTTTTACCTCATCCTCTGTCTTGTTGACTTTAATCACAAATTCTCTGGGGCCTTAGTCTGGGTCTCTAGGTACTATCGTACTACAAATGATATATAATAATAATTTCATATTTGATCAGCTGCCTTGTAATGGCTTTTTTTTCTTCTGGGCTTTAAACTTTTTTATTTGATTGCATCCTTGCCCTAATTTCAAAGGTGGAAAATAATAGATTTTCTAGAGAACAATCCCAAAAGTCCTATCTACAGCTGATCTGCAATTCAATATAATGGTTCTTTCCTTTTTCATGATTTTTTTCCTTTCAGATTTGAATAATATCATTTGTGTGATGTTACTCAATTTCTCTGTTTTAATTTGAAATCCTATTTTTAATCAATTAGGAAAAAATGACCTAATTAAGGAGTAATTTAGGCCAGCAACTTAAACATTGTTTTATAAAGTAGCTGCATTTAATTGGAAATGTGCTTAACTACTGCATTGCATTAGCAAGTAATTTGGAAGAAACAGTCAGTGGGATCCCCTGACTGCTATTTCAGAAATGATAGTGACAAAGCTGAAGTCCAGAGCAGTCTGATGAACTTGGCTTTTGCTAATAGCTTTGCTATGAGCCTAAAGGTCCAAGCAACTGCAGCCTCTCATTATGCAAGACATAAACACAAAGTGACTGCTGGCTCCTGGGAGCCAGCACTGAAGAGTTCTGAAATGACTTCATGGATATAAAGCTCAAATACCAAGAACACAGAGAGGGGACCCAACTTGCTCAGCCCCCATCACTAGTCAGTGGCAAAGGCAGTAACAGCCTAGTAAGCGCCCCCAACCAGAGAACACTAGGCTGTCACTAGCTAACGCACATGCTAATAAAATTTCTTAAAAACTCCACAACACCTTTTTATTTCTATGTTTCCCCTTAGCTGGTAGAGATCCTAGCATCAGGGTTGTCGGAACTTTCCCTGAAAATGTCCACATGCCACAAAGGGAAGAGGGCTGTTTAAAAGCTCACTAGCATACTTTAGGAAAGAAATTCAGCTTTGACACCCAGAGGACACGTAACACCCATGTGTTACATGTCACAGCTGTGCACTGGCTGCCATTAGCGCCAGGACAGCTCACTCCCTTGTCTGGACTCACCTCTCCACTGGTGCTTTTCATTGGAGCAGCACTACAATACAGATAGTTTTAGCAACAGCAAGAGAACTTGTGTGACACTTTCGTGCTGCCTATGCTATGTTTCATTCTCATTTACTATTGGTGGTTTTAGCACTGAGTACTTACAGTAGTGCAGTGGGAGAAACAATTTTGACTCTGCTCTGGGCATCACCACACTATTGAAAGGCCACTGGTTTCCAGCTGATCACCTAAGGTTTTGTCACTGTAGAGTGGGTATTTCTGGACAAACTTATCAGCACATTATTTATTCATGCTGGCTCAGAATTTTTCCTCAGAAAACAGCTCTCAGGAAAACACTTACAAAGGCCTTCCACACTGACAGAGCCCTTGCCACATGTTACTGCTTCATGACTGAAAACAATAGCATTGTATTCCGTTAAAAAAATACCCAGAGAGTGCTTGCAGGCTCAGATCAGTTTTACACTAATACCTTTTGTCATTAAGTTTCATGTCAGGCCGTTATTGTTTGAACCTTTCGGTTGAAATCTGAGCTACAGAGGCAAGAGAGGTTGTCATCCACTTGGCACCTAAGTGCCTGTAACACCAAGGAGGCTACAGGAAGCCACAGAGCTGCTGGCCAAAGCCCCAACAGGAACACATGCAATTTTGTAGTGCTGCAAAGGGGACAGTTGGTGGACAGGAGAGAAATTTGGCATTTGGGCAGTTTTGTCCTCAGCTATTGATGCCTTACTTCAGGCAGGGAACAGTCTCACTTGGCCAAGCAAAGCATGGAATAGCAGACTTGTAAAACTCACTGAGGGCAAGATGTCTAGCAAGGCTGGTGGTTCTGCATATCACCTCTAAAATCAAGTGTGCCTGGATAAAAGAACTCACAGCTTTTGTAGTCAAATATTGAGTTCCCCAGGAGATCTCTGTGAGGAGAGCACACCTCCTGCACCTTCCTTTAAGTCAATATTAGTAATACATTATCAGATTGCCTGTTTTCCCAGATACATTAAATTTAGCGTGACAAAGGTGAAAATGTTAGCTGTTTGCAGCCTGACACAGACTCTGCAAAATCCTGAGCCCTTCAAAAGTATCAGCTTTGATTTTAAATTGTGTCATACTTCAGGAGAGAGGATATGCAGTCACCTCACCTGGTGGGCTCCTTCAGTGACAGCTTCATTTCAGCCTTCAGGCAGCATGAGCTTGGGAAAAACCACTTCAGAAGCCCAACCTTGCGCAGCCGTATTCACATGAAACCACCACATCAACAGGATCTCTAGACTTTCAAAGGAGTTTAGTGCAGGACACATCTCACCCTAATCTATGCCTTTACAAAAATGGTATAAATTGACCCACCGTCTGGAGGTGTCAACTTCCCCCACCCTAGTTATTGAGGGAGAAGTTTCTATTCCTTTGTGCACTCTGATACATTGAATAACTAAAACTTGACCATCCAAATTCCACCAAAAGAGCTTGCAGGAAACACAGGGCCTGTTTGAAATGCAAATTACAAGTATTCAAAGAAAAACAATCAGTATTTGTTTGCCTTCAACCCAAACATAAACACAGTAAACCAGCCTGACCTACGCTGTGTGCAAGTGTTTTGTGCCAGAGTAACACCACCAGTAACAACCATCAGCAAGGTGAGACTTTGTAATACAGCTGAGCAGAAATGTCTAAATTTCATGGAACTGCAATGGGGAAAGAGGAAGACTTGGATCCTAAAAATAGGATAAATAATGCTGGGAGGTGAGTTTCCCATCTCTTCACTTTTTGGGGAGAGCATAAAAAAATGAAGGAGTAATAAGGCAAAACAGGAAAGAAGAGCATCATGAACTTCTTCCCTTCTGGAAGAGCTCTTAAATCTGATCTCAAGGACTACAGCCATTGAAAGCACCAAGAGCTGCATCAATGTCAGCTACACAGCATCAGCCTCATTTACACTCATGGCTAATTTAGAGTAAGATTGTTAAAGACTAATTGTTTGAATACATAGTGTTAACGACTGATAGTGATTAAGAGCTAACCATTGGCAGTGTGCATTTGCTAATGAGTGTCAATCTAGAAAAGTGCTGTTTTGAAGTTTGAAACCCACTTGATTTATCAGATGTTTAAACACTCCAACCACAGCAATTGCTAATTCCCTCACTGAAATACTTATATGATGCGTGGATATTCATTTTTAATAAGTTATATTCCAAATGACCATCAGAAAATTCAGTAGACAAATCCATTGACATTTAGGAAGAATTTCAAGCCCAAAGCTCTCTGCATCCCATTCAAATACATCAAAACTGAGCATTACTGCTGCATCAGCAAGCCTGACAACCTTCAGACTTTGTGAGAATTTGGTGCATGGATTAAAAATCCAGTTGGATTCCCTCTGCCTAGAGACACAGCCTTAGAGCCAGGATTTCTTCCATCAGCTTTAGAAGCCAAGGTTTTTGATGAAGAGCACAGAGGGAGACTGCTACCTCAGCAAGTGTGACTAGTGCTGGATAATCCACTGTGGAGACACCTAATTCTGTTTTGCAGCACAGTGAACCTGTATCTGACCATCCTGTGCTAAAGCAAAGGTTTTCTAACAAAGGACAGACGCAATCAAAATGACATTATCCCAGTTGTATAATGACTGTCATGGTACAATGGCTGCTGTACATTCTCCTGACACAGAATGGGTTCATAAGAATGTCCACCAAGAGGATAGGATACCAGTAAAAAAAGTGTAATAGGATAAAACATCTGGATGCCAAAGCCAGATAATATATATTATATAATATTATAATACTTATTAAATAAATACCTATTTATATTTTGTTTGTAATCGGTTTGTTGCTTTTGGTTGTACTTTTATAAACTAAGGATAATTACCTACTTGACAAAACCATGAGGAGAACAGCAAATTAGAAAAATACAATGGACCATGATTAATGGAATAGGATAAGCAAGTCTGTTGTCCATTCTGCCCTTGAAATCAATGAGTTATCACAACTCTCAGCAGAGGAGAAAGGTTATTTGGGTTTTTTTTCTTAAAAGTAAGAGCAATCAGTGCTGATTAATCAGCATCAAACTAGACATGTAAGAGGGTTCACAATTGCAACTATAAGCACTTATAAATTCCTGTCCTGACTGAGTGTAATGATGTTTTATGGTATAAGAACTATGTACTTAGTACACAAAGTCTGATAGTCTGGCTTGGTTCTGTTTGCTTTGTATCTGGAAGGGAAGACTGATTTTTACATGCCAGCTCTGACTTTTAAAGTTGATTTGAAACCACTTGTTTTCAACTGGTAGCATCTGAGTTGGCATCATAGCTGAATTTTCCCTTGTTCAACTGACAAATGTTAACACTGCATCATTTTATTCCTACTTAGAACACAAGAGCTGCTTATAAACTGCAAGTAACATGAATCCATAGCAATTAAAAATCTCTTGTACAAGCCTAAACCAAAGAGAAAGTACAGGAAGAAATGCGAAGAAGGGCTGCATTTGTGTTGGAAGTAGCCCAGCTTGGCAGATGAGCAGCTTTCCCTCTCGTAACAGTGAGGTGCTGCTTCTCCCTGCCTTCATGAGGACCAGCAGTAGTGATGGGTGCTGACCAGAAAGCCTGAGCTGTGCCAGGGGCTGGCATTACAGGTGCCAGGCTGAGTCAGAGAAATGTGCTTGAATGGCTGGTGCCAGAATGTAATTATTTAAGAAGTAAAAAAACCCAACAGGAAACAAACCCAAATGAAAGAGGATTAGATGGCGGACAAGATTATCCTATAAACAGGCCCTCACTTTTGCTTCCTTTTAATACAGCTGGGGGCCAAGGAAACCCATGTTTCCAGTGCTAATGGGCCTTGTTGAAGGCATTAAGACATTTTATAAAGAATGAGAGGCTGAGGGATTAGGAGTGACGGGAATTCACTGAGCGTTCATGAATTAGCATCAAAGGATGTCTGCCTCCATGGAAAGTTAAAAGCAGAGCTAAATGGAGATACCATTATAGGAGGAAAATGGTACAGACATTTTTCTAGTTAAAAACAATGTTGTTATTATGTAAGTATAGCTCATTATACATGTATGTTAATTTCTGTCCTGAACTTCAAGATATAAAGCAGACTGAGAATTTCTATTCACTCTTGCTTATCATAGAAGCACAGGGGATATTAACTTTGGTAAGAGGATTAGTGGATGCTCAGGGTCTGGGTCTAGAGTGGGACTTCACGGCATGATTGCAGACTACATAGCCCATACAAACACTAAATGCTGCAGCTGTGTGTGCTAAAGAAAGGCAGAAAAATCCCAAACCACCTTTATTTCAGGAAAATGGCTAAGAAAAGCAGGCCTGTTAGAAAACAACTCTGTACTAAGCACAAACAACTACATAGGAGTAAGGTTATGTGACTGAAAAGCCCCATGTCCACCAGGTCCAGGTAGCACAGCAGCCTGCTGGGTGAGCAAATGCTGAAAGCAATTTCTGAACCTGTGTGTCTGTATGTGTTCATTGCAAAAAATGGCTCACGCTCCTTCCTGCACTAATGCTCCCTCACTGTGAATACCGGAAACCAAACTGGTCCTTATTGCCATAGCCCAGAAGGAGCAGCAGAATGGGAGAAGTGCTGGAAATAATGAAAAATGTTTCTCTATCTGAAACTCACTATTTTTCTAGCCACTGAGGTTACTCCTTGTCCTTCAGCTTCTGCTCACTGTGGTGATATAATACCAGCAGGAAATTATACTCCAAATAAGCCACTCCTCTTACTCCACCCCTTTCGGTAAGGGAGGGACAAAAGCAAAGCCTATGGGTTGAGGTAACAATTTACTGAAAGCACAAAGCAATGGGACAAGAAATGCAAAATAGCAACCACAATACTAATAACAAGAGTACGCAAAAAGAGAGGGTGCTTTACTTACCAAAAGGTGCTCATCACCAGGATCAAAAACAAGATGGTGGATTCTTGTCGTAGGTTGTGTCCCTGTGGCTTCTCCAGACAAAGATCAGATGGTGACCATTCCTGCACACCACGTCCCATGGCCATTGGGAACAAAGGCGAGATGGCGGGGGCAGGCTCCTGCGGCTAATGTTTCCTGCCTGCAGCACAAAACAACAAAAATAATGACAAATGAACCCTCTGGAAGCTGCATCATCTGAGTCGGATCACGCTGCCTCTCCACTGGGCTCAGCTCTGCTCAGGTGCCCGTGCTGCTGCTCCTACCACTCTTCTATTCTGGGGGGTAGCCCTGACAATCCATTCCCTGCAGCAGCCTCCTCTTCTTGTTCCAACCCTCCCTGCCATGGGCAGGGACACCTTCCACTAAACCAGATTGCTCAGAGCCCCTTTGAGCCTGGCCTTTTCGCACTGTGTTCATGGGCCCAGCTCCTTATTCAAGGTATGCACGATCGCTGGAACAGTCATTAACTCATTAGTCCGTATTTCAACAATGTACGACTGTGACAGTTCATGTTCTTAGGACAGTGATTGACTTACGATCTTGTCAGAGCCCCCACTGCTCTAATGAGCAAAAGCTGTAATTTAGCTTAAGGATGGGCAGGGCTGTCCCCAGCCAGGAGCAGAGCAGGCAGCAGCTTCATCCTCAGCACAGGCAGCCTGGCTTCTTCCTCATGGATTCAGTGAACCCTGGGCAGGTCTCTCCCCATCTCCTTTCAAGGGCAGGAGTGATGTGTCCCAGCACATGCTTGACTCCTGCTCAGCACTTGTGGGGCAGCACCACTGGCCTAGTTTCCCTCAATCTCTGCACATGAACCCAGGACTGAACTGGTTCTTCCCTCCCTAGGGAAGGAAGGCACTTTTCAGTGAGAAAACTGTCAAAAAGCATCTTCAATTTCACATGTTACACTTGAATAATACTTTCTCTGTTTATTTACTAATAATTAAGTGTTTAATAATCAGCCAATATTTGTAAACTAGTAATTCATTATTATTTGTATACTTGTAAGTTGATTATTCAACACATACTCAATATTAAACTGTGATACTTATAATCAAGTGATGACAACAATTTATTTACAGCCATGTCAAGAGTCCCCCTGGTGCTGCAGAGAGCAGGAACTGAACTCCCCCCACCCCATGAAGGGGGCAGGAGCTGGGCAGGATCAGGCAGCATCCTGGCAGTCACCCTGCGCAGGCCTGTCCCCTTGGCCAGGGTGGCCTCCGTGAGCTGCACAGAGTGCAAGAGTTAGCAATGCCCAGGTGTAAGAAATCAAGGAAGGATGGCAAGAGACCTGAATGGATTAGTTGAGACCTGCTAGCCAAACTGATGAGCAAGAAGGAAATGCACAGGCAGTGGAAGCAGAGACAGGTATCCTGGGAAGTATATAGGGACACTGCTTGATTGTGTAGAGATTTGGGTCAGGAAGGGCAGGGCATGGCTGGAGCTGGACTTAGCAAGGGATGCATCACTGGTGGATGAGAGGCTGGACATGAGGCAACAATGCATGCTTGCAGCTCAAAAAGCCAAATGTGCCAAAAAGCCACATGTCCCCTGGGCTGCATCAAAAGAAGTGTGGCCATCAGGTCAAGGGAGCTGATTCTGCCCCTCTGCTGTGCTCTGGTGACAAGCAAGTCTAGAGCAGGCCACACAAACAGTCAAAGGGCTGGAACACCTCTCTTGCGAAGAACAGCTTAGAGAGCTGGGGTTACTCAGTCTGGAGAGGAAAAGGCTCCAAGAAGACCTTATTGTGGCCTTTCAATACTTTAGAAAGATTCAGACTAGACATTTTTCACAATAAGGGTAGTGGAATACCAGCACAGGTTGCCTAGAGAGGTGGTAGGTGTGCTCCTACTACCATGGAAACATTTGAGGTCAAGTTGGACTGGGCTCTGAGCAACCTGATCTATTTGAAGATGTCCTTACTCATTGTGGGGAGGGTGGACTAGATGATCTTTAAAAGTCTTTTAGAACACAAAATAGCCTGTGATTCTATTATTGTTAAAAATCAGATACTGTGCACCAGGAACAAGCAAATGACAGGAGATGAGGGGATGTGAAGGCTACAAAGCTGCCTGAAATAAAGTATTACCGGTGGTTTTGATCAGTAAAATCCATGACACAGAAAAAGAGTGAATAATATGACTGATGAACAGATAAGACTTTGAAACACTGTCTTTAAGGCTGTTCCATGACTGCTCTGTGGAGCAAACTGTCTCAGGGACTCTCTAATGGGAGCAATCTGTACTGTGGGGAAAAGAATCCACTGTAAATATCAATGCTCAGTAACCAACTCATACTTCAATCAGTAACTATATGCTTTATATTACATATATGTATGGCATCCACTCAGCATCAAGTTTGCAAAAAGAAGAGGCCCCCAGGCCAAGCACATATTACAAATACAGAAGAAATATCAGATCATTGATGCCTTTTTTTTTTTTTTTCCTTCTCACCCCTAAGGTAAATATGTGAAAGTAAAAGAGGCTCCTGGACTACTGGAAAAGTAAGCTGAATAGGATGCATCCATCATGTGCCACGTAGGAAAGCAGACAGGGATGCACAGGTGAAAGGACGTCATCATAACGCTCTATGTAAGTGTTGTAGTCTGTGATGTGGTGAGCTGTTCTGACTCACTTTTAGGCAGGCTGCAGAGAGAGGGTAGAAATGTCTCCCCTGTTCTGTACTCAGTCAGGCATTGGGCTGCCTCTCCAGAAAAACATTTTTCTCCTGCAGGTTGTACTCCTGTCTGCCAGCCCTGCGACAGCAGACATCCAGGTCTAGGCAAAATTAACACCTAAACTCTTTCTAGATGCAGCCTTAGTGCAGGGCCCGCTCAGAGTTACAACTTGACACATTTGCTGTTGCTGGACTGTGCAGGTTTCCCCTTCTCCTGCAGAAACCAACCAAACAACCACACTCTCCTGTTGAAGAATCTAAGTCAGGATCTGCATTTAACTCCTCTCCCCTTTGTATGTACAAAGGCATTACCTGTTTACTGTGTAATTAAGTAGGTCATCTAACTTTGCTACACCAATTATTTTTGTTTGTTTTTGCATACCACTTTAAAACTCTTCCTTGATTTTGTTGTGTGAGATGTGGCACAGAAGAAATTTGTCACACTTTGCTTTTTCTGGAGGGGTGCCTGAGCAGCTTCTGGTTTGCGTAGGCAACTGTTATACCGGTGTGGGACCTGAATAAGATGTTGAGCTTTGATGACAGGCTGCTGCAAAGAGCACGTGACTTGTAGGGTGTCATGGCAGTTTAATTCTCAAAGTTGAGGGGATTTTCTTGTTAGCAAAAACTGCTTTGTTGTCTGACATGTTGGTTCTATGGACTTGCTACCAAAGACATGGAGTCATACTCTCAAAAGGGCTTATACATTACCAGTGCGAATTTTTTCTCCTAATGATTTAAGTGCCTAAATTTCATTTTTGGGACAGTCAGGGAAGTATTTTGAAACCTGAAGTTATAAAGTAGCTCAGCAGAAGGATTATCAAAACAACTCATAAATGCTTCCAAATCTGCACCATTGAGACTGTTTTGAAGACATGCACTTGCCAACACCCTTGAGTTCTCTTTAGTTTTCAAAACTTCGAGTTCCTGAGTGAGGAAGGGGTTATTTGAATATAAAGTTAATTTCAAAGTACTGAAATTTTAAAAATGCAAACTTCCTCTAAAGCAGTAGAATCTGGTGGTGATTTGAAAAGGGAGGGGCAATGGGGTTTGTTTTTTCCAAAATATGAAACTTTTCATGCAAAATAGAAACTAATCTCTTTGAAACAAACCAGTCTCTATTCCTTACTTCTCTTCCCATGGGTTCTTCACAGGAAAAAACAATGCAGCTAGGCAGGGAGCAATCGCCCCCAAGGGCTGATACTCTAGGAGGCAGATGGCCTCCGAAACCAGGCAGCGTATGACCATGGCACGTTACTGCCCAGACCAGATCCACAGTAAACAACATCCCTGCAGCTTCCAGACCTGTAATACACCCTGATTCCTCATGGGAGTGAAACAGCCTGGCCAGGCACTGAGTGGCTGTCCTAGCTGGGGGTCCTGTGGAAGCATCATCCTCCTGTGCCACTTAATGTTCCCTGCACTCAGTGCTTCACCAGCACCACCGTACACAAGCATTTGGGCACGACCTCTATTCTCTTACTCTGGCCTCAATTTCTCATTACAGAAAGCCATGTCAGCAGCGATGCTTCTTCCCTACCCTTTGCATTTTAAGCCTTTGAGTCGTGAGTGCACAACTTTCATTTTCTCCTGCTCCATCACTATAGGCAGATAGGGTGACAGAAAGAAAGGTGCCACTACGCACAACAACAAAGGGAGAGAAAGCCAGAAAGAATATGCAGCAACTTTCATTCTCCCCGTTTACAAATAATTGTGCTTCTCAGCAGTCCTTGGTTGCACGGCTGCTCCCCAGTTGGTATTTCTAACAACTGCAGCACTGCCTGCTCAAGCCTAGAATTGCCAAAAAGGGATCTCCTATCTCTCAAAACCAGGTGAAAGCTGTGTGCCTCCCTACTGAACAGAACAGGGGAGGGAAGTAGCAGAGGTGTGTCTCTGGGCTGCCTCTGTTTTTAACGATCTGCTTGTAGCCACTTGCTCGGATGCAGAAGGCTGCTTGTTTACTGCATTTCCAGACCATGAACTCCCTGTCTCCTTAGGAGACAACTTCTTTGTCATGGCATTGCTTTGCTAACGTGCCCTCTGCACTGTTGGTACCAGCTACCTGTTACTGCAGAGATGTTTAATTACTTGCAGAGCTCATCAGAGGAGCTGATGTAAGTCTCACCTTACATTTTCCTTTAGAATTTACTACTCCTGCTGCAGACTACAAAAAAGGAAACCTTTCATGCCCGAAGGCATGGCTGCTTTTTTCCGAATACTGGCTGGCTTGGCTTACAGAAGATGAGGGTTAAACCTGCATGTCTAGCATGGAATACTTAGGCTCTCTACCGGCTCCATACACATTTTATATACAGGGCACTCTATGTACTGGAAAATGCCTCAGCAATCTGACATGGATGCACTTCAGCAATGACAGAGCTGACCTATATAAAATAAATGCATGTTAGTGTAATGCACATACAAAGCCAACTTGCACAACAGCAATTTTAAATTATCACAGTTTTATAGCATTTACTTGTTCAATGCTTTTTAAAACATAGTGATGCGATCAGTGGACTTCAGCTTTTGTTGTTAGTTAGTATACAAAGAAAAACATCAAAGATGCTAACAAGAATGTAAGAGTCATGTGATTGATCAAAGGATACTGACAGTTAAAACCATACACTGAAGTGTATGAAAATTTAAATATGATTTTTATGGTCTATGAGTCATATGGATAGCAAAATAGGAAAAAGTCCCCAACACATGCCTTATCACACTGCAGGCATTATCATTCCTTTCTGAGGCCACCTCTGTCATGTATGCTATTTTACAAGAATTAAAACATTATTATAGCTACACGGTACTGAAACCATTGTAGTTTCTTAAAAGCCACTCCTCTCCTAACCTTCACATGCTGGAAATGTGCACTCTTGCCAGCACACGCCAAGCTCATCGGCACGAGCCATGTTGGGAATAAAGAGCTTCCCTCAGTGGGGCAGCCAACACAGAGGCTCCTTCCTGGCCGAAACAAACCGCTGGGAAAGGCAGATGTCTGCACCAGAGTGAGCGACTCACAGAAAGGGCCTTTGATACCCGGCAGGGTTGGGCACGCTCCGCTCTCTGGCATCACCACTGTTGCTGGGAATGTTGCTTCAGCATTTCTCCTGTCTAGACATACCATTATTTTGCCTGTGCAAAGCTGCCTGAGCCATCTCCTGCCCATCAATCCCCTAAGAGGCCTCTACCAGACATGCCGGGAAGCTGCCATACACACACTGACAGCACTTTTTGGACGAGGGAGGTTTAGCATAACAGGAGAAAAAAAAATAAAATCAGGAGGCTTAAATGTCTTATGCAGGGTCCCAGAGGAGCGTGGGGTAAAAGCCAGCTGATTTCCCAGGCAGAAATAAAGGCTGAGGGTAACACGGGAGCCAGGATAAAAGCACAGAGGTGCCAACAAGGTGACAATGCGTTTGCAGTGCTTCTGTGCACAGGGGCTTGCTATGCTGCCCCCTCTTCTGCAGGGGAAGGCCGATTTAGCTTCAAACAGCAAATTTAGATTCAAATACAGCTCTGTTCCTTCCCCCCTGCCTTTGGCATGACAAAGGGGAAAGCTGTTGAGCATGAAGCGGAGCTTCCCATGTTTTGATCCAACTCTACATCCGTATATTTGATGCTGTTTCTTCTGATTCTTTCTGCCTACCAGGTTTCCTCCTTCAGGAACCGAGGCTGACAAACCTATTTAATCTTTCATATTGGCACAGTGATAACTTCTTATTAAATATTTCATATTGTTGTACTGATAAAGAACATAAGACAAAACTTGGCATGAACACAGTCCAGAGGAGAATCTGCTTAAAAATAAAACGCTTGGGAGAATGTGGAAGGAAACAAGTAGCCATGTGGCTGGAAACAAAATTAATTTAAGGTAAGCAGGTCAAGCCTATAATGAAGTGCTTGTAAACAAAGAAAGTCCAAACATTTCTACTAATCATCAGCTCCAATTATTTCACTAACACCCCCTCATTAGATGTACTTAGTGGCTTGCAGCTATTCTGCTTTCTAAACCCATGTGCTGTTATCGTTTCTGCGATGGGTTCAGAGGGCTGAAATGTAGACAAATGCAAGCATTAATCCAGCAGCCTGGCCAGCCAAGGCACAGATGCATTAGGTGGTGGCTGTGGTCCTTTGCAGTGTGTGCCACGGTGGCAGAGTGGAAGTTGTGAGCAATATGCTGCTGGTACCAAGTGCATGCCCTTGTTTAACATTCCACAGTAATCCAGGGTGGGTGCAGACGCTAGGAATGGCCCCTCTGGGTCCAATGTTAATGGGAACCCAACATTGCAAACAGCTGCCCCATGGCAAGGGGGACAGACCATAACTGGGCTAAAGCAAAGCCTTGAACAGACAAACCTATTGCTGCAGCTTGTTGCTGCCACCCTGTTCCACAGGGGGATCGCCTATAAGCAAAGCCCAGGGGCTTGCATTCAGCAACGCTATTCTCAGCCACTCCATGGTCATGTCCAAGGCTGCAGCCATCCCTGGAACTTTTATGATTTATCCCAGCCTCAGGCCTGAGTGTGGCACCTGCCAGACGCAGACCTGGTGCTATCAACTTGCTGGACTGCCCTTTGCGAGCTCCAGTTCCCATAAGGGGTAGATCTGAGAGTGTAACCCAGAGCACTGCTGGCTCACAGCCCTGCCTGCCTGCCCTCCTGGATGCTTTCCCCACAGCCTACTCTGCCTGCCTGCCCTCCTGTGTCCTTTCCCTACACCACAGCCTTCAGACACCTCAGCATAAAAAAAGCTTGCAAAAAGTTGCAAAGTTTAAAAAAAAAGAACAAGTCAGATGGAAAGCTTAAAGACCTTGTACTCACTGGCAAAAACCAAAAAGGAAGAAAATGCAACCAATTAATTGAAAAATTATTGGCAGGCCAGGCCAGAGTGTTGCTGCTGCCTTTAATGATAAATGATAATAGGACCAGTCAACATTATACAGCAGGATAATACAAACACACCCTCTAGAGTGAAAGCACAAAATGAGACATACTATTATCATAAATAGATTAATTAACTAGAAAGAGAACATTAAAGAACAAGGAGTTATTAGCGGCAGCCAATAGCCTATTCCAAGCGCGAATTTGATGAATACAGGTAGCCAGAAATGTGGCGCACAAACATGGAAGCAGATAGCAGAAAAATGTTTTGGAAACTGCACAGCAATTATCCCCTCCCGTGGCTCCTCACTCCAGCTGTGGGGGAGCTGATGACTCTGGAGGCCACAGGTCTCCAGCATTGAGCTGGGAGCTTTCTGTTTGTAGGCAGCTGAAGGTCAAAGGCAGAACCTGGCCAAAATATGATGAGACTTCTCCATCTGCCTGCAAAACGTAGCTGCCTGGTAGGAAGGCTCACAGCAGGTGCTGAGCAATGACTTAGGATATGTATGAGGTTATTAAAGTTTCAGTGAGAAACACTTTGAAAAATGACTAAATGTCATCGTTTATTCTTATTAAGAGTTTTCCTGGTGAAAATAACGCTGCTTTTCCCAACGGCAGTTTGTCAATTGTACATTTTGCATCAAGAAAAATGTTTGCCATTTAGAAATATCGAACAAAACCCCATGTTAGATAAAGGAAACAAATAATGTACCTAAATATGGAATTTACTCAAAGAAATCTCAGTCATGTTGTGTCACAGCTGACATGACAGAGATACCTATAAATAACGAGTTTTGGGGGGTTACCCATCCTTTTCCCCCAGTCCCTTACAAACTCATATGGTGCTGTACAGCAGGGAAAGATAAATGTATTTTCTCATGCAGAAAAAAAATAGAAAAACCACACATTTCATTCCTAGGTGAAAAAAAGGTTTTTTAGTTCATACCTGACTTCATTTGGAGAATCTCTCAAGATGGAGTGGCTGAACCTAAAATAACTAATCCTCTTCACACTAGCACCAAAGCAAACTTAAAATAGGCTCCTGGACCTCCAGAAATGTTCACATCTGAGGCAGAGGAGAATTTAACCCCAAACCTTTAATCTCCAGCACATCTGGATGGAAGGGGAAGGAGCTTCTAAATGCCTGGCCCTGGCAAGGTCTGTGCAAGGTCTCCTGATTTAGGGGGAGTCAGGCCAATGCAGGGTACTCCTGAGGCTCCTGCACAGTCCTGCAGAAACCAGGGACTTCATTTTATGAATAAACTCAGTCTAGCAGGTATGATCTATGTTAACAGCTAAATGATGTAGTTATAATACTTGGATTAATATTAGTATTTTTTCTGGAGTACAGCAGCATTTCTGACAGGCTTTTGGAGATCCCACTTCTATTAATGGAGATAGGGTAGTTTCTTTTATCATCTTTTCCCACCCTGCGCTTCTTGCTACCTGTGGATAAAGACTCAGCATCCTTTCATGCCAGAACTGGACTCTGCAATGCAGAGCCAGAGAGGAAAAAAATGCTTTACATTTCCCTCAAATATCAGGAAGGAAAGATCCTCATACAGCTGACTTATTTGCTAGAACAGATTCAGACCAAAATTAAGTGAAAACATACAAACCACTGATGCTTTAAAAACAGTATGCTGCCATAGACTATCATTATTATCACACCAGTTCTTGCAGAAATCGGGACCCTCCTTGATGACTGCCAGCCTGCATGGCCTTTATGGACAGAGAGGGAGAGAGAGGGAGAGAGAGGGAGAGAGAGGGAGAGAGAGGGAGAGAGAGGGAGAGAGAGGGAGAGAGAGGGAGAGAGAGGGAGAGAGAGGGAGAGAGAGGGAGAGAGAGGGAGAGAGAGGGAGAGAGAGGGAGAGAGAGGGAGAGAGAGGGAGAGAGAGGGAGAGAGAGGGAGAGAGAGGGAGAGAGAGGGAGAGAGAGGGAGAGAGAGGGAGAGAGAGGGAGAGAGAGGGAGAGAGAGGGAGAGAGAGGGAGAGAGAGGGAGAGAGAGGGAGGTGCATGCTTTTTAATATAGATGTAACTTGTAACATCAATGGCACAGCATAAATACCTAGAGACTTTACCACATCCCAGAGAAATACATCACCCAGGCTGTTTTAATCTCATCTTTAATTCTCTTTTTGCCTTCCACAGAATTTATGAAAAGATTGCAGAGATCCACAGTATCTCATCAGATATTTATTTATTCATTTAAAATACTAATATGGGAGAATCCCATTACAATATTGCCAAGCAGGAAGCACCAGACAGAAGCAGAAAGGTTCTGCAAACTGGTAGATACAACTGCACCTAACACCTCCCTAACATCTTTCTGTGTTTTATTTCCCCACGTCTTTGAAGCCAGCTGCAGGGAAACCTTCAAGTGCTTTCTGATCTTGCAAGGCAAAAATTGATTTGTACTGATATTTGGAAGGGTTTTTTGCAAAACTTTCTGTCTGGCAAGGATTCAGACTGGTACTAAGACCTCTGGTTTCATCCAGTTCAGGTTTTGAGGGCTCACCTGGAGAGGTCTCCAAGGAGGAAAGCTTTGCTGAGCACACTGAATAATTTTCTTCTAACCATCTGACCCCTTCTCTGTCTCTTACTTCAAGAAGGATGTGGACCTTTTTAAAGAGACAAGGAAAAGTGAGATGTTTCAGCAAGGAGTGGATCCCTAATCCCAAAGCTCTCAAGACGATGCTACTCACTAGTTTGTATTCTTTGAACTGTTAAGGCATTTAAATTTGATTTTCTGCAAATAAAACCACTCAGATTCAGTAGGCTCGCTCAAAGCATCACTTGCAAACTTTAGGATAAGGGTGATGTTGCCTTGCATCTCCACCTGGAAAGCCCTTTCCTCTCAGGCCAGATCCATAATCCCTATTTGTACAAATTTATCCTTAGGAGCCCGCTGGTTTTGACTCAAGCCCCTTTCCCAGCGGCTTGTCTGGCACCGCTTTGCCAACACTCAGCGGAGACCTGCAAACTGGTATTTGCACCTTGCAAATGTTAATTCCCCTGCAGCAGAAGCAGGCTTGGGATCACTTGCTGGGCTTTTCCCTGTTGTGCCAACAAAACTGAGACACAACTGTGATGACAGCTCCCAGAAATGTGGCTGGAAAACTCAGGCTCATTTCAGGATCCAACAAAGCATGCCTCTCTCCACCTTGGCAGTGAACAAGGCTGCTTATTTTCATAGTTAGCAGGCTCTTTATCCCCAAGAGGATTTGGTGGGATCTTGGTGTGTCAGCCAGGGACCCTCAGACACCTTTGCCTCTGCCTCCCAGCAAAAGCAGAAGTGAGGTTGGTGCTAATGGCAGCAGAGCCCCTCCGAAAAGCTGATCCTTGCAGCAGAGCAAAAGCCAGCAGGAGGGGGAAAAATCTGTGCTTACTCCATTTAAGCAAGAAACTCTTCACCTAATTCAGCAAGAATGAGAGCAAATGTCTCGCTCAGAAGGAGGATAGAAAACGTAGCTCTAAGCAATTAACACAATAGCAAATGTCCCTAGCATTGCCCCATATGGTGTGTAATTTAAATCCTCTATCTTGTTCTCTATAAATGCTGCTGAAATTGATACATGACAATTTTAGAGCCAACTGAAGTTTAATTAATGTAAATCGTCTCAACATCTGAGATTTAAGATATATTAAAAAAATAATTAGGATCAAATCAAACATGTTCCACTCATGCTGAGCCATGCAAGGTCAGAAAAAAACCCGATAAATTATGACATATATTGGAAGCTAAGCTTTTCCCCGTATTAAAGCAACAATGTCCAGGAGATGGTTCTCCTTTCTCTGTGGAGGACATGAGGGGGGTCCCTGAAAGGTGCACACTCCTGGTGCAAACATGGCTTGCACAGGGAAATCAATATTAGCCAGGGAAAACGGAACTATGAGGGTATCTACGCATGCAACCCAAACACTGGAAAACCTCTCACATTCTGCCGTCCTTACTGTGAGAATATTATATATAAATGAACAAACAGAAGAGTTTAGCCAGGGAGATTTACACCCCTGAAATTCACAGCCTATAAAGAAACTGGGAAAGGCAGGAATGGCCCAGGATATCTCGCTTGTTCCCTTAGACAGCAGCAGATTATTTGCCTGCAGCATAGCTTCTCCAGGCTCTCTGTTCCTCCTTTTCCTTAAATATTTGTTCAATGCCCCCCTGTTGTGAAAAGACAGCCTCTTCAAGCTGCATTCAACTGCAGGGCTCTTCTGACAGTAAGAATATTACTGGCCTGAGGTATTTCTGACTCCGAACACCAGAGCAAAGAGAAAATAAGCAAGACTGAGAAAGTGGTCTGCTATCACAAGAACGCATCTGCAATTACAAGAGCATGCTGGAAACTGCATCTGCCTGTCTGGTTATGACATTTCAATTTCAGTCTTTCCTCTGTTTCAGAACACACATTTGCCACCTATTCTCTAAAACCATACATATTTATTTCTTAGTCTTTTGAGCATGGATACAGTTCCCTGAAATAAAGATTGCTGTGAATGATTGAGATGTCCCTTAATTACTGTACTGGTCCTCCCACATGTGTTCTAAACTCTGAGCTGGTTAGATTTCCAAGGTACAACAATATGGCCTGTAACTCTTGTTTCCAGTAACAATAAATACCATCATAATCAGTTTTCTTTAAGAGTTTGAATTTATGAGAGGAAAAAAATAACAGCAGAGTCAGGGTAACCTACAAACAAAACAGTGACTTTGTAATCCCTGTTCAGTTTTCATTCTTCCATACAACACATTTCTGCATCTCTTATTAATGAAGGTTTTGCTGCTGCAATGTGCTGTATGCAGGGCAGAATGTATTTAATTCGATATGTAATTATTATTATTATTAACACAACTAAGCTCAGTGCAACCACTTCTCTTATCTTCAAGGTAAAATATGGTTCTCAGGTGAATTTAAGTATGTCTTGCATTAGGATTGCTATTGATTTGAAGAGGGTTTCGTTTGAGTGCATTCTGTTATTCCTAATGGTTAATCAGTGTGTGCTGCAACATTCCCCCCTTCCCTCTCCAAAGGGGTGCAAGTTCTTAAAATTGAAATACAAAGGAAAATAGTTGCCAGGATTAGGTTGGGTTTCTTGTTTTGGGTTGGTTTGGTTTTAACTAAAACACAGCTAAAAGCTGCAAAGAAGCACTTCCTTTAACAACTAAAATATTTACATATCCACGAGCAAAAAAGGCAGTTCAATTTTTGCCAATATTGACTGAGTTTTTCAAGTCCACTGCTGCCGTCCTTTGAGATTCAGCTCAAATGAATCTGCTGTATAGAGAGCTATTTAATACCTCAGAATTATTTCAAGACAGATTGTGGGTTTACTGCAAGTGTGAGCATTATGAATGTACACATATAAAAGTACAAATGACTGTATGCTCCTCTCTTTCATTAACGACCAGGTTCGTCCTAGCAAATGTAGGTCATTTTGTTCCTTCTTGCTTCCCTCACTGTCAAGTTCACACGCAGCCGTCTCTTCCGTGGCCATTTGCATTTTGCTCCAGTCCCCAGATTTCAGCTGCAAGAGTATTAACCCTGTCTATCAACTGCAGGGGAGAACGGTATATTCCCTACTTCAGAATTAATTTAAAAGCATTCACTTTTGACAGGTTAAATAGTCCTGCTTAACATTGGCCAGCAAATACTGACAGTTACCTACAAAGCAGAGAGAAAAAAAAGTGGAGCAACTGTCTGTGCAGACAGGGCTGGCACTTACACATGAATTCATCTTAAATATCGACGCTGGCACTCCTGACAGCCATTGGAGACACACTCTGGCAATGAAAACTTCAGGGTGCTAGTCTTCACTCTAAGAATTTCTTTTTCACAAAAGCATATATACATACATTAGAGGCATCTAAACCCCGCAAAATGCCTATCACACCCTCTATTCCTCTTAAAACGAACACATCACCCACCACTCTGTATAGTTACTTTTTATTCCACCTGGCACAAGACAATAAGGCTCGGTTGCATGTGGTAAAGATAGATTTTTTTCCTCTTCCTCCCCCTAACGAAAACAAATTTCCAAAGACAAAAGGAAAGCTTCTAGTGCTTGGTATTCTTCCTTCACAACCCATGTATCACACATAATTAGCAAGTTCAACCTACAAATTAGATGTTGTAATTTGGTAATTATGCCACAATCTGGTATTTTTTAACCTCTTTTTGCCTGAATGACAAGATTCCACATTATCTTTTGCTATTGCAAAACACAGTCCAGTTGCCTGCCCTTACTGCTGATTTTTCATTCTCAAGTGAGAATCTGGAGGGAAGGTGAAAGTACAGGAATTTGAAGTTTTTGCTGTTATTGTTCTGCTTCACTTAACATCTACAGCTGAGACTCTCATCAAAAGCTGTATTTATCATGCCCACAAAATACGGCCAGCCTACATTCTACCTCCAACTGCACACGGTGCAATTTGTAAACACTTTCTGTAAACTCTTTTTAAATTACAAAATGCAAAGAGGTTTTGCTTACAGAGGATAGGGGTTATAAATGCCTAGAAGAAAACCACTTCTTTTATGCTACAGGTGAAATGTCCAGATTCTTTTTGTGCAGTGAAACCAGAGCTATACTTACTTACAATTGTCAAAGTGGAGTTCTAAAATATTTACTCATGTTAAACACGTAGGGAATGACTCTTAAAAAATACCTCCAGCCTCTCAAAGGAGCTTCCCAGAATAAGCATCCTGTTCAGTGAGTTCTTCAGAAAAAAAAAAAAAAAAAGGTGCAAAGCTATTACAGGCATGGTCCACAGTTGCAGGAAAAGCACGGCAGCACAAACAGCAGCAGATGAGAAGCCCTTTTGGAGAATGTCTCATTTTCCCTGACTTTGTAATCAGTCCTTTGTGAGCACCTCTTGAGCCTCTCCAGTTCCTATTCAATGAGGAATGGATAGAGCAATGGAGAAGTGGGTGCTAGATGTATTTATAGGGGGTTTTTTTTCTGCTTTAAAAATTCACCCCATATGCTGGAACAATTATTTAGGGGAAAGGAAAGCAGGATTCTGCCCAAAGCTTTTGTGTGGAGGGGAACACGGAGAGCGGGAGGAAGTCTTAAAAATTATGTGCAAATGCCGGGTAACATGGGTAGCCACAGGGTGCCGAACACTCCTGGTCTTCAGCTTATTTCCTGCTGCATTTGCTATCGACATCATTGTTATTCCTTGGCCGTGGCTCTGACTGGGGAAGGTACTCAAGCAGGCACCTCATTTTAAGCACATGAGAATTCCCAAAGGGATTAACCGAGCCAAGAAATATTTGGTTGCAGTGCTCGCCCTCCCAGACCCCAAAAGGTGATTCTCACTGCGTCCTGCGGAGCTTCGCATTTATTTAAAGAACGGTTTAAAAACGAAATAATTGCCTTTTCATTTCAATCCCCCGCTGCACCTCTTCCCACAACACCAGGCTCTGAGCACCTCTCCATTCCTGTTCCTGGTTATGCAGTTTGGACAGTGCTATATAGGAAAGAATTTTAAATACTGGTCTTAGTGAGCAAATATTCACTAACCAGGTCAAGGCATACAAAATCGCTTTGGATCTATCAATATAATCAACAAACCAATTAATATTTTTGCCTTTTTCAGATACACCAAATGGAAAAAGTGACTGACAGACTTTGCTGGTTTTACTTAGTGATGCTATTGAAAAATGCTCGTTTATTCCTTTCATGCAGTCTCTAATGGCACAAGTAAATCAAGGTCGGTTTTCCCAAATCATCACATAAAACCCGATAACTGACAGCACTTTCTTTGCAACATTTTAAATAAGCAATTTTCCAAAAGGTCAGGAACCACTGTAGAAAATAAAAAAAAAAAGTCAAATGATAAAGTAAGCTTTTGCTTGATTAAACTGCTTGAGAAAATATGTATGGAAAGGTGAAATAAAAAGGCTTCAAGGTAACATTCCACTATTTCTTGGTGGATTTTTTTAGTTCCAGGGTAATGAAAATGTGCTGCTGGAAGTTATTGTTTTTTTTCCTTACACACTTCAGCCTGATATCTTAAGATAGATTTTAATGCCAAGTGTTGACTTTATGGAGGAGATTTTGGAAAACAGAAAGCAAACACAGTCATAAATAATACTACTGCATTTAGCATGGATCTGGCTTTCCTTTTAGAGCACTGCCTTTTTAATCTCCAGAATTACCCAAAGCTGCAGCAATTGGCATTAGCTGGCATGCCTGAATACAAAACCAGATAATATTTGTTGCTTCTTTTAAAATGGTTAACATCAGTCCACTGGCAACAAAGACTAAGAAAAATATCCATCCTGAAGTTGGTGTGAAAATGAAAACCAATACAGGGGAGAAGCTGTCATATTTGATTTAAGGATTATAGAAGCCTGAGCTACCTGCTGGGGAGCCCGCAATAATGAGAGGCGAGAGACTCTCAGTAATTTTTCAAAAGCCCCTGAGTAACTGAATAAACTTGACTGAAACTCAGTGGGTCCTGGGACCCCAAGGAGCCACCTGCTTGTGAAAAGTTTCCCCTTATCGACTCCTATTTTCAGCAGCAGCATTTTCCCACATGCTTTGCTGCAGTCCTGACAGCTGTGGAAGGATAAGCCGCTAAAGCAAAATTAAATATTTGGCCAAAAAGTCAGTCCTCCTGCAAATATATTGCAAAGCTAATAATCTCCCCTTTAGCTAAGTAGCTCCAGCATCTTTCCTGCAAGCATCCCTCTCCGCTCCAGTGGCTCCCCTGCCCTGCAGCCTCCTGAAACACTCCAGGTCTCATCTCCTGAAAATTTCCAGCATTTCTCCTTTGGTAACCTGGTTCAGCATTACCTTCAAATATGTCTCCTAAATTTGCCTCCCCCAGGACTTGGATGTGGATGGCTGCATGACACAGGGAAACCAGAAGGACAGCCCATGGAAATCATTATCCAGCCAAGTTCTCTCCACTTGGGATGTAGAACAGTCTCAGTCTGTTTTTGAAATTCCCATAAAGCAGTTATAGAAACTCTAAGAACTAGTAAGTGGCACACAGATCTAATTACATTTTGGGTACAACACTACTGAAATAGCTCAGAATATAGTTCCACCAACTTCACAGAACTTTGCCAGGACAGTGGTTTTTCTCTTCTCCATGCCCTCTTCAAACACACCTCTGCCCCAAGCCTCCTGTGGAGCCTCCTCACCTCTGCACAGGCTTCCCACAAAATATGCAGCCTGGGTGAAAACAAAAGTTGTGGGGTTTATGCCATGGAGGATCCCCATCTTTTCACCTGTATTTTACAGACTCTGGGCAAAAATCCATATGCTGGTGGGAGCTGCTACACCCCAGGAACATTTCCAGCACTTAATTTGTGCCACGTGCAGGAGTGGCCCTGAAGCAACAAGAAGCTTCCCAACCTGTAATTAAGGGCAGCAAGACAGAAGCATTAGCCTCATGAAGAAAAGAAACTGAGGAGGTTTCAGCAGGTGCAAAATCTAACCTGATTTATTGTGTGTGTGTGCCCCCTATTTTGGAATTTCCTATGGATTTTCAGTCATTTCAGCTTCAATAGGAGAGGAAGTTGAATGACCCACAGACCTTCTGCACCTCTCAGGCTGCAGAAAAAAACTGGTGGGTTTATTTGCTGGAGGAACTGAAGGTGGGAGCTCAGGAGTTAAAGGAGGGGGACGAGGCTTCCACGGTGTTTCTTTAGAGCACAAGGTTTGCGTGTATCAAACCTTCACCAAATGCTCCCACAGCTGAGTCAAACTTCCTCGTGGTGATGTGCCCCCTCCTCAGAAATCATAGACAATCTGCTCTCCAGTGCCTTTGAGCAAACCTGCCACGCTCCCTGGTCAGGGGGAAGGTGGGAGGGAAGGGACCCCCATCCCTTATGACTAAAACATGCCCCACTGCCAAACCACTGGCAGAGTTACCCACTGGAGACCCCGGGTAGCACTGCACTGGGAAGTGCTTTCGCCTGAGGTGGCTTTTGTGGAGGCCATGTTTGCGTGCAAACCTCCACTTACAGCAACACGGGGCAGCCGAGCCGATGTTCATACAAGTGTAAACTTACAGCAAGAGGCAGGAACCGCCGGAGACGCCACAGAGCTGCAGCCAGTCAGCGTGGCAAGCGGCTCATCTTTTATTGAAGGCCTCTCCTCAGAGGAGAGCTAAAAATTCACTCGATGCCATCGGGAAAGTGTCTGTTTTGGCTGCAGAGAATGGTTCCCGATCACGGAAAGATAAAAACATCAAAATAAGCTAATAGGGATATGCCTTGAAATTCGGTCCCAGTGGACATGGGGCCAGGTTTCCTGGGGACACGTTAAGCACGGCTCAGGGCATTGCAGCACGCAGGCGCGCTGCTGCCAAGCAGGGCTGAGGCAGGCAGAGAGGACATGCTCCAGAAAGGACATCCAGCACAGGGGGGGAAAAAAAGAAAGAAAAAAGAAGTAAAAAGAAAAAAATTGGAAAAAAGATCCCCTCTTCTCTAATACTCCAGCCAAGAGCGGCAGAGTGCAATTGTCAAGCAGGATTAAAGGCCGGACAGGGATGATGCAAAGAGACTGGATTCCTGCAATGTCCCCTAAAACCTTCCCTTTCACTTCTGCTCTCACACAGTTACTGTTTGCCATTATGAACCTGTTAATGTACATCTTAACGTTGGGTTTTATCCTTCACTGTCTTCTCCTCTTCCTCCTTCCAGACAGCTTCTCAGCTGAGAGGTTGACACCTAAAGAATTGGAGTTTCTGGGGAAAAAAATTTTCTGTGTGTGCAGTGATCATGTATTGAGCCCACTGCCCAGTTTTGCTTTATCTTTTCTGTTATGTGCTTCCTAGAAGTTTCCTGCAAGCTGGTGTTGACAGGAAAGACCTTGTCAATGTCTCTACCAAGGGCAAGTTTATTAGACATGACAAAACCCACATGAGAGCGAGCTGGACTTGGCTAGGCTCTACTAGTTCTGGGCCGATGCAACTTTTTTTTCCAAACCAGCTAGCATAGGGTAAGATGCAGGCAAACACTCTGCAGAGGACCTTCCATCTCACACAATCCTACGCAACAGATTTATCTTCTTTTCCATCTCTAACTCTGCTGGCCACACTAATGGTTTGAACAGTGCAGTGCTTTTTTTAATAAGCTACTCTAATTCATGGGCAAACTTCTTGATTATATTTACACAACTGACCTATTTTAAAAGATCATTTCATAAAATATCCTGCCAGAACCAAGTACAAGAGGTTAAGAAAACATACGTTAGAGCAATGCGGCTTTCTTAGCTCAGTATTCTCTATGATCAGCCCAAGCTCTCCCCAGCATTTATTGAACATCCCAGCACTTAATTATTGCAATGTGAAAAATAATGCATCGGTATGATGATACTTTAAGATGATATCTATGATCATATAGAAGAGTTGGATCAAATCGCCCCAAAGCAGACCTTAGTGAGTGAATCTACCCACTATCCACCCAATGGTTCTCATTTTCAAAAGTAAATTGGCTGTAATTCTTTGTGCCTGTCAATCTGCCTGATTTTATTGGAGTCTGCTGGATTTTGAAATAGAAAAGCTCTATCTCCTTGCAATGTCTGTGCTTTTCTTGAAGGCCTTCTCACAGCAAGCCCTGAAATGAAATGCTGTCAAGTTTTTATTCCACTGACTGCCCTTTTTCTTTACTAATTAGCCGTGTAAAAACAGATTGAAAACACTGAGACTAGCAAAATCACCTATGCCTGTCATTAACATTGGTGCATCGACCAACAGCAGGATTTAAAGCACAGCATTTTTTGTTCCCAGTTGCATCAGATTACAGCTGTGCATTCTCCCACCATTTTTTTATTATCACAAAGAGATGCACAATGCTGAACTGAATGCCACTTCAAGTAATGCTCTCCCTTGCAGATACAGGCATGATGATTCCATGGGCTTTCCTGTCTCCTTTCTTCTCCTAAGGTGGAAAGTGTTCTCTCTGTCATTATGATTATTTTCCTGGCTTCTAAAGCAGTATAACTTGGCTTAGCCTCTCTGAAGCTTGTTGAGCTCTGCCAGCTTACACCAGCCGAGAAGCTGGACCAGATTATCCCAACAGCTCCTATGAAAGCCAGCTATGGACGATGAAATAAGTATAAATAGAGCTGTTTCTCCCCTCATCCAAAAAGCAGTACTTCCAATCCCAAAACCAGGGTTGGTCGTTTCTTTTTTAAAGAAAAAAAAAAGTATTTAAAATTATTTTAATTGGTTTTTTATGTATTCACACAGGGTCATATTTTTCAAGATTCTTCTCACAGAATCTGGGCAAAAATTTGCTTTATGGTCATGAAAGCTCAGGTTCTGCAGGACTTAGAAGTTGCCAAGTCCCATGACATCACAAGACCTCTATAGCCAGCTGCAGGGCTGATGCTCAACAAGAACACAGGAAGGGAAACAATGCCAACACAGCCCACTAGCCGTGAGTCTGGTGGTAACAAGCCCTGCCAAAACATGCAATGCCCAAAAGCTTGCAAACCTAGCCTGAGCCAGCAGCAAGGACCCATCTCCTCAGGGGTGGGACTGGATGATGACATTTACTTTCCTTAGCATGAGATTCTTCCCTTTATTTAATTTAGAAAAAGAACTTTGTCAGAACTCTCCATCACAGAAAATGAAAGGTTTAAAAGTACTGCTGACATCTCCTGGAAAACTCTGAAAAACCTCCTAGGTCACTTGAAAATAAAGCAATGTCTCTATTACATTTTTGCCTGCTCTTTTAATCCTTGCTACAGGACTTCTGTGTAGGCCCATCAGCCAAGGTTAAAAAAAACAAACTTATAACCAAGACAAAAATGATTATTACTACAGTTAGCAATTTGTTTCAGATCTTGTTCTTCCACGCTACATTCTCTGTGTCCTCTTTAAACAAGAAGAAAATTAATTTAAAATGAATTCTTCCATGCCTGTCAAGCTCTCCTCTGCCAAGGCAGCATTTCTCAGATTTCCCCCCAGATGCTGGGGCAGGTGGCTGCTGAGTGCAAGGCATAAGGGAAGAGAAGGAACATCAATAAGCTGCTTTGCCCCATGGAGCTATGGCTACAATAAGCATGACCCAAGGCCCCCTTTATGTCTTCTTTTTAAGCTTATACATACATAAGGATATTTACACACACACACACACACACACACACACACACTCTCTTTTTGGTGTGATATTTCTACTGTCTTATCTCTAGAAATAAACACTGCTTGGTCCTTAGTAAAGCACCAACTCAGGCATAGCTGGGAACAAGTCCTTTTGAAACAGGCAAAGGTGCTCTGTGGACAAATGAAAGTCACCCAAGTCCCTGATGCATCCAAGCTGCCATTTCTGTCAGTCTTTGACAGTTTCCTCATTTTTTTAACACAACATTGATAGCACCCCATATTGAAATCACTATGAGGCAAGCCTGAAATCCACTCCCGAAATCCAAGAGTGAAATTTAAATCATTTCATTGAAAGCATAACATGCTGATTTTCTCACTCATTTTTTCATTTCAGATATTTTCTTTACTATTTTTAAGCTTATGTCCAAGCTGCAAGTACAAGAAACATCTATATGTGAAAGTTGAGACCTTATCTGGAAGAAACGTGTGTTTCAGAGAGGAACTTTGTCAGAAGCACCGTTTAAGAGACATTTCCTGAAATTAGGAAAATAAAAAAGCAAGCAGCTGTAGCACTTATACATTGATCCTCCTATGTGAACTGCTCAGGTTTTTGAAAAGGTCAAACTAAAAGCTAACCCGTATTAAAGAGCCTCCTGCTGAATAGGTGTGTGCTGGCTTGTACCCCTGGCTCAGCCAACCAGGGAGAATACTGCCCCACTTTCCTTTCTCTCTCCATCACCATCAAATCAGCTCCTCCAGTTTCCCGCTTGTCCTTTTAGCTCTTGGCTGCTGCTAAACCTCCTGAGGCTCAATTCACCCCCTGAGGAGAAAAAATGCTAGCTGGAAATCTCAGAACAGAGATTAGAGAATAAGAAATGTGACCCCAGCCCATTTCATAGCCTTTAGCCAAGATATGAGTGACTCCTTGAGAAACAGAAGGATCAAGCCCACCAACTAATGCATTCATCATATAAGCAGAAACTCTGCTAAATAGATCCATTTTTAATTTCTGTTTTGCTGATTTTATTTCTTTCACTTCAGAAAAATGTTCTTGTCCTTCTGTGTGAGTGCATACACATTATTTATTTATCACCCTATGAATATCAATTTGATTCTTGTCCATAATTAAACTCTGCTGCTCTATATCAAATATACCCTGCCCCATCACTTCAAATATCTGTCACTGCCCTGCCAGGGCTGTGTTAGCAGCAGTCCTGAAAAAAAGATGCCCCTTTTTTTGGGCCCAGGACTGCCACTGCATCTCCTGCTACAGTTGGATTTTCCCTCCCAGGCTCCTAACATGCCTTCCCTTCTTGATTTTCAAATAACTACAGAGATGGGTATTTCAAGAAAGATTTGCACTTGAAAGTTTGCCAATTCTGCCTTCTTTCCAGAAATCTCAAAGGGGAGGAGCCCACAGCCTGGGTCTGAAATGGTAGGGGATAATATTTCTTTCACCCGGAAAACAACAGCATTGGGCAACTGATTAAACACTGATATGGGAGGCCTGACAGCAAAATTGGTAGCTTTGCCTGAATAAATATTTGATCGGAGGGATTAGTTGGTTTCATTAATGTTATAAACTACTAAAGGCAAAAAGTTGGAGGGGGAGCTCATTAGTGCAACACGACTTTTTTAGAGAAAGAAAACCAAGAAAAAAGAGAAAGGAAGAACTTTCTTTGTCCCAGAGTATTTGCAGCAGCAGCAGGAACCTGAGCAGGAAATGTGGTTTTGCTTTTTTTGGGTATTCTGTGGGGCTGTGTGCTGATCCTGTTCCATTAATATGGCCAGCCAAAGGAAAGGGCTGTAGCAGCTCTTTGTGCAGGTCCTCATCACATCAGAAAGGAATCTGTTCATTCCCTCCTCATCAGTGTTGATTTACAAGCTCTTGCCCATATGTTATCCCTCAAAAGGAAAAGCACAGAATAAAATGGTTTTGGCAGAGTTTGTGCCCAACATTTTGTGGCTTGTGCTATGACACATGATTAGAGTGGGTAAGCAGAAAAGCAAAGCAACAGCACCTGTTTATTGTGAGTGAGCTGTCCTCTCCAACTTTTCTATTTATGTCCCAGCATACAACATGGCAACCCACATGGATTAGAAATTAAACTGTAAATGAGCCTTTTCCATTTCCTGCCTAAGTAAGGATTAGCATATTTTAAAATGTGCTCAGGGGTTTTGCACTTTCTGTAATGAAACCTGTTCAAACAGATAATTGATATGCAGCCACTAAATAAACACTAAATAAACATCTGACTGGAGGAACAATGTTCTCTCTCTTTTTTTTTTTTTTTGGGTAATAAATTATTCTGCTCCTTCCCGTAAACATTTCCTACCAGTGACAATTTCCATTGCAGTGGGCAGGCACCACAACAAAGCTGAAGCAAGGAAAAGAGCAGAACAAGCATCTGAGCCTGAGTAAGAAATATTGAAATCCCCCAAGAGCATGGCAGAGAGGGAAAAGGTGGTCCAAACAGCACCTTCTACCCTTTTATACCACTAAAAAAAACCCCAGCCTTTGTGCTCCATGCCACAGCATGGAGGAAAAGTGCTCCTGTTGCCTTGTCAAAGGCAGCTCCAGACCAAATGCCGTACCAACACATTCCCACTCAGGTTCCTTCTGCTTCTCCAAATACACTGGGACAAAGAAAGTTCTTCCTTTCTCTTTTTTCTTGGTTTTCTTTCTCTAAAAGACTTGCACTTAAATAGGTTACCCCTCCAACTTTTCCCCTTTGGAAGTTTGTAACAGTAAAGGAACCAAATGTCTGTTTAGAGCAATTCAAGCCAAGTACACCTCTCCTTGGGTTTTGTAACTCTTACACTTCCAGTTGGATTAATCCTCTTCAACTGAACAACTTTTGCAGCCCCACAGCTTGCCAGACCCCAATACTCTCCTGCAAAAGTCTTGTGAACACAAGCACACTCAAACAACGCAGGAGCAATTACCTAAATAACAGTTTCTACCAAATAACTCAGGTTGAACCTAATGAGTTTCTGAGTGCTTGAACAAACATGATCTATCACATGGGGAATGGGGCACTTGCTAGAGTACCATGTCTTTCACTTGGCCCAACTCCAAGAGTAATTAATCTGTCATCTTTCGTTACTTTGCTACCAGGCATGTAAATATATTCTGAGTCCCACATCGAACAGAACAGTGTCACTGCACTGACAGAAGACTTGGCCTGATGGTCTCCAAATACCTGTTTTGATTCAAGGCACTTCAGCCACCAATTAAAAAGGGATGTGCAGAAAAGATTAGTTTGAATACAGCAAGCATTTGTTCTTCAGGGAGTTTTTTTGGGTGACAACGCACAGAAACAGATTAATTACACTCTGACCATAGCTTAGAGTAGAAATAGAAACATTACACTCTCAGTTCAAATATAGGTAGCTATAACAGCCCCCTTAATAAAAATGAAAAAACTCCAAAATTAAAACCAGGCATCTCTGAAGTCCCTAAAAGCAGATGAAAAGCATGAACCTTCCTGGGAGAGTCCTAATTTCCTCCTCAGACTGAACCTGCATGCAGCACAACCTGCAAACAAGGCAAGAGCTTTTCGGAGTAGGGAAAAGTGCGGCTGTGTGTGGAAGCACCAGCCCAGATCATGAATTTGCAGAAGTCAGCTTGGTTATAGTCAGCACATGCCAGCTGACAGTTATGGCAGGTGTAAAAGCACATATTGCCTTTCAAAATGCAAAGAAGGGCTTAATGTAATTTGTGGGGGAGATTTTTTTTTGTTTTTAATCAGAAAGCATCTGCTATTCTGTCACCAGCACTAATAGCTCTAACTGCCACAGTCACATCATTTAAGTGTGTGGCTGTGCTACCTTCATCCCCAGCCTAATGGCATGGGAACCAAAAAAGAAGTCTTTCTCTCCATAGTCCCTGTGCACAATAAGCGGTGCGTACCCTGCATCCAGCAAGACACACGTGGGATCAAAGCAATTACCACTGGCGGTGGTGAAGCAGCTTCAGGACCGTACTTTCACACACCACTGGCCAAGCAGACAGCTGTAAACTCACTGGGTCGAAGAGAAGCTGAGCCACAAGAAACCCAACTGCGGTGCTTTAGGGATTTGTTCCGCACAAGCTGTGACCATGGTGGTCCGCAAGGAGCCACCGCGCTCTCCTGCGGCACCAGCGAGCACGTTGCAGGCTCACCTCTGCACCAAGTATTCACTTACCAGTGCTTGGACTCTTTCTCCCCTACTCAAAAAGCCGAACAATTTTCACAGTAAAGTGGGGTTACATCTTTAAACTCATGGCAGATACCCCTGCTAGGGCTGGCAACAAAATCCTCTTTCTTAATAGGAATATTTTCTGGTTTAGTATAAGCCCATGCAGCTGTGCTTACCAGGGTTATAACACTCAGGGCAAAATAAGTACCGGCCACCAATGCACAGCAACAGCGCTTTGTCCCTTACTTCCTGCTCCAGTCAGAATCCTGAAAAATGAACTCTTTGTTTTTAACCCAAGGTCAAGTGAGTGTTTAAACAAGGAGATCATTTTTATTTCGTACTTCCAATCACTTTTCAATTTTCCTCTTTGGAGAGTATGAAGTAGGCACCTGTAGGATTTAGTTAAAAGCAGCAGCCACGCAGAAGGGGTTAATCCAAGACACAGAGGTTAAAACCTGGCTTGCTGACAGATCACACAGAGGCCATTTGGTATGTCATGCTTTCAATGGTTACTTAAAGGAAATTACATATAATTAATTCGCAATAGCTACCTTGCGTTACTCTAATTAAATGTCTGAACACTTATTTTAAGATAAGCTTTTCTAGAAATTAACACAAGTTCAGGGTAATTTTTTTTTTTAGAAGGCAGCAATACCATGTTTATTACTTACGTAAATTTCCTTAATTATACCCTAACTAGATTATCTTCTTTATTGCATTTCAATCCTTCTAAGAGTCAGTAGCTCTTTAATTAAGTTGAAAGAGTAAGAGGTGTCTTGTTAATTGTAAATTAAACAGATTTGAATAGACAATAGATTGCAAATGGGAGATGCACTTTTAAGTGCTGTGGAGGAGTCACTGGAAGGCCTCAGTGTAGCATTTGCTTTGCTTGGTTGGCAAAAAGGGAAACATACAAACCCTCCTAACCTTTGCTCCAGAGAGCTTCCAGCTCACTAGTGGACTGTCAGCTTTCAAACAACTTGTCAATAAAAATTTTAAGAAAGATTAAAAAGAAACCATCACACCCCCCCCATTAATCCAGAACTATGGTGATGCTGTGAGCAGTGCAAGTTCAAATTTGAAATTAATTCATTAATTTTCTTCCTGTAGAAGATTTGCAGGTACCCATCACACAGACTGCCATGGGTTACCTGCCACTGGTAGAACAGACCATGGGCAAAAGTTCATCTATTTGTGCACAACTTGTGCCTTAAAAAGATGTCAGGGATGCTCTGATTTATAAGTATATTCAAAGATGCACAATCTAACATGCTTGTATGATATTGTTGGCATTAGTTCCAAGACCAAGATCAAATACATTTCCATACCTAGAAATAAATTATTGGTAAAAGCTGTTACTGCTAACCATTACTGCCAATGTCCCAATGTAGCCAGAAAGACAAGCAGAACTGTTATTATGCACTAGGGCAGAGTGTATACTGTGTATGGGGTTTTTTTCCCAAATTAGAAGTCAAATTGATCATCTCTGCCATTAGGAGTTATGGCTCACAGAATTTTATCACTCCTATAATGTGCTGTGAAAATGCAATAAGGGAATAAAGCAGAACAGCAACTTACAGTAATTTGTTACGAAACACACCAATATTGAATGTGTCTAGAGTCTATTGATAAACAGATTTATTGTAACAACCAGTGGATATTATGATCACCCTAGTGTTAACCTTTCTACGACCAATTTTCCTCATGGTATATTGGGGGAGCCGGATGCCCATTAATGTAAATAGGAAGTGTGACCAGTGTAAATCAGACACCTTCTCAAAGTCACCAGACCTACAGCAACTTGTCCACATTCGTACACATCCCTTGGAATCTCTTCTGCCACTTCATATCTCAGCGTAATGCAGCAAGAGGGTAGCACCGGCACGAATTGGAAACATCTTAGACTTTGACTGAACAGCATTAAAATTAATGAACACATACGTTAGGATCTCTCAGTTTAAGATATTCCTAAATGTGCTCACTTGATTTAAAGAAACATTCTGCTTGATAGGGATAAATCAGCTTAAGAGAAGTAATCCTATTTTTGCATGTCTAGATAAAAATGAACCCATAGCTCAGGAAGCCCAGAGAGCGCACACAGTCATGCCTGTGAAGGGCTCATACATCCTCTCAAGGGAGACATAGCCAAGCAGAAGTAGTCAAGAGAAGACAAACACTGTGCAGAAATCCATTCCTCAGCTTTTACAGCATAAGGGATTTTTTTCACCTTGGGCACCCTTGGAGATGGGGATGGGGAGAAGCAAAAATCAGCGTTTTACAAATTATTTTCCAAATAATTGCGTTTTCCCTAGCTCACCATCAGCTACTAGTGAACAATTAGCTTTCATCCCCTTGGGCTACTCATTGTAGAGATTTTTTTAGTTCGTTCAGAAGCCTTTATAAATTGAAAACTCAAGTTTCCTCCATAGGGTTGTAAGGAGAAGCAACTCAGGGATGACTTTTCAACATTCATAGTAACACAAATAAATGGGCTACTTTTGGTAGCAGACAAACTAGAGTCCAACAACCTAGATGCCAGATCTTACTACAGCAGGGAATGCAGCATCGGTCTTGTGGAGGAAGGGAGCTATTCATAGTTCACAGACATTTGTGCAGCATCTAACAATAAAATTTTCAGGTTGGGAAGCAGCAGTAGCTGGGACCATTGCTAACAAAAGATTCACATGAAATGACACTGTGCCATCAACGCTAATGAAAATTGAGGCATTTTTCTGGGACTTCTGGAGGGATAATGCTCACAGCTCTGTGCACACTTGTCTGTCTTGTCCCAAGCCTCCCCAAAATACAGCCTTTGCCCTTCCCAAAGGCACTGCCATGGCTGGCAAAGGAACTTTGGAACAGGACTTGGTCAGTGCTTATGGATCTGTTCCACCACAATCCAACCTGGAAAATGTTTTCTACATCTCCTTAAAAGGCAAGTTTGCATTTTCTAGCCTTTTTTTTTTCCCAGCTACAGTGTTTGAGCTCTTATTCAAGGAGTATTGTGAAAAGGAAAAGATGACAGCTGTGTTAGACATGTGATTTTCAGGCTGACAGTTTCCCTTTCATTTTAAGGAGCTGAAAAACATTTCAGTGTCAGACAGATTGAGTTTTAACAACATGATAAACAGGCCCATTTGTTGATCTCAGGTCCTCGCTATCCATCTTCAATTAACATGGTAAAAAGGTGGCTTGCATCCAGTGTCAGACATTTGTACAAGCAGCACATGCCCTTGCAGTTGGAATCAATGTTTGCCATTGATATATCAAGCAGGATAATTTATGGTATGACACTTGCCTTACATAATCAGAAGAAATCACATACCTTGTGAAAATATCTCTCCCTTTCAAAATCCAAAACTCTCTCTAAGATTTATAGTGAGTAAAGTAATCATGATATTATAAGAGCACAAGAAAAAATGTGTGATGTTTCATCATGAAAAAGTGCAGCTGATTTTGGAGCCAGCATAGAGCACCACAGTGATTCTACTAAAGCAGATATACCAAGGCCATTTCTGTCCAAGGCCTCTTTCTGATGGGCAGTCTGATTTAATTTCTTTCCTATTTCCTAATAAAATTAGGATCGGCTAGTCCTGATTTAAAACCTCCTCACAACATGTCAGTTTTTACATAACAAGAAAAGGCAGACTGAAAAACTAAGTGCATTTCAGAAGAAGGAAAGAAGATAGCTCTAATTGGGAAGATTTCAGGTTTAGCGCAGAGGGAGCCTGTGCAGAAGTTTCTTGGGTAGCTGTGTGCAAACCAGATATGCAATGCACAAATACCAAAAGAATGCAGTACCATAGAGAGTGACATGGCAGATAATTTCTTTTGATTTCAGCTATTTAAGAAGCTGTCTTATCAAATGGGACAGCGTTTCTTACCACATCAAGGTGTTTAATGAGATGAAGTGTGGCTAGTGGGGGCTGAGCTCCCATAACAGTCCAGCCCTTTAGCTCTGCTGCACATTGAACACATTGCTCAACGGAGGACATTTTCTCAACCTTGCGTGACTCCCATATAGACCAAAACAGCAACGAGAAAAATTAAGCGATTTTCTCATTGGAAAGATGAGAAAATTTTAATGGTACTATTGAATCCTAGATAATAATGGCAACTTAAATGATATTTAAGATTAAGGTGCATATTTGATAGTTAAAACTAAAAATGGACAGACTTTCCTGATGGAGTCAGCAAACCCTGACATCTTATTTATTTTAAAAGACCTGAGGGCTGCTCAGATAATTGGAAAGAATGCAGTAGTCTACTAACATCTAGTAGCGCAGAAGTGACAAATGCATAGCCTAATTTCAAATTTTTTGGAGAAAACAGTCACAGCTTCTCTTTCTCTGGGCATAGACAATATAGGAAGGGTTTATAGTTAGTAAAACCTCTCCTCTTTTTTGTACAATAGTGGTGACTTAACAGACATTCTAAAATAAAAATCAAATCCAAATAGTGTTTGGCAAGTGCACTTGCCAACTGTCTTATACAGTAAATCGAGCCATCTGAATATTCAAATACCCCTGTTTTTCAACATCTGAAGAAAATAAAATCTCACACCAAAATGTTTTGAGCAGAAACCGAGAGATGCTCACTAAACCAGTGCTCCCAGTCAGTAGTGTCTAAGCTGATGGTTGCTCTCTTGAATCCCATTTCATTCCAACCCACCAAGCCACGCTATCCCAGGATCCCCAAGGATGACATCCCTCATGGTCAGGGGTCACCCATCTCCCTCCCATGTATCACTAGCACTGCACAAGCCCCTCTTGGTGCTGGTGTGTGTGCCAGGGCTGAGGTGAGCCGTGCTTGGGCAGGGAGCCAGGTCATTTCCTGGTGGCCCCACCAGCAGCACCCAGCAACCTCCACGGGTCCAGTTTACTCGGCTCAGCATTACCACTCTGGAGCAGTCGGCCATGCGCTGTGGAGCCCAGATAAACCTATTGCACAGCCCTACGCAGACTTGAATCCCCCCATGCTCAAATGAAGAGATTACTGTAGGAACAGGAAATAGTCCAAGGGTCCATCTGACCCTGTAACCTGTCTCCAACAGGGACCCTGAGCAAACATCCAGAAAACACTAAGAACAGGATAAATATCAGAACATGAACATATCAGAACCTTGTGAAAATTCCTCTGTTCCTCTGTTTTTAACCAAAGCAATCTCCTGAACCAGTTCATGTTTCTGGCTATGCAGTGGCCCCTAAGAGTTCTCTGACCTAAACACTTAGTCTCTTCTGCAAGATGTTCCATACAAAATTAAAGAAAGCAAATACTGAGCAGACAGGCTGAAGCAAAGCTTGGCTTCAGCAGAGCTGAGCACAGACTCCTGCTGGCTGAGACCCATGTGGATAATACATGGCAAAACCACAAAGCACAGAAATGGGACAAATGAGAAGTCTGCAGTCTGGTTTCCCTGCATCATTACAAGCTGCCTCATCTTCAGAATGTGGGGTAATTTAGATCACAATAAAACATAAATGGAAGTATTAACCCTATTCAAAGCAGCACACTGTCAATAGCATCAAAAACAACACCAAAACAACTATTTCATGCTATAGGAAAATTATAAAATTTAATTTCTTTTCATATTTAACTAGTAAAGACTTGCAACATACATAGAAGTAAAACCAAAGGAATATAAGCTCAGCGCAATGGAGAAAAGCTCCTTCCAGTCTACCACTGAACCTCTCTCCAATCAGTTCCTCAGTATCCTGGCTTTCCACTGCAATAGCTTGTGCAAATAATACTGTATTGCTTTTCCTTTCCCCTTTTAGTCTTTGCCTGAACTTATCCTTCCATCAGAAGCTATTAATAAAAACCTACTAGGGAAAATCTTGTTTCTACCATATCGTTCATATTTAACATAACTCAGCTGAACACTTCATCTGAACTGTGGTATCAAGTCATACTGCACCACCATGTAACAAATCCTTAAAAGTTGCCTGATTAAAACAAACAACAAACTGTATGTCATGCAGACAGGACAAACTCTTCAGAGTCAAGTTTGCTGATAGTATGTATCTAATTCCCAATTTCTCTTGTCCCAGTTGTTTGATTTACCATTCAAAAGTGCAGATTATCGGCTTACTCTCACTGAGTTTAGTGGTAGCCTTAGAGTGTTAAAGTTAGTTTTGGATAACTCTGTTTTTAAATTAAAAACCAAACAATACCTACTATTTCCCCTCTGCAGAAGGGAGATCAAACCATTGGTGGCTTTAATTATCTTGAAATAATTTGTCAAAGCTCCTTTTTCTGAAGATTCTACCTTTCAGGAAACTCAGAATTTTAGCTTTATGAAAACATGCCATGCAGAAATTATTTCATAGTCATCACCAATCCTCCTACTTTAGATATGTAAATTCCTTTCTTCTTACTGCTCCAATTCTCTGTCCTTCACTACTGAAATTGGACCCTGTAGCTGCGACAGGGAAAGCTCTCCAAAGCATCAAGAGAGCAGCAAACTGCTTTTCCATGTCTCCTCACACAGTACACCTACTCCTAAGTCCAGGCTTGTGCTGGGCCTGCTGCTGTCTCCCATTTCTTATGTGGCTGCTAGATGGAAAGCAGCCTGGCTATGACACAGTGACGCGTCTGAAGCTTCCCAGCAAAGCTGGATCCCTGCAAGTCCCTCCTGTTGGAGAAGTCATGGGTGCTGACACTCATAAGGCAGCCTGAAGTGTAGTGGGGGATGTTTGGATTCAGGTCAAGGTGAAAAGAGCAAGCGGGAGATGGAAAGGGAGGCTGAACTGGTGCCACAAAGCAAGGGTGCTCATTATCTTATGAAAGTGGGGTATTCACAGCCAGCCTTTGTAACAGCACTGAGGTTCACTCAAGCTGTCTCTCCTTCTGAAATTTACAACCCACAAACAGGCTGAGGACCTCATTGTCCCGGGTGACTGTGTTGCCCCAAGTGAGGAGGAGGCACATCACAAATGAATGAGGCACAAAGCTCAAAGTCGGGGGAAAGCCAGGGCTCGCATTATGTCACTTGCTACAATGACATAGGTTATGGGTGAAGTGCCACAGATAGAAATAGAAGTATTTTTCAAACCCTGGGGGTAGAGGGGGGGACTTTCCAAGTCCTCTACGAAGTTAATTGCACCACTGTGCTAACTTCATACATAACACAAATTTGCTTTCTTTGTGCTTTTCCAGCACACAGATACAATTTTTAGTTCAATCTTTTAAGGTTGGGATTTTTTCCCTCCTAAATTGTGGTAGGGATAGCTCCATGCTAAATACAAAGAGGATCTGTGCTAAATACAAAACAGATCTGCAGATTCTTTTCTTTGACTGCAAACACAAAGCTCCCATGTAAGGAAGATTAGTGCAACTCCTCCCTTTGCAAACCATCGTCCCCTCTATGCAGAGATCTTCAGTAATGATACAGTTTATTACTGCTTAGCTCTGTTCTCAAAGCCCACCTGCCATCTGGTTGCAGGGGCTGCACTGGTGGCATCCCCGTGCCAAGTTACAGCTTTGTGACCAGCAAGGGAAGTGCACTCACTCCTGTCCCCTGCACTCCCTGGCTCCTGTCCTGCCTGCTCACAGCCAGCTCTGCATTTTCTGTCTGGGCACTGGTGCTGTGGTGGAAGTCAATGTTTCCCAAGGACAGGGACACCTGTTTCCCCTGACCTGGAAAGGAGTCCCTTTTATGCTCCCTCCCCATAGTGACAGCACAGGGTGTGACACGACGCAAGAAAGCAGCATCTATGTAAGCAAGGAGGTACAGGGAAGTGGCAGAGACTGTGTTAAAACATACAACTGTCTAAATATGAGAACAAAATGTTTCAATTATATGGCTAGCATTGGGCATTTAAATCAGATCCAAGTAAAACAAAGGCAAAGAAAAAAATCAAACAAATTGAGGCAAACTGACCATGCAAAACACATTTACTCTCAGGCCTGCATTTTGCAATTTTTGCAGATATGGATGGAGAGCTTAGACTCTTCAACAGCACACAGAATAAATATGCACTTGATAAAATCTAAAAGGCATCAATAAAACTTCATAACCAGTACTTAAACACTAACAGGAGATGGAGGAACTGAAAATTTAGGGATAAAGAGGCACACAGGAATGAACTCTTAATTTTATCTCTGTCATGGGCAGAAGATGTAGCACAGCAGTTCTCCCATCTTCCTCTAAAACTTGTACAGACCTAGACCAATTATTTTCAAAGTAACAAGTTGTCTCAAATTTGAAGTCCATAAAGATCCACTACATCTTCTGGGAAACTGTCATGATGATTAATGTCTGGGTTTATTTTTTGATTGGGGGGAGGGGGGGAGGCACAAGGGCATTGTTGGATTTTGGTTCTTTTTTTTTTTTTTAAAGGCATATCTTGTTTTGAGGATGGACTTCTCCAGTTTCAGCTTCCAGCTCCTGGCTCTTGTTATATGGTTCCTGGCTATCAAAAAAACGTCTAGTCTAGGGTATCTTTCCCTACAGTGACGTGTATATAAACTAGATACAGCCCAGTATCATGCTCTCTTTTACCTTTCTCTTATGGGTTTAAATTCAGAGCCCTCTCAGAGCCCCTCACCCAGAGCATTCATGAAGAGCCCTACTGACTCTTGCAAAGAATCAGACTTTTCAGTAAAAATGACCAGATACCAGCTTCCTCTTTCTCCACCAGGAAAGATGGCCTGTTCCAGACTCTTATTTCCATTCAATAGACAACATATCATTTGGAGAAGAATCTGGGTCAATGTCCTAGGCCATCATGAGCTATGGGACACATGGTCTGGAGAAAGGATAAAAGAGAGAAACAAAACATGGCAGTGTAGAGAGGAGGAGAGGCAGATCAAATCCAGGACACACTGGGTTTTAGCACAAGCAGCCAGAAGGCTGCATGCCCCAAACACAGGGCTGGTGACTGCCCTGGGTTGTAATGAGGGTCACACAATTTCATCCCATCTGATGTCTAGCCAGTATCTTTGCACAGAACATTATATCAGACCAATACATTGCAGTGAAAAAGGTGTTTTGACAAATCACTACTTTGCAGAGGAAAAATACAACCACTCTGAAAAGTTTCCCAAACATCTCTTATCTAAGCATGGATAGCAAAAGCTAATAAAAAAAGTTGGGTGTTTTGTTGTTGTTGTTCAACCCAGCCTGGCAACAAAATGCCTTTATGGATATTAGCACAAAATCCACACTTGCCAAAGCAAAAATATTCTACTATTTTTGAGAGCAGAAAATCAAAAAAAAAAAATTCTAAAATTATTTACTTCCAAAATAATGCTGATTCTAGGGCTGTCTCAGAGGCATGGTTGATCAGCTGTTGGAGGAGATGCAATATAGTTTTCCAATTATAACCTTTTCCACTATATCTCAAATTCACCTTCTGATGCTTTCTTATTTTTTATGCCCATTGTGGAATAGGCAGGCCATTAACCAAGACGCACTTGAATTTTGCTGCTTCCCAGCTAGTAATTTTCTGTGGGATGGATTTTCAAAACCTTCTCCACATTAGAAGTCTATTATCATTTTTGGATGTGACTTAGCACCACTGGACTTTGGTTCCTCACAGAACAAGTCAGAGAGGCAGTGATCATTTAAAGATGGTCACAGAGGCCAAACTCAATTTGCAAAAGCAGGGAAGATAATTAAGTCACATTAATTTTTACTGATGTATGTTAATTTATGGAGATTTTAAATCATCAATCTGAAAAAGAAAAGGGATAAAGGGATACAAAATTAAAGTACAAGCTCCACTATAGATAAATCAAGGTACAGAACTGGAAGTCATGGTTACTGAGCTACATTTTCACTTCTGCCCGGTGCAGGGTCACTATTGCAAGATACTTTCTGCACCCCATTTCTGAGCACTATCCATAAATCATTTCTCCCAATACATCTCCTTAGACTAGAAATGTCTCAGAGCGGGAATCGCCTCGATGTGTTTATACAGCACTGAGTACAACAACGCCCTGCCCTCTCAAGACAACAGTGGTAAAATACTCAAGAAGCTCCTCCCCAGAGCATCAAAGAACACAAAGGAAAAGATCCCAGGACTGTTCACAAAAGCATAGTTCCCAGCACACAGTACTCCTCAAGGGCAGGGAATATCTGGGGTGTAGAAAACCTTGCCAACCTGGCTGCAAGGGTTCACGCTTGCCCAGTGTGAAACACAACTCTTGGCCAGCTGCAACCAAGGGCTGGCCTGGGGACAGCCTGGCCGTCACTCCTGAGGGTGTTCTTGCCCAGATGTGGAACAGGGCCCACCACAGTGCAAAGACACCTTGGTTTTTGGCAGGGCAGGTACTGTTTTTTCTCCCCAAGAAGTGGACACACTTTATACCTATTCCTGGTGAATCTAGGTCCTTTCAGTCTCAAAAATGAGAAGAGTCTGAAAAAACTGGTCCTCACCTGAGGACTTTGAAAGAGCAAGAAAGATATCCTCAAGTGGTAGTAGATACGGGGGGGAGGGATTTTTTTTTTCTAAGTTCGGGGAGTGTAAATCCACTTCCTTGACCTCTTTTGGCTCTATCTCCTGTGCCACTATGAGCTTGCCCTCTACCTTCACTGCCTTTTTATTTTTTTTTAACAAATCTCATGAGGGCACTAAGCTGATAGAAAGGATTTTTATTAAATCTGGCAACTCATAGTAGTGTCACAGAGTGAAAAATACCAATCTACTGAGCATAGAAGTGAGGAAAGAAGTGTGAGTTGGAGGCAATTACAAAATATTAATTTGACAGCAAAGGCACAACTTTTGAAGGAAAGAACATATAAGGCAGACAAACAGAAAAAGGGGAAAAAGCGTAGCATGAGCTTACCAAAGAGAGATCATACAATACTTAGCTGGTACCTTCCTCTAAAAAGGTAACTCCTTTTCTAGATAAAGGGCACACAAGAATGGAGACTATTCAAACTTCAGTAAAGCATTGGTTATAATATCACAGGGGAAATACTCAAAATTGAGAAAATGGGGATTATCAGAGGGACTAAAAGCAGTTATGAAACCAACTAAGAGGTAACAGATTGCACTGGGGAAGGGTGAACCAGTCTGGAAGGTAAAAACTGGCCAGGGGAATAATTTTCTTTATTATTTAAATTAATAGCCTCTGCATGACTTCTGAAGCGTACCAATGTGATTTGCTGATGATATGATGTTGGAATGAACTGCCATCCTATGGCTAAGCTGGCACATTTTGCAGCCAAAATTAGCTGGGAAAAGGCCCGGGAGACGGAGCTGAGCAGGTTTCTGGGCAGTAATTTGGGATCACTGATGATAACACCTTTGATGATTTCACTGTGTTAAATGATGGCAGAGAAAGCCTCGGGAGGACAGGCAGATCATAAAAGTATTTCAAATCACCAGTCTGAAGGTGCTGTTAGAAAGTCAAACTTGCAGAGGTGGCAGTGAATGATGGACAGGATTCCCATAGGATGGGTACAGTCTAGGAAGCAGGAGGGAGCTCAAGTGCCACTGCAATCTCCTGTGGCCAAGACAGAAAAACGTATGGACTAGGGCTACTTAAATAAGGCTAGTGGCCAGTCCAATTTAAGACAAGAAACTAAAATAACTTGCCACATTTTGCATTGCAAAACAAAAGCTGAGAGGGCACACAGCTTTTCCTCCTTTCTCAGACATATCCAAAGGCGGCGATTTAAACCAGTGTTAACATAAGCATGGCTAGATCTGTCTCCACTGTAAATAAATTTAGTCTGAAAGCATGATTGGAACAGGAAAGGTAGCAGACCCTTGCAGTAGGAGCAAATGGGGAGGGAATATATGCAGTTTGGGAAAGCAAGAAATATACCTTCTTCTCCCTACTGCAGTACCTCATTTTAACTATTGGAACCATCGGCACTGCTTCAGATTACTGAAACAGTGAAATTGTGACATGATTTTTCTCCAAAAATTTTTAAACACAGACATTATTGCCGGTTTAAAATTAATGCTCTTCAAGACAGCGAAATATTTTCTACTGTATTTAAACTTGGATATTTAAGCCAAGAAACAGAAAGTATCAGTAAGAAGACACTCCCTCATGCTACTATAACTGTCTTGATACAATTATGGCTGAGGCAACCTGCACTAGAAATGGATTACACAGCCATTCAAAAGTAAGGAACACACTGCTAATGGGGGAAGACACACAAAAACATCACTCCATTGCTGCTCTGTCAGTTCTGAGCCACCTGGGAGCCATGCAAAATGCCATCCAAGAGCAAACACGAGAACAAGACTGACAGCTGTACCAAGAACTGGAAAACTCAATACGGTATGAGTCTTGCAGAACAGTATAATCTCTGCCCCGTCTGCCCTTGTTTTGTTTCACAAGCTATAAAGGACCACTTGTTTTTCTCCAGGAGATACAGACACTTCTCACCTGTCACTTTGCCGATGCTCCTGCTTTGCTATAGACACCAGCCTATAGTATAATATTTCCTTTCAAACTCATTTTAACTGGTACACATCTAAGTGGACTTTCAGCAAATCCTTTCAGCTTTCAGAAATCCTTTTATCTAACTGTGCAAAGACCTTTTACCAGAAACGTACTATTATTTTTCAACTATATTAGCTGGTTTAACAAAAGATGCTGCTTTTGCTGCCAGCACCCTTTGACCATCAGAGAGCATGGCCAACAAGACTTTCAGAAGTCTTGGTCCTCACCAAAGGAGGTGATCTCTTGGGATAAGCAAATTGAAAAATTCATAAGGTCATCCTGCCAAAGATGCAGACTATGACTGGAGTTTCCTCATTTCTCAATAAAATACACAACTACTCGATGGAGAAGTTTTGAAGTTCTAATCACCATTTCTATGGTAGTTTAGGTAGACTTTCACAGCAAAAATTGCTTCTTCCCATCGCAGAGCACAGCAACTCCTCTAGCACTGTCTGACTAAACAGAATTTAAAATAAACCAATAACAAGACAGACCGCTAACAACAAAACTTAAATCTAGTGTTTTGAACTTGATCTCTTGGGAGAGGTGTGTTTTGTTTTGCAGCTTACAGGGATAAAACAGCAATAATCCTCCTATGAAATCTAGCACAGCAGAAACTTTGGATGCCAGCATTCATTTCCTGCTTCATTGCAGAGGAGTTGCTTCATTTCTTGTTATTTATGAAATTTCCCCCAGACATTTTGTGAGTTTCCTCATGACAAAGTCTTCAGGGAAGCTGTAAAGATGTTCGAACTCAACAAACCCTCTTCGTGAAAAATGGACTTTCTAAATAAATAAATAAATAAATCCACTGCTATCCAAGAAAATGTCATTTTTGACAGGAGGGTCAGATTTTCTGTTTATTAATGAAAGAAAATTTCTAAACAAAAATTCTGCAGATTTTGTGTCTTTAAAAACATACCGCCAACAACAGAAATTTGGGGTTGTTTCCCTTTTATATACTTGAATCTGGACAGAATCAAGGAATGTCAAGAGGAGAAGGGGCAACACAGGCTTTCACTCTCTCACATTTGTGTTTTCAAGCTTAGAAGAGGAAAATTAACTATCAGTAACTTGCAATGATCTGAAATTTCCACCATTAAAAACTACAAAGGCACAGAATGAAATAATCTCACTTACTACACTATCCATTTTCCAAGAATTCAAAAAGCATGTTAAATGGTAAGCAGCAAAACAAAAAATACCAAGGAGTGCCTATTCATTTCAATAACAGCACAGAGAAAAGAGGAGAGGAGGACCAACTCTACAATGCAAGGACACAGAAGATAGCACTGGATGTCTGGGGAGGCAGAAAGCTCCAGTCTTTCCATTTCTGCATACACACTCATATGCATTTAAATAAGATTCGTCTAAGAGTGCAGCAGTAGATGTGGATGTTAAGCTACAACAGAGTCTCCACTTCCTGGCTTAATTTGAAATACTGTGACCCAGCATGAAGGTTCATATATGTACTACATTGCTGTATAGAGGGCATATACCTAGGAGTGCTAAGTCCCAGGGATGGCTAGGAGAAATCTGCTTTTCTCCATGGCAGAGGTTAGGATTTTGTGACATATTTCCATGTATGCCATTTCTCAAGGTTAAAACTGCTCAGTCACTCACCAGTTAAACCCGGGATCGATACTAAGAGGGATTTACTACCTGCCTCAGTGCATACATCTGCAGCGGACAAAGAATGTATTGGAAAATCTGCCCCTCTGAGCAGAGTTTTTGTTCTTTCCATTAAAGAAAGGAAATGCATTGCTTTCAAGGATACAGTCTAGATATGAACGTATGTGAACAACAGCCATTAATACCTACAACTTCATGTAAACAAACACCAATGAGTACAACTAATGGTATTTTCAGGATGAGTAGAATTCACAAACTAGAGAATAAACACCTATTTTTGTATTCCTTCAACATATTAAGTGTCAGTTCAAGTAAATATTTTTCCAGAAAATATCTTTTCTAGAAAAGTTAGCCTGCTCTACTTAAGTTTAATGTGCAGGTGTGTGTGTGTATATATATATATATATATATTTAAATTTTGAAAGGCTTTATTGGTTCCATTTGGGTGCACAGATTGTTTGCAAGCAGCTGGAGATATTGGATAGCAAAAATAATCAAAGCAAGGCAGATCAGTCAGTGCTCATCACACATGGATTGTCGCCTTATAAATTCACTTATTTGACAGCTGACACAGACTCTTGTCCCCTGCAAGGCTGGACCAAGTGGCAAAGTCTGCTCAGAAAGCCCAGACTGTTGCCAATGGAATCCTTGCAATCAGGCTGCAAATCACAGAGCTGACCTGTGCTCCTTAAAAATAATAGGAAAAAAAGCTAGGGAGGGCTTAGCAAGCAGCCAGAATACTGTGTATCTCACTCCTGGGCCCTGTGTGCAGTATTGGGATTTAGAAGTGAACGGTTTGCTTTTCGCAAATGTGGTGGTACATTTGCTTACTTCCAACTCTGAGAGAGAATTCCTGCTACTCGAAGTGTTTGCTAGAGTATGGAAGGCGAACACAAAAAGACAGATGCAGAGGGGAGTACGTCCGACACAGATGTTGTATGAAATTCATACTTTCAAAAGAGCTTCACTGCTCTTCTCAGGAGGAATTGCAGGAAGCTGAGTGCTTCTGGAAATTTGGCTCCTAAAGCTACAGTAATAGAAAAAAAAATAAAAGCAGCAAAGCAGCATATTTTCTCCTGTGCTTTAGCTTTATTACCCACTTCATGGGAGACACATTTTGTCCATATTGAACTGTTTCTCCTGTCCTCTCCCCCAATTCCTATGCTTTCTCTTGATGTCTAAAGATCAGTGTCACCAGCAGAAATTTTTCCACTGACAGCAACGTGGGTCTGGACTGGGCTTTCCATTTTCATCTCTCTCTTCTTCTATATTCTTCCAGTGGAAATACACAGCCTAAAATTTTTGGTTAAGTCAGGCATATGAGTTGTAAACAAGGGAAGGAAGAGATTCCCCCCCTACTTTTCTACAAAGAGAAGATTACTTAGATCTCCATCCCCTTACCAGGAAAAGGTGGTTCAGTACCTCTAAAGGGTCTCAGTAGATTGAAAGAGAAAGGCAAAGTGGTTGATCAAAACCTCCCTATGTTAATTTAACCAGTGTATTCCTCTGCAGGTGGAGAAGGTCTTCATGGAGACTTTAACCTCTTTCCTATTCCAAATCACTCTGAAGAGTTAAATTTCTCTGCCCAAAGTGTAAATTAACATGCTGAAAAGACTGACTGATGGAATGGAAACACCATGTTTATCTATGGAGCCCCAAAGACTCTTCCCCAACATGTATTTGCAAACTGGCAATTGCATAAGAGCAGAAGAAGCCCTGAGAAGTGCATGTGTGATAATCACAGTGTAATCACTGCTGATGAAACTTGATGTTCTTCTATAATCACTGCAATTTTAAGTGGATTGAGTGCCATTTAAGTGACAGGAATGCTATGATGGATGAAATATATGCTCCCAAAGTTACATCAGCTTCTTTGACATTCATGGCATGGAATGCTTAGTGGCATTTAATGTTTGTAAATCTTTAGAAATAAGTTAAATATGTTAATTACCACTGAAAAAAATCTCTCAAGCTGAAGTACTCAATGACTACATTGCAGTTGTCCTTAGTGCTATATTCTCCTCTTCTTATCCACTAAGTAAACATCACATAGCAGGTCAGTGATTACACTCCGGATTTGCATTTATTTTCATCTGTTAGTCCTTCTGGGTAAGTCAGTGGGCTGCTACCCAGCTTGCACTGGCTGCCTTCCCCTCACCCATATTTTGAGTGCCCCAAACTCCTGGCACTGGTGCTACACTGCATCTGTGCAAGGTGCCATGTGCTCCCACCCTTGTTCCCTCACACATGTGGGCTGAGCACAGCAGCCTCACAGAGAAGCTCACCAACAAAGGCACAGGGCCAGTCCAGCACTTCCATTTCCTCTCCCAGGTGCATCAGATCACCTCTGGCTGTCACATAGGACAAGGGTCAGGCACCAAGACCAGCAAAATGGCTAAACTGCTTTAAAAAAAATCCAGTCTTAAAAAATTGGGATCAAGAATGGGGGATACACTGAGCATTATCTGATTGAAGGCTGCAACATCTCGTAGTAAAAACAGGCGACAGAACAAGGCTGGTTTACTGATGGCATCTTATGCCAGCATATGGGCCACAAAGAGGCCAGCTGGAGAGAAACCATCTGCTAGCCATCCCTCAAGGGAAGTGCTCCCCATTTCTGCGCCCCTCCCTCTGCAAACTCTAGACAAAAGATTGTATAACCCAAAATGTCTTCCACCCTAGAAATAAAAATCCAATTTGTTCACATGTAACACAAAATAGTTGTTCTGAACCAGGAACAGAAGTTATCAGAAAAGGGCAAGTGATCAGGGTATGAAATAACTCGGCAAGATATTTAGTTCTTGGCATCTTGCCAACAATTTAAAAAATAATCCAGGTGAGGTTCCTCTAAGAATTGTTGGCAATGAACAAGAGCAACAGTAGGTCAAGGCAATTGACTTCTTTACAACTTAAAAAATCCTGTCTGAAAATTACTTGGGATATTATTTAAGCATTTTAAAAACAGGTAAGATATCAAAATGAAGCAGGACGTTTTGTAGATTAAGCCTTCGCAGTGCCTCAGTGATTACTTTCCCTCCCCTCATTACTGGCTTCTTTAGAAGGCAAAATTACTTCATTTTACAAAACTGGCACCCCCAGCTCCTTATTTTCAAGTAAAAGGCAAGAGAGTTAAGGGTGCATATGCACAACTAGTCTGCAAATAGCGTGGGGTATCTGACTGGCAGGTCAGGCTGCTAATTCAACTCTTCCTTTCCTTGAATTTTCAAGAAATTATCTTTAACATGAGGCCCCAAATAGCCCCACTCTGCTAACAGGGTGAGGAAAATCAGGATTGAAAACCAAAATCCATTTTAAGCAGCACACTGGGCCCTGACCAGAAACACAGCTTGTCAAAGTCAGCCCTCAGCACTGTCCTACAAAGTGACCTGAAGCTCATGAAATGAGCTAATAGTAAGTTAATACACTGACTATTTACTCCATTCTCATAACTGTCATCAGTTGTTATTTGTAAATTCCAAGCTGCGATTCACGTCTATACAACTTGAGCTTAAAGCCCCACTTGCCAGGAGCCTTAATACATTTAGGCAGGCTCCAGCAGGCAGAAAAGCCCAGCTACCTGGCCTTAATTGGGAAAAGAGGCCTCTGAAACAGGAAAGGGACTAAAAAGCATCCTGGTTTGGCAACAAAAAGCATGTGCTTTACCTTGAACACAAGCCTATTCCTAATTTTAAGCACATGCTCAAGTGCTATGCCAAATAAAAGCCTAAAATCCCATCCTGCAAACTCTTAGGCATATTACATTACTGCAGCTTCATTGACATTGAGAAGAATTTGGTAAATTCAATGTAAACTATTCATGAGGATGTTTTCACCATTGGGTTCTACATAATTCCAGACCAATAAGAGATTTGTATTGCTGATATTGCTTCAGAGCATTTCCCTTGTAGGCTGAGCCTGCTTCCATCACATACAGACTACATTTTATGAGAAAAATACTGGCAACTTTGATATGAAGAAAAATCCTCTGGGCTATATCATTCCCTGTAATAAAATAAGCTCAGATAGAAGCAAAGTGGAAACCTGAAACAAGTAATGTAACTGAGCTGCATCATAGAAGCTATTTACAGGCTTGAAATAATCAGATCAATGTGCAAGTCAAAAGAAACTGCAGTTAAAGGGACAGATTTCTAAACCAGGTCAAAACAGGAGTCAGAGGAGGTTTCCTAAATTAGTTCAGTCCCCATATTGAAGCTTGGGTCTCTTAATACTAGGTGCTTACAGTTCCTGGTACTCATCATGGTGACTGATTGATGCTGAGCACCTCTGAAGACCCAAGGAGGTCTGAAATGGCAGTCTACTAATATTTTCCTCTCTGTCCTTTGGGTACAGTATCACCCTGCATGGAAGGCAGAGAGGCAGTCATAATTTGCTTGTGTTGGAGCTAATAGGAAAGAATAAAGTTTCTCTTGAAGGCTGTCACCACTAATGTGACCCTGTCTCATTTGTGCCTCTAACCCAAATCTATGGACTATTCCATCTGACCTTTCTAAGTCTGAAGCAGCAACTTCATTTGCTCCATCCAGCAAGAAATAAACCACCAGCTCAGAAATGGATTCAATAACATCAACAGGAATACCAGCTGAATAACCAGCCCTTTGATTGTTATTACTTGAGCAAACATTCCTGATGCCAACATATTTCTGAGATGGAAGTGAGGAAATTGTTCCCACACCTCACACTGTGTAGTAGTTACACTAAAAATTATATAAGTACTTTGAAGTACAAGACATAAAGGCATAAAGGATCACCATATCTGTTTTTCCCATGGAAAGCTGTAATTTTTGAGAAGAGAGGAAGCACCAGGTATATGGCTCATGAGATATATTACTTGGGGGGGAAAAAAATGAGAAGTTGAATATACTATAATGCGATGTGTCATTTTCCACGAGGATTTATCATAACTCTACTGAAATCATCAGGGACTTTGACACTGACTTTAAGAGGGATAATATTTCACCCTAAGTTTTCAGACACTGATCTGATCGGGTTAAAGTTTCAACATATCATTTTCCTATTTGTAAGGAGAGGGAAAAAAAAAAAAGAAAAAACCCAAGCCATTCCATTCTCACAGAGCTAACTCACCAGGACAATTTTTTGACTTCAAAGATTTTTCATTTTAATCCTTTTCAGAAACTAATGGCTTCATTTGATGACTTCCAAAAACTTATAAAAGAAGTCTCAGTGGTAGATTCTTAAATGTATGTATTTAAAAGTTGCATCACAATTTCTTCTCCCTACCTGTATTTGCTCCAGAGATAGGGTCAAGCATCCAAAAGCAGAAAAAGAGATTATGTAAAACATTTTTCCCCCAAGACAATCTGCAGAAAATGAAAGCTTAAAGAAAATAAGCATCTGCAGAAAATTAAAATGTCAGTGGTTTTCACTGAAAATTTAAAGTTATTCACTCAGTGAGTTTTTTAGCAGTAGCTCTTCCTATCTCAGCCAGCAATGCAGTGGTAACATTCTGCAACAGGGGAGCAGGAGTCATGGATACTGCTAGTTGGACTGCCTGTTCTGCTCCAAAGAATATCTCCCATGGAATTTTCACAGGAAAAAGATCACCAAAATTACAGCATCAGAGAATATTCTGAGTTGGAAGGGACCCACAAGGATTATCGAGTCAAACTCTTAAGTGAATGACCCATATGGGGATCAAACCCATGACTTTCATGTTATAAACATCATGCTCCAAACAACTGAGGTATAACTAATTTAAAAATAAGAGTAAGTCTGAAAGGCTGGCTCAGAAACTGATGAAATCTTAGGAGAAAAGGTGGCCAGAGATTAAAGTTTACATATGGCCTGTTAGGAAGGAGATCTGCTATTACCTTTGCTTGCTTGTAAAACGGCCAAATTTCAGAATCGTTACCGCAGCCACAGAGAACACGAAGGGCTTTCCCGCACAATTTAATAATGGTGTTCAGTAGCCAGATGTCATAGACACATGGCTCATAAGCTCCTTGGAAAATCCCACCTGACACAAAGGTGGTTATAAGCAAAAGGCCCACAGCCACCAAACCTCTGTGTGCCCAAAGTGCTGTGCAGATTTGGCTTTCCTGATCCAGTCGTGCTGTGGCTGTGATATCCTTACCACAGGCAGGCCTTTCCTGTCCAGAGCAAAACCTCCTATAATTAATTTTTCAGACATGTTCAGATACTGTTTCCTTGAAAATAGCAGACTTTTTTATAAAAGTCAAGGAGATATGAATCTGAAATCTGTAATGAGAAAATAGATAGTAATGCCCATACCTCTACTTTTTTTGGTCTTATGGTCACATGGAGCATATTCATACTGTACCATTTTAGGTAAGGCACCATCTTTGTCGAGCACAAAAATGGCTTTGGGCAAAACAGCCACCTTTTCCCAGTTCGGTCTCACTCATAACTCTCAAAGATCACTGTTAGGATAATAAAGTGGAGAAGCTCATAGAAAACCTGTAAATAGTCCCAAGAAATTCATCACAGCATTGTAGGGCAAAAAAAATCCCAGGTGAAAAGGTGCACTGAAGTTGGGCCAGGAGTCTGACTGTGCCACGTTTTCTTTTCACCAGAGTGGACGGAAGAATCTCACTCGGGTATAACAGGAGCAGAAGTTATCCTTTGCAGAGATGACCTAACTAGCTGACTATCACTAAGGCTATATGTTACACATGAAACACAGCCTCACGTGCCTGCACCCACAGCAAAATTCCTTGTAGGACTAGAAATCGCAGGCCTTATTACCCAAGCCACACCATGAACGCTTCCCATTCCAACGCAGCAAGCAAACTGGGAAATCAGAAGAAAATGTTTGAAGAAGTCCACTGGATGCACACTCCCTCAACCTGGGCATGCTAAAGCAGCCTCTCTTCCTGCAGTTGCAGACCTGCTCCATACATGTTACTACTGCTTGAAGTTTGAGCTTTTTCCAGCTTGTCTTTTGAGGGAGCCTGGCTTGCACCATGCTCCAGCTGGAGATAAACTTGTGCATTCATTTAGTGAAAAAGCACCACGGCTGTAAATTTGCTTTTGTGGCATTTAAAAATAGAGGGCTCTTTTGAAAGGTTTCATTACAAGATGTGAGGTAGAGCCCCCTGAGCTGGCACTAGTCTTCTAATTAATCAGTGCAAGGATTGTTGAAATCCTGGCAGAAGTCTTCCCTCTGCCTGACTTAATCCTGGAGGTTTTGACGGGGAAATGGAAAACATTTTCCATTCTGTTGGTTCCCCCTCCAGTCAGGTGAACACGGAATAACCAAGCATTTTTTAAAAATATATTTTAAAATGTTGCACAGTAAATCGTGCACACAGACACAATGCATTTTCTACCTCAAAACCACACAGACTAGTTTTCAGTGTAGTGCTTTGGGGCCAAATGCTGTCAAATCAAGAAAGGAAGGAGCGAGGAAGAAAGCAGAAGAGAAGGCTTGTAAAGAAAGCATTTTCTGAGCAGAAAATCAACACTCCAGCATGGGTTTCCTATTTATTGGTCTCCTATGTCCGGACAGGTGATGAAGAGCTCTCTGGAAGCAGCAAAGCCTTGAAACAATCACATGCACATGATACTTTTTTGTTTGAGTTTTTGGGGTTTTTTTGTTTGTTTGTTTTAATTTTGCTTTTGCTACTTTAATAAAAGCTTTTTTGACTTAGGCCACCATTGTTTACATCAAAGTATTTTCTTTCAAATGAGAGTTTTCTTTCTGTTATTTACAAAAAAAGTATTTTTCAAACCTGGCCCAAGTGTTTTCCTTTTCAGGATAAAGCCACACTAAGGCAATATTTTCTATATATCTACCCATATAACTGCTCTCTGGAATTCAATTTAATTTCTGCTCTCACTTTTAATAACTCTTTAAATAACATAAAAGTTTCTTATTTCAACTGTGCCTCACTTTAGAGTCACATTATTTCCTCCTGGCCATGAGACTGGTTTATGTTTAATATACTGCTACTTTTCAGCTGCCTTTCTGGGCCTCAGGCTTTGGCAAAAATTTGGCTGTGATTAACAACATGCTCTTCACTTGCCCTTGCTGCTCACCCCTGGATGTGTCAAGCTCAGATTTTTTTGTTTCCACACTTCACTGTGTTGTTGGGGTTTTTTAAAATTTATTTTGCTTCACCTAACTCTGCTTTGAATTCTACAACACTTTACAAACCTAGAAAGCATTTGGTTTATTTTCTACTGTGAGGTATGCTTCACCCTTTGAGACTGTGAAACATGGTGACTGTCATGTGTTTAGCTAGTGTTTCGATGTGGCAGTATTCCACAAAGTCAGAAGATTTTTCTAAGTCCATCATATTGGTCGGCTCTCACAAGCCTCCAGCACCTCTTGTGATAATCAACGATAGCAATCCTTACCATCTCCAACAAAACATATTTTTATTGGCCTTTCCAAAGGCAGATCTAAATAATGGCTCCATAATTTCAGGGAGAAAAAAATTCATTGCAGGGAAAGGCCATGCAAACCAGGACACTGGAGTCATAGACACAGCCAGGGAAAATCTAGCTTGCCAAAACCAATGTGGGGACTTTCCTTAAGGCATAGTTTTTGGGGAGAGGAGCAGCTCCCTTTCAACCTTCCCACCTGTATGCTGTGTGCCAGTAGGGACACTGCTGCTGTTGCTGATTTTGCTTCTTGGCCAAGCAGAGCTCAGTTTTCAATAAACCCATCTGACTTCAAGTGACATCAAGAACAAACCTCTTTTTCCTCCTCTTTTTTCTCTCCCCTTTCTCCTTTGCCCATAAATCAAAGAAGAAAGGATCAAATGGACAAAACAACAAAGTGGTAAAGTGCTCACTTCAGGGTTGCAGCCAATCTAATTAATTTTTCATTTAGGTCTGATGTATTAGAGGCCAATCAATCAAGGATTATGTTTACAGAGTTGTAGAAAGAGAGGAGACCGATCCTCATTTGTTGTCTAGGCTGTCCAAATTAGTCAGTTAAATGATCCTGGGGGAGTTCATAAAGGATATGAATAGGTTCTTGTAAGTACCTTTCTTTTAATTACAGACCAAACAGTCAACACTTCCCGCAGTCCTTGACTTCCTGCCTGAAGGGCAGAGCTGGCTTCTTGGAAGCCAGATGGACAGTGGTGACTCCTGCCACTCACTTTTGGGACAGTGCAGTTTCTTTATCTCTGAGAGCATCAAAGTAGCCCATTGGGCTCAGGACACCTATCCAGAAGTATGCATTAGCTGGAGTCCAGCAGGTCCACCAGATTCAATGGGCTGCAGGATTTCTTATTTCCAAGGGAGCAGAAAAAGAACTATAAAACTGCAATCCCATTTGCAGGTCCATCTATATTTCCAAAAATTTTAGGGACATCATAGTCAAATCTGGCTGCACAGAATTTACACTTTTGACTTAAAAGCCCTTTTTGAGTATGACTTAGCAGACCATGCCCACAACAGCCACGAGTGCTTTGTTACTGCAGCTTCCAGTGCTTGACTTTAAATTACAGCTTTGACAGGCGCCTTCTGATTTATTCTCTCCAGACTGCACGACTTTTGAGGTACCTGTTTTGTCTTTTGTAACTTGCTGGGCTACACAGGCAGTGCATGGCTCTTACAATATTAATGATCCTTAATAGCAAAGAGTCAATGTAGTGACAACTAGGTAGATAGATGGCTTCAAATGACCTGATAAACAGGGAGAAAGACGAGATGAAGAGTCAGATGATTTGGTCAGTCTGGCATGACCTTTTCCTACAATCATTTGACATGGCAAGTTCCCAAGGACATTTATAGACCCAAGATGACCAGCACTGAAAAGACACTTTGTGGTCAAGAGTCAAGCAGGATGCAGGGTTCCTACTGATATGTGCTGCTTCAGTGGGGGCAAGACAGAGCCAATCCAAAGGCAGCTCTTCTGCCCTACAACACAAGTGCTGAAATACAGACCTGGTGCCTACGGGGTCCACTTTGCATGACAGATGCCAGACACAATAACTAGAGCTTTTTGCTGTAATTCTTCAGGAGAAAAGCAGTTTTGATGGCTCCAAATATTTCAGACTCTTTATATTGCTATTATGACTTTGAAATTTCAGCAGTTTTCTCCATAAAAGTCTCAAATTAGCGTAAATCTTGGTATGATAATGCTACAGTGGCCCAAAATGTCATTCCTTAAGCTGTCGCCTCACCTGCTGTAGCAATGTACTTGCTACACAATGTGTTTCCATTTCTGTTAGTTCACAGAAGACTATGGTTTTGTGTATATGTTCAGTATTTCAGGGAACTGAGGGCACAAGGAGCAATAAATAACAGAAACAGAGAAGGCACAGGGCCCTTTTTTAATATGACTGATTTCTATATTTGAGAACAGAGTTTGAGTGCGCTTATATTCAGCTTTTATTTCAAACTCGCTGACTGGCCATGTTAAAATCACAAAAAGCAGAAGGCAGCAGTAGCCCAGAAAACTGCATCCCCATGGCACCAAAAACACGCACAGATGAATTTCAGATATACTGGCATAGAGTGCCACCCTGACAGCCATGCTGTCCCAGCCTTGTTGGGCTGGAGCCCTATCTCCTTTAGCAAGGCAGAGTCTCATCTGCATCAGTTCAAGTTGATGCAGAGCAGATTTCATGTAGATAAACTCTGGCTTCAGAGGGACTAAAGTTCTTCCAGAAATGTCTGGGTGTCTGACTGCTTTAAGCAACATGTAAAAAAAAGAAAACTGCTGAAATTTTCTTGAATGACCCCTTCTATTGTACCCAAATCAGCTTTTCCAACAAGTTAGCTGTACTTGCTGTAAAATAGATAATTTAAATTCCTTGAAAATGTGGTGAAGTATAATCATTGAAGTCAAGCTGCCTTGAAAATCCAATACCTACAGACAACCAAAACCATAAATTTCTGAACAATGCAGTTAACAAAACCAGACTTAAACCAGAAAAATCCATTTAAGAACACCCGTACTCACACACTGCAGTGATGTGCGGTATCAACATGAAACATAACACACATTTGGATTTTTTAAAAATTGCTTTGGATCAGTGAATGACATACTCCTGTGTTTTGTGCAACTACTTATTTCCATGTCTAGTAAGTAAAAATCAAGTTTAGTCAAAGCCTGGCTTTTGCCCTTAGAGGGGATGTCACCTGGCTTTAACTGATAATTAGCCCAGGAAGGCAGATGGGGAATAGCTGTAATTATTGCAGCAGGACAAAGGTAGGAAGGGTTGGGGCCTGAGTCCACTCAGAAGGGAATAGGTAAAAATAACTTTTCTCAGAAGGACGGTGATGGAAAGCATTTACCGAGGGCTTGCCATTTTTGCCAGTTTTTTTCGGTTTTGTTGATTTTTAATTTTTTTTTTCTTTTATACAAAGGTGCCTTGCCACTTTAGGTAGTAAACATACTGGTAGGTCCCAGTTCTTGGGGCCCAGTTCTATTTGTGCCCTGAAACTGGACTCTGTGTGATACAAGGGTTGCCGGTGGACTTTTAGCAATATGCAGGCATGCACAATACATACCTAAAGCTTCTATTGCTTTAATGTGACTATTATATTCTGGAGGTAGATGAGCCTCTGGTACTGTATATCTGCAAGCAACAGGAGACCTGTCCTCAAAGATCACACCCAGTGAACTCCCAAGGTTTTTAAGCAAACAAATGGAAGGGAAGCAGCTTTTCCTTGACTAGGAGGCACTAGTCACCAGCAAGACCCCATTGGCAATTAGGTTTCCTTGCTGGCCTGTTCTGGGAAATGAGGAGTAATTTGATCCCACTCCAGAGGCTGTCCTAAGCCCTGTGGTTTTCCTCTTCTAAAAGCATATGCTGAACCTGATCTACAGGCAGGAATAATGGCTCTGTGGCAGATGGAGATGTCTTTTGGGCTTACTGCAGGTGCATCCTCATGAGCATTTGTCTGACAGGGGAAAAATGTGAATCCACAGTTCCTCTGTGCAAGGTGGTGTCTGCATAAAACCTTTACAACAGAGAGCTGTAACACGATGCTCTGTGGTTTGGTATCTGCCCTAAGAGGATTCATGGCAAGATGGGTGGCTATCAGTCTCCAAAGTCATAATTGAAATCCCTATGGGCTCTAATGAGCAATCCTCTTCCAGTCGCATTACAGCTATAATGCTATATATGGGATTTAGCCTTTTAATTATAAGTCTGGGGTAAAGCTTTAATCCAGTGTTTGTGTTCCTCAAAGGAAACTGGTTTTGAAGTGACATAAATTCACGTTGTTGGAGTGAGAAAGTTGCTTTAAACCTTGATCCTTTATACCATTTTTTTCTTATTAAGACAAAAAAAAAATTGATTAAAAGAAAGCATTAAAAAAAAGACTTCGTTGGCAGAGTATAAATTCCCTCCCATTTGTGAAGCTATTGATCAAAAGTGCTAAGGTGCCAGTAAAAAGTCAATCCAGCCCTTCCTGGCAAGCGCTGTCAGCAGAGTCTTGAAAAAACAATGGTTTCTTATCTTTGCACTTGGGACCATGCAGAATGGGAACTAAATGCAGTTGTCAGGCTAAGTGCTTCATTCTCCTTGCTTTAGTCAGTTCTACATACACCCTCTTTTCTGGCAGAACAGTTGGGTATTTCTCACCAAATTCTTCCAGAAACTACCTAGATCCCTTCCTACCTTCAGTCAGTTTTGCTGGGGGAAACCTCAGGACAGAGGCAGGTCCTATCTACACTAAATTCTTATTTACTAGACACTGAAATAATTCACTGCACAAAACACAGGAACATGTCACCCACTGATCCAGAGAAATGCTGTCTGTCTCACTCTCCTGCAAGCTTTTTTCAGGCTGGCCTGCAACTCACAAAGTTTCTTGCTCCTGGGGTGCCAAGAAGACCTGGAGCAGACTTTGTGCAGGGAAGCACAGTCAGGAACAGTGCACCAGGTGTTCTCAAACATCAGATGGTGTGCCACAAAGCCTAAATGTGTCAGCTGTCATGTGAAAGATGGCAAGAGGCCGATGGAGGGGGACCATCCCAAAGATGAGTTTGAACCTATGTTTTGACTGACCTCCAATAAAGGTGGCAGGGCACATAAGGTGGGTATTGGCACTGTGGACCTGCACATGGCTCCTGGCCATCAACAGAAGAACTGTGAAGTGTCAAGTGAAACTTGAGTTTTTCTTCCCAATTCTGCACTGGATCCTGTACTTCCCGCTCTCTAGCCCTGGAGCCTCCATAGGTGGTTTTTAAAAAAATTTAAGATTTTTAAAATTAAGCTTAAGGTATAATCATGAACTCTGAGTCTTTCAAGGGTCAGAGGAGGGGGCTTGCTTTGAGAGACATCCTTTATTCTTGGGCCACATCTTAAAGGCAATTCCTTGCAACCATGAGGCCCAGGAACTTACTGTTCTTAAGAATAAATTAATGTTAGAGGTAAATTTCTGGAAAAATATGAATTTTTCATGCTGGCTCCATCAGCATGTAAAGCAGGCCATGTTTATCTGAGGACAGTTGAATGACATTTCTGAGAGAGGACCTTATGCAGTTGCCCACACTTGCCAGGCCAGAGGTCTTCGGCTATGATTTTAAGCAGAACCCTGCAAAACTTTATTTCTTATAACAGCATCTGACACCATAGAAATCTAAATTGTTTCTTTATGCATTTCCCTACTGTTCTTTCATCGTGACTATTCGATCTTTATGAAATCACAACATGGAGAAAAAATACCATGGAGATGAAAGGAAGAAAGAAACCCATTCCACGGTGTGATAACCCACTTCAATATTCAATACAGAAAAGCAATTGCTGCCCACTCAGAGCAGATGTTCCTTACAGTTCATAAGCACCCATCAAACGTTACGTCCCTGGTCATACATACACTTCCTTACAGCTTTGATCTCTAACGTTACCCAGGTGAGTAATTTCAGATGCTTATAATGCAACCTATAAACAGGCACCCATTGTTACTTGAATTAAAACAGCACATACAGATGCCACGTAGAGATTAGGGCTCACCTCTGCTAAGGTATGTACAAGGCACCTGTACACGTATAAAAAACCTGGACTTTCAAGAGCTGTGAGCTACAGGGGTTTGTTCTTTTTCTCCTTCCGTTTCCATAGCAAAATGGACTTCATCTCATATGTCACAGGCTTCCCTTAAGCAAGGTTCAGAGGACCTCATCTCCAATGCTACTTGAAATAGTCAAGTAAACTAAAATGCCAAAACACCCCTGAAACTCTGCATAGGATTTCCCAAAGCACCTGGTCCACACACATCCTGCTGTGACATCTGAATGTGATTCTCTATTACTAATGGCTATGTGAAAACAAGTCCTGATTTTAATGATACTGGATATCACATTGCATATCTGGGTGCTAGCCACTGTATAGTTTCTGACTGAATAAGTGCTCATTTAGTAAGGCAACAAAACAGCTGAGTTTTTGCAACAGCAGCAGTAATCCCAGAGAAGTCCAAAGACCCAAAATTGAAGCAGCACTGGTATCTAAATAAGACCTGAGCTCCCAAATGGCCACATGCTGTCAGGACCACCAAATTTATCTAGAATTCTGACCCAGATTATATAAGGCAAGCTCAACTCCCTTAAGCAAAATAGTTGTCTTTCATAGACTTGTGCTTTTTTAATTTTTGCAAAAGCAGAACTCTGCTATTAAAAATGCTGTTCAAAGCTGGCTTTTAAGGAATGAGAATCTGGATGAAGGAAGCACATTTCAATCAGTTCTCCATATGCAACCTGTCATCAAAAGACATGGATTAACCAGAACATGCATTTCTTTGACAGCTTAAAGGGCTTGGCAAACCCAAGTTCTTTTCCCCTCAATCCTGACGGTCTCCAGGACAGATGTCTTTTTAATTCTCTCATCCACCTTCACAACATGCCTCCCACACTCCACTGCAACTCCTATCCACCAGATGAATTATTGTTGTCTTCCCAATCCAAAATCCATCCACTCCCAATGGTCAAACTGATCATGTCACACACCTGAATGACACAAATAATTTCATCTGCGTTTGGTGGCATCAACATACTATTTTTCTGTCAGATGTCTTAAAGGTTATCATAGAAGGACTGTCATTGTAAGACTGTACCTCTTATCCTTACCCCATGTAAGAAAGCCTCCCTGCTGCTGGACAGCAAGAAAGTTTCAGAGATAATTAACCATCTGAGGCAATCCATTATTTTAATGAGTCTGCTGAAGAGCACTGTTCCCTGATAAAAAGCACATGGAAGAGAGTAGCCCTCATTATCTTCCAAACAGGAGCAAACTGAAAAAAAAAGGGAAAAATCCTTGCATAAAAACCAAAGAGAAGATGTAGACAGCCTCTGATGCTATGTTTTAATTCCATGAAGACAGAGGTAACCGTAATGTTGTCATTTCATGGCAATGACAGATGGTGGAGACTCATCTTGCTTCAATGTTAAAGGTGGCATGGTATCTGAAGCTACAGGCTTTGACAATCTCCATCCGTTTGCAAAAGTCATCTTCAGAGAAGAGAAAGTTTGAACAGGGAGCACATGGGCTCACTGTCAGCAGCACAATTAACTGCCCTTAGTAAGGCTGACTCCCTCCTCTTTGCCCCTGCTCTGTATTAAAGACACACATCCAGCTTTCCACTCTGAAAGCGCTTTTGCAAAGAGCTGAGGGAATTGCTCTGAGTTAGGCCAGCACAAACAGCAGCTCTTTAGGGAAAAGAGGCCTAAACCACAGCCAGGCACAACACAGGGCACAGCAGCAATGCTTACCATCCCCAGCTGCCTAGCAAGGGTCCTTCTGTCACCCAAAACAATGGGCAGAAAAAACTCCAGCAAAAAATAACAGAAGTGCCAGCTATGGCTGTGTAACTTCAGATCTCCTCTGCAGAAGAAGAAAAGATAACAGAGGCTGTGAGAAACACATTCTTAGGAAGACACAGAAAGGATGGAGTCAAGGGAGGAAAAACAAAGATGAGAGCAAACAGCAGCATTAGCAGACCCAAAGAGCTGGAAAGAGCGCAGATGGTGACCAGAAGAAAGGTCCCAGAAATCTGTTAACACATAGCATTTAAGCAAGTGGAGTCTGTGTAGACCTCTGAAGTTTTAACACCTCTGGCCTCCCAATACCATCAAACATCTGGCCAGAGGATCAGAGAGATTACTGAGGTACACAAAGCTCAATATCAACACATATGGGTGCAGTAGGACTAGTCTGTTAGCAACCAAAATAAATACAGGTCATCCTCCCCATATGTTCTGTGCTTGTAGAATCCCTCTAACAGCCCTTCTAAGGTGGTCTTAAATGCCTTGGCAGCCAAGAATGCTTTCTATCAATCTCGCCTAGTGAGCCTCCAAACATCTTATGCTGCATCCTAAACAAGGCAGATGAGAAGAAACCCAGGATGAAGGCTGAAGAAGGCTCTTTTTTGGTTGCAGCTGCAATGAAAGAAATTAATAAACTGGAATTAATAAGCTCAAATGTCTGTTTTGTTTGCAGCAGATCCGAAGTGGGACTCAACCCAAGAGAGTCCTCAAAATGGTGGCCAGTGTGCCCAGGGTAACTGTGCTGGACTGATTCCTTGCTGGAAGGTTTGCTAAGCAAGAGCAGTTCTGAGTGGAATCACAAAAAGAACTTGTTACAGAGGTCATGAAAGCACTAAATCCATTATTTCAGTATGTAATAAACAACATCCAAAGCAAAGAGATTATAAAGCATAAGAAGAGCAGAAAATCCTGATGTGCCAAGTTATTTTCAGCTAATCTGCATTAATATGGTAAACTAGCACATTAGCACGTAGGATTAAAGTGGAACCCCAAAGTCAGGCAGTTGGAAATATTTTGTTCTGAGAGCAAAGCTGATTGTTTCCAGCATCGGAACAGCAAACACAGCCCAGCCTACTGAGGTAGCATCCTGTGCTCTCACGTCTGAGGCAACAAAGCCATCCAAAATGGCTTGGCTGCTCTTCTGAGCTGTGTGTTGAATGAAGTGGGATAAACACAGAAAATAATTATGTGAGCCATCTAGACAAATAAACTCCTCTGCAGTCTTGGCCTCTCTTATGCATTCCAAAATCTCTCATGATGTCAACATGGCTTGCCTCTAGCCATGCCTAGCTCTAGCACATCTCCATTTTGGTAGCCAAAGCAAAGGGAAAAGACAGGGAAGGGACATGATGAAGGTGGATTAGGAATCAGCACCGTGAAGTCCACCCCCATTTCCACTTCTAACCCACAGAAGTCAGGTACTGAAGTGCCAGAGCACTGCAGAGCATCCTCTTCCCAGCTTGCAAGCTATGCACCAAAGTACCAATGTAGAGCAGAAAGCACCCAACGCCCCTCCTGCTCCCAGCATTTACCCAACAACAAAAGACCTCTGGCAATAACTTCCAGCAAGGAACAGACAAGTCAACAGCAAAAACTCCACTGGACTATTGACTGTAGATCCAAATCTTCCCCCTACAAAGTCCCACCTGAAATTTAGGCTCTGTAAACAAAAAAACAAGTAGTGAAATATTTCTTATGCAAACAAGATCTTCAAAATATGGTAGGTTGGATGAGAATGCTCTGCCTGCATGAAACCAGAAAAGTTTATCTAATTCATTAACGGTTTCACCATTCAACTGTGCTATTACGATTTCACTGCTATTGAGCATTCAGACCACTCAACAATATCAGTATCTTCATCCATCTTCCCTAAGTGTACAAAGAACTGAACTTATTCCTGCTACAAAGACATGAAAACAAGCCTATTGCAAAGTTTTGCCCTCAGACTCTAGAGATTGCAGCCTGAGAAGTTTATGAATCAGCTCTGGGGTTTATAATCACTTTCTGGATTCATCTGTTACCACTTAAGTTTGTACTTTGGGAATGTATAGATCCCCTTCTGCTCTTTTGGACTCACCTGCTTCTATATAAGCTTACAGTATTTATTTTCTATGTTGCCTGGAGGGGACACGCATTATGTCAGATCTTATGCTTTTTGTGGGTTATCTGATAGGCATGCAGGAACTTGGGTCAGTAGCCAACAGATTATTTCATGCAGCCTGGTATACAAAGGAAATACCATTTATATAATGCATTATATTAAGCAGATGTTCCTTTTAATTAACTAAGATATATGGCCTGGCTACAACTCTTATTCCACATGTGACAATAAATAACTGGTGAAACTAAGTTGGAGGGGAGTTCTGATAAAGATGAGGACCACTTCAATGCTCCTGAATCACATCCTATGTAAAATCTAAAAGCCAGGACATGTGCAAAACTGCAATGTAAAGTCCCCTCTTCACTCCAAAATCACTTGTGGAGATTTCATTCCAGTAAGCAAATGAAGTGCTATTGATTGGGTTTGTTTGAGTTGTTTTGTTCCTGGGACTGTGTCAGACATTTCTCACTCACAGGGAATGCTGAAGCTTTTCCAAACAGCTGGGAGGATTTTATTATCAGAATATTCCTGTGGCAGGAGTACCTGAAACAAATCTGCTCCTTGCTCTCTACTTGTTTAGACCTCTTTGCACAGGACAGACTGGTATAACAGAAGAAATAAAATGATCTCCAGCAGACAGAGGCTACAAAGGTTTTCTTCTACATATAGCAAAAAAACCCCAACAACCCCCAAAACCACCAAAAAAAAAAAAAAAAAAAAAAAAAAAAAAAAAAAAAAAAAAAAAAAAAAAAAAANCCCAAACCACCCAAACAAAACCAATAAAAAACCCATCAAAACTAAAAAACAACCAAACCAAGAAACCAGTAAAAATTCCTACATGCCTGTGGATGACCCAGTGTAGCACAGGGCATGACACCCTGAGAAAATAAATGGACAGATACAGCAGGCATTCACTGTGTCCTGGCAAAAATCCCATTCTCCTGCAATTAGGTGGGACCTCAGTGTCATGAAGAGTTTTTGATGTTGTTTTTCTTCTGTGCTGAAGGAAATGTGTTTGTCTACAGGGAGATACAGGAAACAGGAACACGGAGGTCTCTGAATGCATCTAGTCTAATGATTCACCTCTCTATTAGTCACCTAATTTCACAGTTCATAAACTTTAAAGGTTTCATTTATGAATGGGCCCAGTGGTTCTGGGATAAGAAAGTACTCATCTTCCATAAAGAAAAGGAAAACAAGTTTATGTGATACTGCTCTCAGCTGGTTTTCATTCTCAAATGCAATATGTGTTAGAAGAGAGGAAACCTCATCAGCCCTAACAATATCATCCAAATCAGAAGGATTCTTGCTTTATAATCTTGTTTGCTAAGAGACTCAATGTGTCCATTTCCATACACTCTCATGATTTGTGTAAGTCATATTTTCTTCTAGATAACAGACTAGAGCTGCAGTGTGAGCACTAGACCAAGTGTAAAGCTGGATCTTTATGCCACCACTCCCATTATTATAGAAGTTTTTCCTTCACTGGAAAATGACCGTGTCTCCTCGCTGTTTACATATCTAGTTACAGGATTTGAGCTGCACATTTACAAGATATGTTGCAAGAGCAGTGTAACTGGAAAAATTAAATCCTAGCATTATTTGTAGACTGTGATCCATGTCACGGATGAGGTGCCCATGGCAAAAGGCTTTCTGTAACTGCAGAACAAAAAAAAAAAGTCAGAATAAAAACTCATCAAGTTCACTATTCCTATTTCTCATGAGGATTCCTGCTCTTCTCTAATCAGTAGCTTTATGCAAGCAATGACTTAAATAGGAAGAGTTAAAAGAAATTTTATTCTAGAAATGCTTTTTAAACCCTGGTAGCAGTTCACGGCTAATTTCCCTGGGCACATGAACAAAATTTCTTTGAAAACATAAGAATCGGCTGGCAAATGTCAATGGCACAGTAATGGATACATCCTGGAATTTGCCCTATAGGCAGAAATTCACTCGCTGTCACCCCTCAAGCAAAAGCCTGAGTAAGCAGTTGGATTAGTACGGTAAAGGTCAACATCTGTGTTCTGCTTTGGGATAAACAGGAAAAAATGAATGCCCAGATGTCCCTAGACATTTTAGGTGTATTCTTACCTTCAGCCTCATATCAGCTGACATAACTAGGGCTATTAAATACCTGCCTTTGGTTTGCATGACCTGCCACCAGTCAAACCTGTCTGGGTGCTGAAAAGCACTAGAGAAACTTTAGCTCATGAAGGAGAAGGAACAGTCAAACAGAGTCTGTTCTGTAAAAGGTGGAGAAGGGCAAGGGAGTGTTAAAACCCATGATGACAAGGGGTAGCACTGGAAAAGGAGAGTTTGGAGGCTGAAGGAAACCAGTTGTGCTGAAAATCACAAAGAATGGAGAGAGTAGAATTATTTGTCAAATTGACTGAAATAGTAGAGGCTTGAGGTATTGAAGAAAACCAAGCAAGAAGTATAAAGGGCATGGGACCTCCTACATAGATCAGTTCCTGCTACTGTGTTCCCCGTGGACAGGGAATGCATGCATTTGACAGAAGAGCCACTCAGAAAACGAACCACTATAACCATAAATTTTTATCCTCAAAAAGCATTTTTCGCATGCTTGAAAGCGTGAGACTAAGAATAACATGCAGCAATAGAAACATCTCTAAAGGCTGCCTCGTGCACTGCTGGTGTTTGGCCCTCAGACCTGAGACCTTCAAAAGTCCTCTTTTTCAGGAAGAGGCTGCCTGATTTGTGGTAAATGACAAAAAACAGTCTTCCATGGATGAGCCCTGTGTCACCTGATAAGCAAATGGTGGTCCATAGATCTCCAGGCTTTTTGATCCCTATCACTTGAGACACTGCAGTGACATTTTTAGGCATGCACCTCCACTGCTTAGAAAGGCAGGCAAACTGAGATTCCTTTTTTCTTTGCTAATGAATGATGAATATGCTTTGCTGAGTACTGTTCAGGAAGAGAATAATCACCATTTAGAGGTTTAGTCAAAATGTAAGCCTTCAAAGCAAGCGTCCTGATTTTCAAAAACAGGCAACCATTTAGTATGGAAGACAAGTCCCATATTTCTAAATTAAGTATGTTAGGTCGAAATCAAAGTACTATTTTAATTTTTGAGAAACATTGGAAATCTGATGGAAGATATATTTCCAGTCTACCAATAGCTGCTGAGTTCTGCTCATCTTCATAGATGGGCTAAGTCATTTAGTGCTGAGATGGAAAACAAATTTTTTCAGAGTTAAGCCCTCAAAGGTTAAAGGAGAGGCAACATTTCAGTAATGTCGCAAGCAATTTCTTGAAAACACGTGCAAAAATATCAGAATAGATGCCATTTCCAAGAAGAAAATAAACTATAGCAAAAAATGTAAATTGACAAGTGCCATTATTCTTTCCCTGACCAGTCCTCAGTATCTCTCAATTGTCCTACTTTTCTTTTTTAAAGGATGTTGCCATAGTGATATTACAGAACCTGCAAGACTGTCCCAGCTATTCATCATCACAGATTAAAATATATTATGAAATGGGTTTTAATATATTATAAATTATACATACTGCAATACCAAATTCTATTAAAAAACAGGCTTTAAATAACACATTGTGGAACTACAGTAGCTGTCCTCAGTTCAGGTGGAAGATTGCTTTATATTATAAAGTCTGATTTTTCAGTCTCACTAATGGCCCTGAGAGGAAGTCACCCACCATGAAATTTTATCTACAGACTTTCATTCATTCCACAATCCTTCCAAGCAGCTGAGTCTGGAGAGAGACAGGAGGATAGATGCTGTGCCACTGCCTGGGCACTCAGTGTCATTCGAGATGCTGTAGCAGAGCCAAAACTTTCATGTGGGGCCAACAGAGACAACAAAGGAGCTATGGGAGAACCTTGCTTTTTTGAACAGCAGTTGTAGGCCAGAAGTGGTGCCCCAGGGCAACTCTATTGGAACTAGAGGCCTATTTTAGACTGAACTGAGCCAAAGAAATGTGTTCTACTGTACTCTAAGGAAAGTGAGGTTAGAAAGAAAACAACCAGATTTGCTTTTAAAATGGGCCTTGCCACAGCATTTCTGTTCCCTGTGTGTAGGAGGGATGTTGGGAGGCACAAGGAAAGAAGTATGAAATTCCCCCATAGTTTTCCTTCCATCCCATATAGCAGTATGTTTATTAACTGCAAAGCCAGTTTTAGTTTCTGGGTTGGAGAGCCTGGCAAGGAAGATCTCTTCAATTCCAGATCCTGTCCAGAAGCCACCCAATCCTAAAGCACTGGGAGCTCTTGCTGTGCACTAAAAGCGGGAGCCCACTGCATCACTCTGAAGACAGACGGGATTGCATCCCAGCTGTCCTGCTCCCCACTGAGAGTATTAGCTCCTCCAAAGGGATTTTATCCCTATAAGCAACGGGAAGAGCAAAGAAAGCAGCAAAAAAATCTCCCACAAAGTTCCACAGCAGCAGGCCGTGCTTGCAACGACAGCAAAGACTTTGGCTTGCACAGTGGCGATAAATGGCTCGCTGGCCACGGCTTGCACACAATTGGCACAACACTGAGACACACAGGCTGGGAGCTCTGAGGGAGGCACCTCCCGCTGCCTTTTAGAGCAACATCCAGCTGCTTGCACAGCTCCACAGCCAACATCTCTGCATTACCACAAAGCAAGTAATCCAACAAACAACAATCATTCTTAGCAAGAAATAGTTACCTTTGTTAAGCGCTGACATTGAAGTCCCTAGCCAATTTTATACCCACTTTACATTAATATTTTGAGCTTAAAAATTACTGCTTGCAAGAGTTTGTGTTGTTACAGTGGCATGATCCCAGAAAACACGAACAGGGATCCAACATTGTTATCAGTTTGGTGCCAGCTCCAGGGTTTTCATTAGCAGCCAACTTTTCTGGATGCTCCTCAGTGAATGAGTGATTAGTGGTCAGCCTAACACATAAATAAGTGCTTGGTCCTGGGGCATTTATGCCATTCTTCCACAAGCCATGTCAAATGCAGTTTTCCTGATTGCACTTCAGGATTGTGGATTTGAAACCAGGCAATTGATAAGGGCAAGAATGCTAAGTGGATTGTGTCAAGCAAGTCGCAATCATTATGACTATTGTTATCTGTCACCTTGAGACATCAGAGGCTGCATGCTTCACTAGATCCAAGCAGTGACTTCTTTTCTCCAGTACCTCATGTATAGATAGCTCACACGACTGTGGAGCTACACCAAAGCTCTGCATAAATCTCTGTGGCATTTATTGTCTTTCTGAGCAGCAGACAAGTTTTGGGATTTTTTGTAAGTTGCTACTAGAGCAACACATTTCATTAACCTGGCTTTTATTCATGCCAACTCAAAAGGTCAGAACCAGTAGCCTCAAACAGTGTCGTCATTTTAACAATGAGGTTTTCCTGCTGATGAGCATCAGGCACTGCTGAAACCTCAAAAAATAAACATTATGCTCATAGGTCCCTTAAGCATGGTAAACTATCCATTTATCTTGCAGCTGCCAAGCACACAGTCCTCAAATTGCTGTTACAGATACACCACTGTAGATCTAAGCTTTACCAACCTTGTCTCTAGATTTAATCACACACCTTGTGCACATCGCACAAGAGCCCAGCATTATTTGGACTCATCCTAAGTCTCTTCAGAAACACATGTATTTGATTTGTGTGATCTGCAGGTTGTTTATGCCTGTATCAGAAACCCATCCTAAATAAACTCTGAGCCTGAGGCTTTTATGCTCTTACACAACCCAAAGGTTCAAATGGACAATGACATCCCATTCAGAAGATCACACGGAGAGTCAGCAGAGTCAATCAATTTGCTTGCTTCCTTGCCTTGCCTCATGAGTTAAATCTCATGCTTGCTTCCTTAGACTATGTGGCATTGCAGTTCAGCCTTTGTTGCCTGAAGAGATGTAAATAAAAATAGAAACTTTAAAGGAGATCAATCTACTTATGGACAGAAAAAAATCCAAAAGATTTCTCCCTAAACTGTGTTACAATTTCACCTATTCACCAGCATTAACAGGGTCTGCAGTCCGCAAGCATCATTTTCAGCACCTTTCATCTGCTCAAAGTAACAAAAATTGTCTGGTTGACACCCAATTTCAGAAGCAGATTCCTAATTAATACAGGAATTAGCAATTACAGCATCCTCAAATATGAATGTCAATTCAGAAGGCCCAGACTTAGGGGCACCTATGATAAGGATCAGGCTTCTCAGTGTGCTGACTCAGGCATCCAAAAATAATGAGTTAACACTGAAAACTTAAGCTTATTCTACCAGTACTAACCAATGCAGGGATAAATCAATCCATAATTTTCCCTGGTTCTCTTCAGTTAAGCTAAATATCCCCTTTGTGTTGAATCAGAAGTCTTCTGAAGCAAGAGGAAAAATAAAGACAAAGATGAATCAGCATTTTTGATCAACAAATTTCTCTGACACAAAAGAAATAAAACACTAACTTGAACCAACACACATGAGATAAACCCTCAGCCAGAATCACCATCTGTCTGGGGTGTCTGGGATGAGCTACTTGACATGTTGGCTTGATCACTATTTCATGCACACTAAATAAATCCACTGATGATATATGAGTCTGATGACATTTAAGTTAAAGAAAGGACCATTTAAACTGCAAACCAATTCTAGTCAAGCATGTACCTTTGAAAAATATGAGATATTTAGCCAGAAGAGAAGTGATGAAATGAGCAGTAATTTATGGAGATACATGGTTGACAAGTCTTCCAAAAGAATGTCCTGATCGTGCTTGAACACTTTGAGGCATATGTGAATGAAGTCACATTTTTTTCAAGACAAAGAGAGAAATCACAGTGGGAAAACCCCCCAAGGATCATCAACATGTGCTGCTTGGCTTACAGACATCATCTCCTCTGACTGCACAAAGGTGCAGACTGGGCAGGACGCTTGTGCTGTCCCAGGCTGTGACGATGGCAGGATGCAGCCTCGCCACCTCCTGCACATTCAAACTCACGGGTCAGCTGCAGTCATCTCCCTTGCAAGTTGTGATTACAGATAAACACCAGAAGAGACAAACCTGCAATGCCATGGATTAACCTATGAGGAAGCCTAATAGCTGTCACAGTCGCAATGTCCTAGGCTTGCTTCGGGTGGTCTTGCATGTACTGCCAACTGCAGCTTCACTGCTTAGTGTGGCTGGAGAAGGCACCTGAAGAGTGGCTGCATGCTCAGAAACACAACAGAGTTTGGAGATGAGTGTGAGTGATGTCAAACAACAGCGACTGGGTGCGATAGGGTCCCAAAATGCTGGTATGTAGGGAGAAGAATGTGGCTTACACCAAGCTGCCCCACTCCAGACACACACTTCTGCCCACTGCTCTTTGCTGTACTAAGGATATTTAATGCAGAAGGGCCCTTTCACATTGCTAGGTGCTCATTTTCAGCTTCTTTCTTTGCAAGCCCTAAGCCCAAAGCGGTTGTGCAGAGACTGGCACTGCATAATGTGAAAAGAAAACCTGGTAATGACTATGAGAAGCTTTTACTCTCACCTTAAGGCTGTCTCATCTTGCCAAGGAGAGATGAAATGACAGACAGGTAGAAGACAGAGCTTCTCTCTGATTTTAGTTTTTTAAAATTAAAATTCCCATTATGTATTTGGGTGCAAGAAAGTCTATTTTCCTCCCCTTTCTTTTTTCCTTAGCCATGATTCTAGAAAGGGTTGATTAATTTTAATATATAACTTTTCCAAAGGATCAGCTTCAGGCAGACAGCACAGTCTGAAAATCACAGGACCACAGGAATCCAGCTCTCAGTTTGAAGTCTCCTGCAATGTCAAACACTAAGATAAATAACACCTCACAGCACTGCTAAAGTTACTGCAATGATGTGTACCCTTCCTCATTCAGGTCCACTACCTGGGGAAAGAACTCTGAAGGTTTCTTATCCTTTTCTCCATCTCTTCAGGTGCTGCTGGTACCCATCTACTGCTACTCCTCCATAGCAGCATAGAAGAAATTGCAAAATAGATGAGCCCCAAGCCTTGCTGAAAGCCTCTGTGGGCACTGCAAGGCCAGAGAACTCAGGGAAATGGAGCTCAAAACTGTACAAAACAGCACTAGCAGCTACTTTTACATGCTTCAGTTCCAGCTTGCCCCTCTGCAAGCAGCAAAAGTGTCTCACTTGACTGACCAAACGGAGTACCTGTACTCACCGACCAGCATCGCCAGAGAGCAGTTTGTGTATCTGCTGGAGCAGACACAGTCAGCAGCACAGGGACTGGCTTCATCAAGCCCAGAAAAAAGAGCAGCACCAGTGAAAACACAACTTGCTCTATGAGGTGATTTTTTGTAACCTCCAAACTGCATTACTATGGAAATGAGGCTGGCATCTCTGAAAGACTGAAAAATTCCAGGAATTTGTGAGTTGTTAGAATATTTGTCAATTTTTTTAAAAGGCTCTTTTAGAATCACAACATGTGATGAACTGACCACAGCCCTCATTCCTGTTCCCTTGTGCCAGTGCAGGGAGAAGGCAGAGAAAACCAGGAGTGAAGTTGAGGCCAGGAAGAAGGGACGGGTGGGGGGAAGGTGTTTTAAGGTTTAATTTTTATTTCTCTACATCCTACTTTGATTTGATTGGTAATAAATTTAATCAATTTTCCTCACATCAAGCCTGTTTTGTCCATGATGGAAATTGCTGAGCGATCTCTTTCTCAACCTTATCTCAACCCAGTAGCCTTTCAACACACCTTCTCTTCCCTGTCCAGCTGACAAGAGGAGTGATAGAGCAGCTTTGCTGGGCACCTGGCATCCAGCCAGGGCCAGCCCACCCACACATGAATTATCTGTACGTGTACACTTGTGTCTCAAGAATGTCAAACGAGGATTAATGCTTTTAAGTCATTTTCTTTCTTAAAATAAAATATGAGCTTCAACTGTATTTATGTCTAAGGCATGTACTAATCTTTCCAGCATACACAATAATATTTGCTAATTACTTACTAATTTATCACATTCCTATAGAATTTCACTGACAGCAAAAGTTTTTGTGCACGAAACATGCCTGAAATATTAAGTGACTTAGGACAGAATATACAAGATGATCAAGAACATTTTCTTAGTAGATATTTCTACTTTGAAGAGGAGATTCTGAAATATTCCATACGATTAGTCTGATTTAATTGGATTTTTTTGTAAAAATAGATGGAGAAAGAAAAATCCTAGTGATGTCTAACCAAATCATTCATTTCTCTTTTAATTTAAACATTGAAAACTGCATTGAAATCACAGAATCAAAAAAATGCCACAGAGCTTCAAACTCAAATCATTCACCTCCCGCTTCTATCATATCCCTTCACACTGGCAGCATTTCATTGTGTAAAGAGGAAAAAAAAGAGAAAGAAGTAATCTCATTTAAATTCATATTATTTTTGCTATGGGGGGCTCAGTGGACAGCGAGTGGGCACCATTGCTATCAGCAGTGGGTAAACATCACAAAGGACAGTTATTGCCTCAACATCTTTATATTCAGGACAGCTAAGGCATCCAGAAAGTGACAGGAAAGGCTGTAAATACATATGCAAAAAAGCCTAGGTGATTTTTCTGGCTCTCAGTTCAACCCACCAGACGTGCTCAGGTCTCCTGAGGGAGAGAGTAACACAAAGGAGAAGGCCACTTTCACAGAGTTCAGCTGGTACTAAAGAAAAGCCAATTTTCTGAGGACTGGCACTTCAGTGATGAAATGAGCAATTTGAGTTTGTCTTGGAAGAAGAGTAAACAAAATTTTTTACCCATATGGTAACCAAATAGCAGCTGTAGAGATTTCCCTGATCTCAGACTAATTTTTGGAGAATGCCGTGTGTTCTCTGGAGGGGGAAAACATGTGGTGATTTTTCTCACTGTTTTTTGTCATATAACCGAATTTCACTTGCAGTCCTAGCTTACGATGTGAAAACTGATACCTCAACCCAGAAGTAGGGCTCATGAAGCACACTCCAAAGCACTCTGTCAATATGTTACTCCCTACATCAAAACTGTAAAACTGTGTGAGGACTAACACAATGAGAACCCTCTCTTGATTTTCTAGCACAGAACAGACAAGAGGCAGCCTTGAAGTGCTTACATTGCAGCCTATGTTACAACCGGTACAAAAGGCACACAGCATAAGTTCCTCTCTATGTCACTTCACAACATCACTCCTTAAAAAAAGTTCAGTTTCTTTATTGAGATCACAGGTAATGTAACTATTCAAATGAGAGGTTAATTACTCCCGTCTCCAATCAAAAATTTTTTGTTCTGTCACATGAATTCAGTGAATGCCAGTCATAGCAAGATAATGTGACCTTTGCAATGCCCTATGATGTCGCCATCAGGATTATTGCAACAGATGTGGAAGAAGCATGGACTATCGGCTAAGTAACTCCCAGAAGTAAGGATTAAAGCAGTAGAACAAGCTATTTTCCCAGACCCTGTTAAGCATTCAAATTCCCAGTGTTCCATTGTTTATAGCAAAGAGAGTAACAAGAAGAAAAGTGACACAAGCACAAATCTGTCCAGGTGACGGTGACTGTCAATGAGCTGGTGAAGGATAGCCCTGAAAATGGATCTATGAAGAGATCACAAAACTAATTCCTTTTGTGATATAATCCTGGCTCTAAGATAGATTAATGTATTAGCATTTCTACTGTATGTCTCTAATGTCACTGTTCTAATTCAATACACAACTAGGGAGATAAATCTCTGAATACATCCTGCATAAATAGCATGCATTGTTATGATTTTCTTAATAAACCGTGGAAAATTAACATAGGCATTGATAGCAGCTTCATGTCCTAACTCAAATGCCATTTATTGTTTTGTGGGATGTAATGCTATACAGAGATACAGACAAGTTATTATATTACACTAATTTTTGTAGACAGCCTTGAGACAGTTGACAAACTAGAAATGTAATGTGCTGTCTGATCCCGTCCCTTCCCAATGCAGCTTTTCAACATGAAATATAGCAGGGCTGACACTGCACCCGCAAAGGACATTTTTAGCTGAAGAAGAAGGGTGGAAGATGGCAATTTGCCTTTGAGTTGCTGTGGCTGCAGGGTGGTGAGTTTGGGAGGCAGGGGATAAGAGCAAAGATGCAAGCTGCTCGCTGCCTCCTGGGCAAATACTGCTCAGGTCCCAACAGTAGGGAGAGACAAAGTGGCAGGACAGATCATGTTTCTGTTTTATGTACTTACAGCAGTTCTTTTCTCCACTCAATCCCCTGGTATAGCAGGAAATCACTGTTCATCCTAATTTTACATGTGAAAAGTAGAGGAATGTTTTTTGCTGATTCCAAAACACAATGCCAAGAAATCTGCTGAGCTCCCAGGCAGGTCTGCCCCATGGTTGGGTGTTCGAAAATAGCAGGACTCTGATACAAGAAAACATACCTTGCAGCAGAGGACACTGAAAGTAACAGCCTGGGATCAGGGCCAGCTCATTAACACCCTGCAGCACCATTTTATTTAATCCCACAGTCGTCCCAGTTTGACAGTGCCAAAGAATGAAGCAGGAGACATCCTGGTATTACCATACAAATCCATGGTGCCTTCAACACTGCAAGTAGAACCCACCTCATCTGCCAAAAAATTACAGTATATCTGGACAAAGCATAAAGAAGGGAAGAAAAAATAGTTAAGGTGAAATTGCTTTTATGTAGAGAGGAACTTAAAAAGAATAGGACTCCAGCACGGAACATATAACATGGTAAAAGCCTATAACAGTCACAAACAGCATGGCAGAATATAAGGAATGACTGCTCATAATTTTCTGATGCAAAAACTCAAGGTTATGAAATGAAATAAAAAAAACCCATTAAGCTCTAGAGCAGACCAAAACAGGTACTTTTTCACAAGATGTATGGTTGAGCTATGAAGCTGAGCCATGGGATACTATAAATGCCACAACCGTTCTGGGAATTTGAGAAATTAATGAATAGAAAAATCCTTCTGAAGTTAGGAAGGACAGTGATGCTACCTGTGGCTTAGGAAATCCCTTAGCTACAGACCAGCAGATGGTGAGATGCTTCATGCCCTGCCCAAGCACCCTGGCTGCACCAGTCTGACCCAGATGGCCATGGTGCTCTGGCAATGGGTGCTTCTCTGCCACCACACTGAGCAAGATTTGACTCCCTGCTCATGCCTGAGCCTCAGTTCGCATGGAAAATGGACAGCTTTCCTACAGAGCTGTAAAAAGTCAGCAGCTTTCTACGTGTGATCCATTTCCACATGGAACAGCAAAGCTCAGCTCAAGGGCAGTGCTGAGATGTCAGCACATATTGTGCTGTGTCAATCACAGCACAGAGCATGCCTCCATCCCCCTAGAAGAGAAATTACAGACCTCCAGCCCTACCTCAAGGAAGATTCACCTATCATTAATAGCACCTTATGCACATTGGCCAATAGTAGCTCCAGAGAACAGTGATGGAAGCAGGGAACGTATTTTGGGAAAAAGCAGCCTTTGCCCTCTAAGCAGAAGGCAACTGCAGTCATGCTGCTCATTTGCCTCCCTTCTTTGAGGCTGAGCTCCTGTCCCCAGAAAGGGATGACAGGGCAAGCTGTAGCAAGGACAGGCATCGCCAGTACCTTTTTGCCCTGGTCCCCCCTGACCAATCCAAAGAACAAAGCACCTCACTGCAGTGCAGCCCCAGACAAGGGGAAAGGCTCAGAGCAGAGCCTGGATTTGTGCAAATCTCATGTTCATACAGTTGCATCCATTGCACCCTTTCTGCATTTAAGTTCCCAATCTCAGGAGCTGCAGCACCGCAGGGATTCCTCATTAAGTGTATGGTGCAGGGCCACTGTAATGTTTCCATTCAGGACAGCAGTGCTTTCAACGTGTTTTCCCCTGGCACAGAGATGCAGCTCTTTTGACTGCAGTAATTTTTCCTTTTACAAAAGAAAAGTGGGCACATGGAAAATACTGAGATCATCCTGGAGAATGCACATCTGCTATCTCTGTCTAATATGGCAATGATCTTATGGGAAAAACCCCACAACCTTCCTAGAATGCCACTAGGTAGTACTGGAAATCAATCAGGGGTAGCAGCATCTCTCAAGCTGTACCCTGTGTAGAGCACCCAAAAGACACAAGGAGGAGGAGAGGGACAACATGAGTGGTACTGATGAACTGCCACTCTTCTGGGATACGGGGGCATAGTACATCACCCAAGTTATTAATTACTTCAGAGTCAGGACATTAAAAGACAAAATAAACATTTTTGTGTCTACGTGCCTGGTCGTCTATATATACACCAGTGAGCTTAACTTGAAAAAACTCAGAGCAATATATTGCCAGCCTTCAGCTGTCCACAGTGTGTGAGTAGCCCCTTGAATACAATGCTGCTGGCTCTGCTCTGCTGCAACCTCCTGACTGCTCCTCTCCAGAACGGAGAGATTCAAATCCAAAAGGTTCACTGCTGAGCACCGTAGAAGTCCTCACAGTGTGGGACAGCAGCAATGCCATTGCAGACTGATATCTCCTTTCACCAGGTATTGTGAGGAAATGCAGAAGGATCCCTGTAGTACAGCAAACCTGCTGCATTTGGGTAGCGCAGGCCTGGCTCTGTGGAGCCAAACTCTAGCAACAGCTGGCTGTGAAGCACAGCAGCAAGTCCAGGCTTCCTCCCTTTCCTGCACAGAGGTGCAGCTGCCAAAGAATTAATCTGCTCTTGTTATTGCTTTCTTTGACCAAATGCTGTGCAACCATACTGCACAGAATTTAAGTCAGCAGGGCAGGCTTGATCTTTGCCAATACTATGGCAGGTTTGATTTATTCTCAACTATAACACACACTCAGACTGTGGCTTCTGGCAGCTTGCTTTATTTCCAGATCAATGGGAAATCATCGTGGAGAAGCAGACTTGGGGAGTAGATGTCATTTGACCTCAGGGAGGGGAAGCCCGGATTATTCAGATTATTCGCATGCAGACAACTTGTTCTGAGTTGTGTTAGGAGTGCAGTGGATGAGTTTTGGGAAAACTTCCAAAAGTAATGCAGAAGATGAGCCTGTTGCAGGGGTTCACCCAAACGGATCTGCCCCTCCCCGAGGATGGCACAGATAGCGCCACACACCTCACAGAGTCTTACCTGGCTATACAAGTGCAACCAGATAATGAAATTTAACTTAAATAATGAAAAGAAGCATTATCTTTTGTTTCTCCTGTGCTTCATCTAGATCCTTTCTGAAGGCATTATAGAGACCTGTGGCTTAAAAGTTGCTTTCAAGGGCCAACAGAATGCACAGTTCAGTGGAGTCTGTGAAGGTGACTGCAAAGCAGTTGAGGGCTATCCAGAATTGACACTCAGGATTTCTCAGGTGAACCGATTTAATAAGAAGTGTGTAATTCAAAGCACCTGGATTTTCCATCACCCTACAAGCTCCAAATTTTAAGAGAGAAAAAGATATGGCAGCAGACATGTAGACAAAAGTAAATCTGTATTTCTGCATTGTGGAATGCTCCCGTAATTTCAGCACTCTATTTGTATTCAGAAGAAAGCATTGAGTGTCGAAGCTTGGAATATAATATGAGCAAAAAGTCTGCAATGTTTCATTTGGGGCTGAAACATTTAATCCAACTTCCAAGTGTTTATTTGCCAGCAAGACAAAAATAAAAAATACAGGCAAGAAGAAATGTCTAAATAGAAAAGCATCTCCTAAACAAAACAGCACTTTAAAAAAAAAAATTAAGATTTTACTTGCTACAAATCTGTTAAGGAGGAAGATTTTTCTTTGGACAAATATGTGGAAAAATAAGCTTCTCAGCTTCTTTGAGAATCAATTTTAGATAAACATTATGAAACCACAAGTGGCATGATAAACATGCATGCCATGTTTCTTCACCCAGCTGTAGCTAGGAAACCAAGCAATAAATACTATTTATTTATATTAATAGTATGCTTAGTGAAAGTATTACAATATTTCCTAATCTTAAAATCATCCATGAATGTATTTTATCATAAGGTTCAGCATTTTTATAGTAATTTACAACTTTAAAAGGGTAAACTCTATTGCTCTCTGTCAAACCAACAACTGGGTAAGTGCAGAACGTTACCATATGAAGCATGATGAAATTTATTGCTGCAGTCATTAGTACATATTGATTTTGTTTATAACAACCCAAGGGGAATACTAAACTGATTATGCCTGTGCTAGGCTCTCTCTTGCTCTCTGACAGGACACAGGCATGGCAATGCCAGCTTGCAAACCACCAGTGCTGCTCCCTTTCCTCTGAGGACGAGGGTTTTTGAAAGATCAGCATCACTCCTTTGGTCAGCACATCCTGCTTTGCTCCATTTTGTGGCTACCCCACGTCCAGCTTCATTTTGAAGAACTTGCAGCTGTCAGACAGCCTAGGCTGCACAAATACTAACTCATTATTTGTCAGCACATGATTAAATTGTATCAACTCCTTGTTAAGTCTGATTTTCCCATTTTGGGTAATTTCACTGTGTTAAAAGCCCAATGCTCAGCCTCGAATCCAAGGTACTAACAGAACAACTCATTAAGGACTTCTGTTACAGTTATTTAATTATTTCTGCAAAATACAAGTAAAAGTAATTTTGCTGAGGAAAGTATGAAGCAAAATGTGTTTTCTTGGCTTGGTTTTTGTGGTAAAGTAGCATTTTAGATGAATGGTGATTTAATTTTTAACTCATCAAAAACGTGACATTTCATAGTTGTGTAGCAAAACTAAGTATGAAATTTGACTTAAAGAATCAGAAAGTTGCATTTCAATATTTAATTGAAAAGTATTCAATTATTTTCCATCTGCAATTAGGGCAAAAGATATGCTGAAGCAGAGTTTCCTATATTCACACAATTTTAAAAATTGGTGGTAGTTCAGAAATTTCCCCTAATTAACAAGAAAAGACTGATACAGTTATTTCACTTCTTTCTTCCTACCATTTTTACTTAAAAGGTAGTTCTTTAATTGAACAGAAAAGCAATTTCAGTATCAATCACAAGTCCAGAGAATGGAGCACTATGGCAAAAAATAAAAAAGCTGATTTAGCATGTAAGAAAGGGGGAAATGACCATGCTTGAGACTGCAGAGCCAACTTAGAAATCACCTTCCTCCAGCCAAACTCAGCAGCTGGGAGGCTACAGATGTGCTTCTCAAGCTTTGGAGTCACAACAAAAGTACCTCTAGGTGTGCATTTTGCTTTTTCATCCCCTTGATGCCAGAAGAACAGCGTAACACAGCCCAACCCACAGATGCACCACCCTGCTAGTGGGGTAAAGAATGGAGTAAGCATAGGAGAGCTATTGGCTCCAGCTGGCAAAGCAAAAGTCACTAATAATGCCAAACAGCACAGGCCCAAAGAGGAGAAAGCACCTCCAGAAAGTAAACCTTTTCCATTTAATGTAGTCCCATTCTCCCAGATAAAAGAACACTTCTTGTGCTTGGTTCCCTCCCTCCATCTCGCCTGCCCCATGTGAGTTTCCCATTAGACTTGTGTTGTAATTCCCTCCTTTCACACAGAGAAAACAGCTTATGAACTGCGGACAGCAGTTGCTTGCAATGGATATTTCATGGTGGGTGGCCTTCATGTGAAAAACCACCTCTGCCTCAAACCCCCTCAAGGTACTTGTCTTACTCTACTTCAAGCGCTCCTTTTATTTCACTAAGTGCAAAGAGTGAAATTATTAGTATTCATTTGTTCAATCTGTCACGCATCCCTACACTGTGGATACTGGAAGAGTTCATTAGAGGCCACTAGCACAAGAGAACCTAGAAATAAAAAAAAAATCACAGCAACTGCAGAATCACTTTTTATAGACTGCCTCTTCCCACTGCTCCTGTGTGCACACAATTGGTAGTCACCACATTTCTCTTGCAGCAGGCATAAGGAGACAAGTCACACCAGCAGCCCAGAACACTGCCTTTGGGCAGTTTCCCTCTTATGCCCTCACAACTTGCTTATCTCACTACACAGAGCTATTTCTTACTCATTTCTATGAGTGTCACAGGAACCTCAACTCACAAGGCAGAAACTCAGTTTACACAGCCTTAGAAAACTGAAAAAGCTCCCCACTGGCAGACAGTGCAATTCTGCTCTGTTTTGTTCCTTTGGTTTTGGAGTTTCTTTTCCCCACATTGTGCTGCAGCACAAGCGAGGACTAGATCCAACAGCTGCTAACAGGAACGGTGCAACAACCACAATACGATGTCTCTGCAGGGATCTAACCTGGCACCCACGTACAAGTAATTATGTCCCTTTGAATATGCCCTCCAGTGAGAATCAGACAGCACAGCAGTGAACTCTCTCCCCCTCATTTTTCACCATAGTTGAGCATTTTCCTGTACATTCTCAGGGAGTACCATACAGCAAGGAAACACAGCACTCAGAGTTGCAGGCATGAGAGTGTAGGCATCTGCTGGTGGAGCAAGCAATCACTTTAAACTCTGCTTTTAAAGCCTGCCTAATCTGTGTCCCCCGCTTCACACACAATTTCTTTTATTAGGGGCGCTCAGGACAGGCCATTTACACTGCAATACTTCAGATTAGGGCACACACCTTCCCACAGAGCCCACTTTCCCGGAGATTAACCGGCACCCTCAAGGGAATAACAAACATAGCACCACTGGGAAGTATTTGACTCAGTACATTTGTGACAGCATGTATATGGCTGCATCATGCCTCTCTGCTTGGAAAGTAACCACCTAAAATCAGGTTATTCATCACTCAGGTGGTTTTAATTTTCCATTAGTCTTCCCAGATATATTTCCATTTGTTTGTGTGTTTTGTTGTTGCTTGCTTTTTTTTTCCCCTATTGCTGTTTTGTTTTCCCTCATTTGCTGTTGTTTTTCCCTTACACGCAGCAGCCGACTGGACATTCAAAATCCCTCATGAAGTCACTAAGTAATGTCACCACTTACTGTTTTCCACCTGCAGTCCCATCATCACTAATTAACAGCTTCCATAAATTAGTTCATTGGTGACATCTAAATGAAGCCATTTACAAATTGCAGCAATGCCGAGCAGCCCAGCTCCCTGGTACCGGTAATGACTGCACACAAACTTCATCAGGCAGCACAGGAGGGATGATGTGCTGCATGTGCTGTTCTTACTGTCCAGCCATGACACCACAAATTTAATTTTATCTCGTGCATATAGGATTTGCCTGTGCTGCTCAAAGCAGAGAACGTGTGCTTAGACTGCCAGTGCTCCCTGCACTCGGAAACCAAGGGAAGAGGGGAAAAGCATCCTGGAATTGGAGAGCTTCAGTTTCCTGAAAAAGCATTTACCCCCTCTGTTCATAAGCACAGAAACTAGGATTTTACCAGCCTGGCTTAAACACAATGCTCCCCATTACAATATCAAAATGCCTCAAAGGATAAAAACACAACTCAGGATAAAAACTAACACCCTGTGACTAGAAAGAGCAGCAGGCAGAGAAAAACTATTTGTAAACTCCCTGTGAGATTTGCCACAGAACTGGATGTCTTTGGAGGCCTCAATCACTGCAGACTTCTCTAAGCAGCCATCAAGATGCAAGAAGAGGTTCAAGTTGCCAATCAAATTGTATCCAGACATTTCAAAATACTTCCTTCTACAAGCCACTCAATGAGATCACTGTATTCCCCAACATTCCTTACACAGCACATGCAAGAGGGGTGCTCACTCTGCACCATTGTGCGGCAAACATGTCCCTGTCACTCAACCCACCCTACTTCTAAGAAGCGACAGCCAGTGGCAGCTGCACAGCTTGAGGAACAGAACTACCTGGCATCACAAAGGCCAGCTAATGTTCAGCAGCCATTTGGGGAAGCTTTGCCCCAAGCCAGCTGATGGTCTGTCTAGACTCTGCTGCAGAAGTGCAAATTTGCACTGCTGCTGGTGGGGCACCTGGGACCAGGGAGTCCTTGCATTCCGGTCGCAGAAGCCTCCAGTACCGTATTTCCAGCCAGCAATTCATGTGAAATGAAACCATGCCTTACACTGCAGGACTAGCAAGCACATAACAATCCACTGCAGTTTTTCCCCTGAAAGCCATTTTTAATTTCATAAGCAATTGCTGCTTTAAACCCACCCTCTACATCCCACAAAACAGAATAATCAGTAGGTGGTCCTTCTGGAAACACCCACACCACAGACCCTCACTGAAGGTGTGGTATAAAGAACAAGAAAAGAAAAATTTTAAAAAAGACTAGTTTTGCCATGGATGCTGTTCCAAGAATTTGAAGTAAGGTGCTTTTTGAAAACAACCCTTCCAAGCACATTGATTGTTTCTTGCTTGCAGAAAATCCCAAGTTAGGGCTCCCATTGATTTATGTCACTTTTAAAAGCCTGTTCTCTTGAGTTATTCCACTATATTTCAAGCCAAGCAATTAATTCTTGTTTTTTTTAAAAAAACTTTGCAGTTCATGAAAACTTTTTGGTACAACACATAGCATTATAGAAATGAGTCTCTCAGAAGGATGCTAGGCATTCATATGCCAACATCTTTCACAGATTGAACCGCTCTTGATATTAGCAGCCTTTGTAGCACATGTGCGCATAAGTATGACACGTCTGGAACATTTTGTCACTTCAGTGGTGTTTGGATGTCTAGCACAGAAGACTTGCTGGCAGTCAGTTTGAGAGCATATCCTATTCACCTGTCCCATAAGCGCTTTGGGTGCAGAGGTAGCCCACATAAGGAGTTGTTTGATCACATAAATCAGGAACATTGCTCTTTCCCGTTCAGTTAAAATTTCATAGAAAAGAAGAATTAAAGGAAACATATTTTAGCTGCTGAAATACTGATATTGCATGTGCTGTTAGCCTGGCAGAAACCTGCAGCTCTCTGCAATGGTTTGGCTGCCATTCTCGCCATCACCATCTGCAAAAGTTTTCTCTACTAAACATCCCAGTCTGTATCTTTATTTAGATGCTATGAGGAGCTTTTTCCACCTCTTTAAATCTGTGCTTAAATAACCCACAGCAGCACAAAATACAAGCACCCTTACCTTGTTCGAAAGCACTCCTTAATTTTTTTTTGCCAGGCACATTCTTCACAAGAGGCCAGGTATGAGGACTTCGCCATAAAAGACAGCAGCGCACTTAGAAAGTGGCCCAGATTGAATTAGCGCAAAGAAAACAATGTTTTTCTGATGGGGTTTCAGTCCAGCCATGCCATATGCTGCAGGTTCGCTCAGGATGCTGTAGCTTTTTTGTGTGCTCAGTTTGGGGTAAAGCCAAAAGCTACAGTAACACATAGATGTTGCCAGAAAAGAGGCGAGGTCTAGCCACCTAGCCCTCCTGGATAAATGTGGAGCTCAGGGCAAAGGGAGGTGTACAGCTACACACCTGCACTGCACAAGGACTCTGGGTACAGGAGAAAACAGCTCCCCAAAACCTCTGCAGCTCCTCACGTCCATCGCAGCTAAGCACTTCCCTGTACCTCACACACCATGGGCAGCTCCCACAGCACTACAGCACAGCTCCAGACTTATTTGCAGAGCCACCCCCAAATGCCCCACTGACAGCTGAAGCAAGGGTTTCAAGAGAGGCTGCTGTGGCAGCTGCTGCCCCATTTCACATCAAACAGAGCAAAACACAGTTTTTTCTGCTAACATACAGCAACAAAGAAGGTCTAATTCCTTTCCTAACACAGCCAGCAACTGGTAGACATCCACAAGAAGCACATACCTGTTTTACTTCAAAGTGGAACATCCAGGTTATTCCTTTACAGCTAAAGCAGCAATCCACTGTCCTTTTCTTCCAGCTCCTCACAGCCATTCCTCCAGCTCCCCCCCTCCTGTTGTGTGAACAAGGCCTGCGTTTCACAGGTGGAGCTCACTAGACCTAATTACCCCAACACCTTTGACACAGGTGGAGGTTATTTTATAGCCCTTACCAACATCAGTGCACCTGGGAACCCAAAGCTCACCAAGGCCTTAAAACCTCAAAACCAGCCCCCAAGTTTAAAATCACAAAGCTTACTATTTTTCACAGACTATGGTATAATTTGAGACAAGTGTCAAAAATCTCAGACCTAGCAATGCTTCTTCAGACCATGATTTTCATGTTTCCCAGCTAAATAGCTAAAAACCTCTAGCATTTTCTCATTTGGGGGGGCATTTTTAAAGACTTTAAACTTAAAAAAAACTCAAAATAACAAACCAAACAAATAAAACGACAAAAAACCAAACAAATAAAAAGAAAAACAACCCCAAACAAACAAAAAACCCTACCCTGGCTGAATATCATCTCAGTTTAAGATTTCTCAAAGATTCTCTAAAATTTGCCTTTTAGGTTCATATTTTTAAAGCTTCTCTTCGCAGCTACAGTATCTAGAAACATGTCTCCTGTTTATTTGCTTATTCCGAGTGTTTCATTCCTCTGCAGGGAACCCTGCAGTTGTAGGACTCCAACAGTCTTTCAGAAATCAGCAAGCACCATGGCAGTGTGAGAATGAGAACTGACAAGACTGCAGATCTGTCACAGCAATAACAGGTTTCTCCTCTATAATTCCAATAAAATTCATGAAGTTACACGAGGGATGAACTTTACTGCTGTATTTTAATTTGCTCATTAAAAATAAGGCTGGACATTTGGTTGCATGTAGACATAGGGGCTGGATATGTCTCTGGGACAGGGTTGCTGCTCTTTTCCTTCAATGCTGTATGACAAGTAGGACCTTTTGAGAACAGGACAGCTCTTTCCACAAGAGAGCTCCTTTATCTGCCCTGGTTTTGGCTATTTCCTCAAGCCTTTCTGAGGGTTCTGATGCATTTATCTGGTGAATTTTGATTTTGCAGTTTAAAATACCTTCACTCTTGGAGGCCTGTGCTGGAGGCAACCCCATGTACCTCCAGGAGCAGAAGAAAACCTGCTCCAAGACCTCAGTCACTGAGTATAAAAGCTCTGTCTTTGTCCCAAGCACTAGCAAACACATGGCTGTGACCTGTGGCAAATGTTCCCTTTGCCAACTGTATGCAAATATAAAAAGACACAATTACAACAGCCTTCCTTCCAATCACACAAAATACATATATATTTGTTTTCCCCTTTGAATTCAGATTTTCATGCTGAGAAGGGTGACAAAAGGACAGGTTTTGAGGTGGTGGCCTTCCCTCTGTGAGCAGGGGGAAACTATTTTTTAAAGAAGAACAACTTCTGGCGGCAAAGCTTTGCTTTCAGTTATGCTGAGGTACTTCTCCTTGCCTTTTTTTCTTGAGCCCTTCAGCCAAGGTAGTGGCACCTCTGGGAAAATACATAAACTTAATTTTTCCCATGTCAAGACTGTTTTGTCAGTGACACTAACTATGAGCATATTTTTAACTTCATTTGCCCCCTCATCCTTTTGGGGAGGGGAGGGGAGTGAGTGTCCAGGTGAGCACCTGGCAGCCAGTCACTGCCAACTGCCACACCAGCATCACAACTGCAGTGCTGCAGAGAGAAGATTTAGAAGCAGCTCTCTAGTTTTGGCAAAAACAAAAACAAAAACAACAACAACAACAACAAAACCCCCTAGTCTAAGAAAAAGTCTGTGACTTAATATGGAGGTTTACCAGTTGCAAGCCTTTCTCAGGGACATTTGTGCTTGTGGCCCCCCTGCAGCCTTGTTGGTTCTAGTTGTAAGGAGGCCAGCATCCCTCTTCTCTTACATCTGTTTGCTGGGGGCTCTGGCATGCCGCCTGGCTTACCACCTTACTCTAAATTCCAGGACTGTGGAATAAAAATCATTTGCTGTTAGTCAACCAAAGCTGTCTTTTCTCTCTCTCTATTGATTACTCCTGAATAATCAATTGACATTTGGCACAGTCTTATTTATAATAATTCAAGTCAGCAGCAACATAATTTAGAAACTGGCTACTAGGCATGTGTTGGTAATGAATCGAATCCATGGATAATTCAAATTCATAGACTAAAAAATTACATTTAAATAATGTTAAGGTTGTGACAACCTGACAAAATACCACAAATTCAATGTGAAAACTTTTCCTCCCTCCATGGCAGAGGGGAAAGCCCGGAGAAGATGTGAGAAGGGACTGGCATTTGCTGCCTCCCCTACGATCCTGCACCTTTGAGTTCATCCCTAATTGACACCACCTTTGTGATCAGCTGAACTAAATCCATACTCCTTCTTCACACACTTCCAGTGGTGTCATTTTATCCCATGGGAGGGAATGGATGCATATTTTTACACAACAGATTGCTTGGCCTAGTACAAAGTCAATAGAGTGCGGTGTGCAAACCTCCCCTAGTTTTGTGGATTATGGAGCTGTTGCATGGAAGCAGGAGAGACCTGAGCTTCCACTAACACCCACCTCCCATCACAACCCCAGAAACTGCCTTTTTCTCCCTGTTGCACCCTGTGACAAATTTTACTGTGAATAGAACCTGAATGGAGGGTTAGCCTTAAGCCTACAACAGGAGACATTTGGAAATTATCGGTAACTTCAGGCTGAATAAACTAATAGCTCCTTAAACATCTGGTTAACCTGCTCATTTTCACATAGGATTAAAAAGCCACAGAAACCCACCTGGTTTCGTTGGGCATGTCTGCAGCCCATCCAAGAAGGACAGGTAATCCTGGGAAGCATGTGCTAAGGTGGATTTGTGCTTTGTGCAGAATGTGTTGTTGGCACTTGAGCTCTCAGAAGTGCACAGTCCACAAACATATCTTCTGTGAAAGAACTGGGTTTCCCTGAGGAATGCTCTCCCAGTAGTCTTCAAAAAGCTGTTCCCCCTTGGAGGGTCAGAGTCAGAGACTTCAGGCTCAAGGCAAATCCTCCCCCCACAGTAATGGAACTGACAGTGGAGTTTCAAACTCACGGCATCATCATCTCCCTACCTGCCCTATTAAGACTGAACTACAGAGATAAACACTTTAAATGAATTATTAGAGAGTTTATGCATTCAGCAGTAGGTTCATAAAGGCATTCCTTCATAGTAAACTACTTTATATATATATAAAATACCACCAAAAAAACCCACCCCAAAAAACCCAGAGAAAGCTCATTGCTGTGTGCTGGATTGCAAACACTATGGGGTTTGCAGTGAAATTTCAATTATGGGAAAATGCACTGTAAAGCCCTGGTTCAAACCCTTAATTACCAGCACTTAACCACCACATACTATTGAAGGAAACTATAATTCACTTTGAAAAGGACCTGGTTTATACCTATAATTAAATTAATCATAATTAATTCCAGCAGCTACTGCTATAACTATTGAAGGAGAGAAATATTAAAGAAATGCACTGTCAGGGATTGCTTACAGCACTGTTATGATGAAAAAATAAGAGCTCTGCTCCATATTTCCATTCAGTTCTGCATCCAGATACTTAGCAAAAAACACTAAACTCTTCATTTCATTCTTGCTTCTTAATGTGGCCTTCTCTCCAGCCAAAGTCACATCCTTATCTTGGACATTTACTAGACAACATTTCTAAAATCTGCCCTCTCCTGTCTGCCTGGTGAGTTCATCTTTTGCGTGAGCTATTCCCTATGCCTTACTGCCAATGCCAAATGCTGCTAAGGGATGATCTTCCCAGCCTTTTGTTTGAAGCAACATCATTCCCCCTTCAGCATCCTTCAGCTGGAGCCCTAATCCCATGCAGAAGAGCATTTACCTGTGCCCGAGGGCCCTTCACCCTCTGCCACGGCAGACCCTCTTTCCCCGAATGTGGGAAATGGCAACTTTCCCTCCACCTACTGCTGCCTTGCTGCTTCTGCTTCAATTTTCTGTGTATTCTTGCCATTCCCTCTGCAGTCTCTGAGCAACACCAGGAAAGGCTAACTGTGAGGAAAACCCAGGCAGAAGGAAGCTCTCAGGGAGCAGCAATCAGGGCTGGGGGCATGTAATCAGCAAAACAAGGGTGGAGAGAAGTCACACTTTCTTCTCTTTCTTTAAGCCAAATGACAGACATACTGAAAAGGAAGGGAAGTATTCCCCTACAAACTCTGGGTTATAGTGACAGTCTGGTGCATTAACAGATTACAGCATTTTATTGCAGAGTACTGTTAAACAGCAGGAGACTTTTCAAGCATCAGTGTCAATATCATGTAATCTGCTAAGTAATAAACTATTAAAAGGATACAGGGCACATCACATTTCTTGACTTGCACAGTTTGCTCATTGGCTTTTCCATGTGTCTGCTTTCTAATTTCACTGTCAGAATACATCAAGCTGCTTTTATTCCTTCCTTTCACAGAGCTGGCTTGTTTTTGTTTTTTGTTCAAAAGGCAGCTCTTTTTAAGTGTATGGATTAATATCCCTCAACAGCCTTCAAACAAATCCAAGTCTTTGGGGCTTTTGGTACATCATTGACCGGCAGAGCTGCCTGCCTTGTTTCTTCTTCCTTGTAGCTCTATGCGTTGTTTCTCTGGCTTCAGCTGCAGTGAAGCCAAAATCTTTGTTCTCTCATGATTTCCAGGTGCCCTCTCTGCTCTGTGAATGGGCTCCCTATGAAAACATATGTGTCTGAATTTTTTAGCAAGGTTAAAGAAAGGACATTTGGCACTTTAAGACCATCCTGCAGGGCAGACTTGAGCAAACTGTTCTTGTTTGAAGATGTGATTACTCATTAATGTCAAATTAAAGATGAGCTGAGATCCTTCACTTGATCAAGGCCAGAATTGCCTATTCTGAGCTCTCCTGAGAAGGCGCTCTACCCTGTTTCACTAGTGGAAGGATTATTACAATTGACAGAGAAAACCATAAGCAAAACTCCTCTTGTAATTCAAAGGAGAACTTGTCTCGAATGTCCCATCTGTCTCACTGTCACCATCTTCTTGTTTTCATAACCTTCTGCCCTCTTCAACCACTTATTTTGCGTATGGTTAAATTCATGTATTTCAACAGTCTTTATTGAAAAGACTGGGGGTAGCCCTTGATTTTTTTTTCCCCCAAGCCGGGACCTTTTATTCCTTCTGCTTTGACATTTTTAAATCAAAAACTAGAACACTCTAATTTCAGAACAAGATGGTTTTCAAATTTGTTACAACTCAGAAATACATTGCTAGAAGTAAATGTTCCCTACAAAACTGTTACCTTCCAGAAAGTCTTTCTATCCACAAACACAGTGCTAATCCTACTCAGAAATCTGGAGAAGCATACAAAACAAGTCTTTCTTTTTGAAAATTATTCTCCTAGAATGCTCTCCTGTTTCATGTTGAAACTTCTTTTTCTGTTGCAGTTATTATTACCACATCTTGAACAGATGCTGCAAGCAAAAGCCTCGAAGATGACTATGAAAAAAATCTTTTAGGAAGCATGTTTGGTCATTTCTACTGGTCCCTCCAAGACTGTTTTCTACATGAACATAGCCCAACCTGACTCAAGACACCCCACAGCTATTTGTACAAACCAATGAGTGAACTGTGTGGGTAAAGAAAAATCTTTCGCCATTTATCCACACTTTTCCCCAAAGGCTTTGAAAGAGAGAGATTCAGTAGGAGGTAATATATCAAGATGAACAGCATCAGTTAGCAAGGTGTGAGGTCTGTGACTTCCCAAGGAGCTGTACACATACAGGTGAGAGATTTCTTGCTGATGTGGCCACTGCTGGCAGAAATTAAAAATCTCCTTATAATCTTTCCTAATAGCTCAGCAAGACAGAGTTGATCTTATGCTGCTGCTTTTAAAGACAAGCCTTTGAAAGAAAACAATGCAGACACCCGGGCAAACTAGTAGAGTAACAATCACCTCTCCTAAAGTGAACATTTATCATCACTGTTGAGCAGGTCCACTCTTACCCACTGCTAGGAAGAGTGAAGGAAGGCGTAAAATGATCACACCTACTGTTGACTGCCGAGGTCTGGAGGCAGTTTGCCTGTGGGATGCTCTGTGTGTTTGACACATTTTGTGTTCTCCTTTTTAGCCTTGTGTCACACTTCACAATGACGAGGCAGGGCTCTTTCTCAGCTGGCAGTACTCATAGAGCTTTGCATCTCCAGCAGGGATGGTCCCCCAGATTTCAGCACAACTGCTCTGCTTCCCACTAGGTGTGACCTTGGCCTGTCATTACTGGGAATGGTGTCTCACGAGAGATCCTGTGGGGCAAACACCAAATCACAAAGGCAGTGGCTGACCTATTCTGCAATGTCACTTTGATTTTAAAAGTACTATTAACCTTCCACCTGCAGTTTTTGTTCTGTTAACTTAGAGTATTCACACATACCCTTAAAAGCTGTAATGAGCTGATGGCAGTGATTAATTATCTACAGGAGTTCTGTAATGGATGAATATATATGATATATCATTTATCAGCAAAATAACCACTTCTTTAAACTCCATGATCAATCAAGCAAAAAGACATAGGATTTGTTGACAATGCCAGATGCACTTAAGATGAGAAGGTCTTTAGCTGGTAAGGAGACTGCTCTTTTAAAGAAATTATTTACTGAAAACAGGATGTTTCCAGCTCTGTTCTGTCCCCGTTCCTGCTCTAAATGCATTCAGTAAGCAGCCTGATTATAATTAGCATATCAAACACTGAATTTAAAGTGTAGGATTTTTGCCACAAATGGGAGAATCATTTACTTATTTGCCATTTATATGAAGGCTCCAGTGCCCAGTAAAAGCGTCAGGTTGTTTTGATGGCTTCTGTAATTTAGGTATATGTACGAGGTATCGCACTAGACCTCCAAAGGGACCAGGGCTCTGATTAGGTAGCAGAGCAGCCTGGAGCCTACAAAGAACCTCTGAGTTCAGACTTGCTAAGATACCTGCCAACTAAAGTCACAAAAAATCAGATTTAAATGTTTTCACCCTAAAACTGGACTTGCTGTCCCTGCTGGTTTTGAGAGGGGTAGAGTTAATTTTCTTTACAGTGGCTAGTATGGGGCTATGATTTGGACTTTGCTGACAACACCGTAGATAATATGGAGATGGTTTTGTTATTGCTGAGCAACGTTTGCACAATGTCAAGGCCTTTTCTGCTCCTTTTACAGACATGCTGGCAAGAAGTCTCAGGGTACCTGGGAAACTGGGAGGAGACACAGCCAGGACAGCTGACCCCAGCTGACCCAAGGGATATTGCAGACCATATGGCATCATGCTCAGTAGATAAGGAGAGGGGAAGAAGAAGGAAGTGAGGGACATTTGGAGTGATGGTCTTTGTCTTCCCAAGTCACTGTTACGCGATGGGGCCCTGCTCTCCTGGGGATGGCTGAACACCTGCCTGCCCATGGGAAGCTGTGAAATAATTTCTTCTTTTGCTTTGCTTGTGTGTGGGTGAGTGTGTCTTTTGCTTTGCCTATTAAACTATTATTATCTCAACTCACAAGTTTTCCAAATTTTACTCTCCTGATTCTCTCCCCAGTCCTTCTGGTGGGGGAGTGAACAACCAGCTGCATGGTACCTATTTGCTTCCAAGGTTAAACGAAGACACCTTTCAAGATTTCAGTCTTTCATTACATTCCTTCCTTGACAACTTGGTAAATAGGGTAACATTTGTTTTCTTCTTTTTATTTTATTTAGAAGGTGTTGTTTTCAGTGGTACATTTCAAAAGTAAAAATACCTTTGAAGCACCTGTTCTGAAATATTCTATTTATTTTGTTTTTCCAGGTGTGAACTAAGAGCTGATGGAAAGCAAAGGGTTTGTCTTTTGCCAGCTGAGTGAGCTCAGGGATTGAGGTTTCGTCTGAGTGACTCTTAAAATTTACATTTTATTTTGCTTTGTATCTGTCCATGTTGTATGAAACAACCTGGACTCATCTGTCCATTCCTCTTCTCTCTCCTTTGTCCACTGATGAAACACAGACAGATTATTTTAAAACACCGAACTCCCCAGGAAAAAAAGAAGAAAAGGAGAGTCTGCAGTTTGCTGGGAGAGAACCGGTGTGAGGGAGCTGCTATTTGCAAACAGTTTAACTCCTGGCTAATCCAGTGCACCAGGTAAAACCACCTAATGAAGGAAACAGACTGCTCAGCTATTCTCTGTAGAATACATTATGCTTTGGGTGCTGACAATCCTTACAGAGCCTGAAAACAGCAACAACCTGTGTGGTAACCTCAGTGTCATCTCCCTTTGTCTTGTGCCAGGGTGGCAGGATGCCCTGATCAGAGTGGCGCTGGGGAAGGTTTAACTCCTGCCTTTCTTTGTGACCTTGAAAAGATTATCTACGCCTTCAGCCAATACAGGTCTAAGGTGGAAATTTTTAATTGTACTCAGGGGACTTAATTTTCAGGTGGTTTGAAAGAGATTTGGATACCAAACTGCCTCAGCACATACAAAAAAACAGCTCAGATCCATAAGTAGTCCTGTTAAACAGATTCCCATCAGATTGGAAATTTGGTATCTGCCCAAGGAGCTATTTTTTCTGAGTTAGTTATTTTGTTTGAGAGTTCATTGTTACAGAGCTCTGCTACAGGCTGGCTCAAGCTGCCTGGGTGCTTCACCATCACCAGGTCCCTTGCACCTCCATTTGTCCTTCCCATGCCATGTGCTCACCCACAGTTCCTCCATTGTCTCCACCCAGACAGGATGTTTGCTACACCCTCCTCAAGTCAGTGCTGCTTAGTAAAACTAAGCGTGGAAAATACAGCTATTTTCATGGTGGGTCAGTGAGATGAACTCGGTGGGTGCCATGTGTAATGGGTGCCAAGGCAGGTAAAGAAATTAATGGCTAGGAGCTGGGATAGGGAGATCTTCCTGTTGGGAAAACTGTCATGAGACCAACTCAGTCACCTCACAGAAGGTTGCCCCTGGACTGCACTTGCTTCTCAAATTTGTTCATGCTGGACATTACCCAAAGGACCTCGTGGTCAGTCACTCTCAACTGGGGTCTCCACCTGCACAGTCATACAAAGAGATTCCCTTGGAGAGAGGAGGAACAGCTCATGGCAGAACCAAAGAAGGGGCCAAAACGGATGTGTGTGTTTTGAAACCTCATTAATCCAGGGCATTTTATGACAGTGTAATTAGCACTAGACGCTGAGAGGAGTGGCAAAATACATTTATCTCAACAAAGGTGGATAAAACCTGTAATTCTCACCTGAATTACGGTTTTCAAAACCCTCTGTAAGGAGACAGATGTTCTGCCAGACCTCACAATTATAGATTTCATTCTTCTTGAAAATAACAAATAGCTAATTAGTTATGGGTACCTCTTGCATAACAAACAATTTTATTGCAGGGAGAAGTTTTGATAATAAACAATTTCTTTGCTCTGAGGCTAACCCTTTGCCCCTCTGGGTGCATTTCCAAATGCACAGTAATCACAAATCACAGCTATGGTGGGGTAAAGTCAGTGCAAAGCTGCCATTTGTTGAGAATATATCGTATATGAGAACCAGGGAGCACCTGCAGAAACTGATGCAGAATTTGATTAAAACAGTAAACAAAGCAGGTCCCTAAAGGGATTAGACAAATTCATGGACAACATGAGAATGGTGCACTCTCTGAGAATCATAGAGAAACGAGGTCTTACCAATATGCAGGGATACCACCTTAAATATGCCTAATGAAGGATCTCTATCCTCTTCCCCCACAAACACACACATGCACAAAGTCCTGGCTACCAGCAGTTAATGACAGATTTGTTAATTAACAGCATGAGGCAAAGCCAAGGTTGATGTTCTAATAAACAGATCATTAACTTTGGTAATGACCAATTTGGGAAGATGATTGCTCTTACAAACTGTAATCCATGGCTTATGAAATGCAGCAGTGCAGGTCTGAAATACATCTGGCAGCCAAGACGTTTAACAGAGCAGTTGGTCTGAAGCACTAGCCGTTCCCTGGGAAGTTATCATCTCCATTTTTCACCAGACACATCATGTCACCAGGAATCAGACTAGATGTATTTCAAGCCACAGCAATTAAAATCCATACAGACGTAAAAATGAAATAAAAACCAGCTTTGAGACAATTGACCATCTTTGCCAAGGTTGTTCAGAAAAGGTACTTGGTATTTGTGACTGCTTTTGTCCTGACTGGCTTTTTGAGACTGCTCTGCTGCCATTTAATTCAGACTTTTCACTCTATTTTTCTGTGAGGCCAAAGGATACGCCTGTCCAAGGGACTTGGCTACTCCAAAGAGAGAAGTCTTCATCAGTAGCCTGTCACTGTCAGGGATTTGTTTCGTCCCTGCAGAGGAAAGCAGGGTAGCAATGTATGTACGGACTGGGATGAATAGTCAAGTTACCTAAAACAGCCACAGGGGAATGGGTTTGAAACAATAACCTGATTTCCCATGACACAAAAGAACAGAAGGCACCTGCAGTTTCACCGCATTGTAGAGCAAGCCTCAAAAGAGACTTATTTAGAATGTCTCAAGATCAGTGAACTACAAAAATGTTGTGTTTTGAAACAGAAACAGGCTGAGATCATGTTGCAAAAAATTCCTCTGTTCGCAGGACCTGTGCCATTTTTTGGTGTTACTGGAATGAGAATCAGAAGCAAAGGAAGCTGACAGTAATGTGTGTCATGAGCCAGAGGATCCATTAGTAGCACTTTGGGGCCTTTTGGGGGATAATTAAACATCCTAAAGAACAGTCACTTAATATCACAGCACTTAGTATTTACTAGAGAGTTAGTAACCAGATACCAGAGGGAAGAAATTACTCTTTCTATCGTTTACCATCAAATGATTAGAAAAAATAATTTGAAAGTTTTGTATGTTATGAAGTTTGGTGAATAGGAATGGTAGCATGAGTTAGACCCTTGCAAACAAGAGTAGGATGGAAATGGATGGTGTTAGGGGAGCAGAGTTCACGGAGGATACTTACTTCAGAAAAGACAAAGCACTTGAAAACCTTTTAGGGAATTAGTCCTGACAGTGGCTGAAATTAGCCTGTGAATCTAGGGTCTGGACTTGTGACACAGAGATAAGAGGTACATACACACATGGCCTTATAAATTCTGCAACTAGCAGTGCCGTCTACAATAATGCTGTTAAAACATGACATTTAAAAGGCTAAAGAAAAGCAAACTTTTCCAAAAGAGATAAAACTGAGCTAAAAGGAAATCTGCCTGTGGTACACAGAAGTGGCATTTGCTTGTGGCACGTGCTTTACACTGAAAGTGAAACTACTGTGCTTTACCAGTGAGAATATAAGTTGTGTATTTTTCTTTTGTCATATTGCCCTCTTGCACTTCAGTCTGGCTATGCAGTGCCTTTAAGGTAAAAGCTATTTTGGGAGAGGTTACATAAGTAAAATTTAGCAGGACAGGAACAACCCCACCATCAAGCAGGGATCACTCAGTCTCCAAGATGGACAGCCATGTAATCATGAGCAATCCCGAGAGCTGTGCCAGAACTCCTCTAGCTCTTTCAGCCTTGCACTGTTATTTGAGTGCACAAAGACTGTTTCCTGCTGAATACTCCTATGAATTCTTCATTCCTGAAAAGGAGTGAAAAGACAAATGTAATCACTGATTCAGTCTTCTCACAGAAGCTCAGTATCATGAAAAGCTATATTATACTTGAGGCAACTATATGGATTTGGACTGGAGGACCAAAAGTACACAAGAATACTGTTAGGATTGCTTTCATACCTGAAGAAAAAGACCCAAAAATGCTATCTCATTTTAATTAATAAGCTTTGAAATATAGACTTCTGACTTTTAGGGAAATCCAACTGATTTTGCATCAAAATTTTCCTACTAATATTTTATTTCTTGAAGTACTTTAAATGAGCTTTAAATGGCATTTTTACTTTCTGCAAATATCACTCTAGACACAAAAAATATTGATAAATTGACATGCAAAAAAATGACAACAGAAGTGTTTTTGTAAACAATCCCCTTCTGTAATTTGTGATACAAAAGAACACGGGAACTGACATAGATGAAGACTAAAGGGATAGAGGCTGACTATATCCATCCATCGATACAGCACTGAAAAGTCATTTTGAGTGCAGATGGGAATTTACCAACAGAAGACAAATGATCCCATAAGGCAGTAGAGAATGTTACTGAAAATAAAAGTTAGAGATGACAAAGCACCTGCTATCACCTGATGTAGCAATCAGAGCCAACACATTCCAATTGTCCATCCTAAAAAATGGGCTTTATCACTAAAGAAGGTCTCAATTCATTATTTCTTCATTGATGTTATGTCAAATATGTAGGTCACATCATCAGCCTGCTATCTAAGAGTGAGAAAAAACTAAAGAACTCGGTTAAGAGGACACAGAACGAATAAAATTTACAGGAGTGAGGGAATTATTTTTAAAAGTCACAATCAAGTAGAAATAAAAATCAGCAAGAAGAAAAAAGTGAGCAAATGCTCCATCTTTTTATTGTTACATTTCTGACTATATAAATTGTCCTGGTATTTCAAAGTGACTGGCATGTTTAGGTCTTTTCATCTTTGTGGGCTGAACTTGAGAGACTAATATATAGGCCAAGCCTTTCTACAGTGCCCCAAACTGAGGCTGAGATAGCTGAAGCTGGATATATTCAGAATAAAATAAGAGATACAGCATTTAACAGAGAAGAGGCTCTCCCTTGGAGAGCACCTGCTGAAGGAGATCGTCACTTCAACTGCTTTTGAGTAGATGGTGGGGGTTTCTGACATATAGACCTTTCCATTCTTACAGCCTTTGATTTTGCTCCACAGGAATCCTTTTTTGTCATTGAACCAGGGAAAGACTAACTGTAGAAGTTTAGCATTATCAAGGCCAGACTAGGACCAGAATTTTCTTACTCCATAAAAGGCAATGCTGGATGGAATAAGATGAATAGTCCAGTATCTTGTACACCCCACAAAGCCCTTAGCAGTGGCTTATCTCTGTTCATATAGAAATTTATATCGATTTCACTGGGACAAGAATTAAGACAATGCCATGCCTCAGCTCTTATGACCCACACAATATTTGTTGTTTTTCTTAAAACACCAGCTCCTGCACTCATGTGATCATGCAGGAATCTCAAATGCAATCAGCAATATGGGCTATGCAGAAAAGCTTGCAAAATCAGTGCACTCGAAGGGACGAGAAGTCAGCAGAAAAACACATGATTTAGGGAGCTTTTAACCCTCAGATATGCTCTCTCCTTCCAATCACCATTCCTCCAAGTTACATAAAATAGTGCAGGTCAATTTGGCTAGTCAGGGAAGGGAGGCAGGCAAACAGAGGGACATTTGCATTGGTACCTGGCACCTGAACTCCATCTGCAATACAAAGAAACCTGCAGCCAAATGAAACAGCAGGGAAAAAGGAGCAGGATTTACACTGGTTTATTTGGAGGGGTAACAAAAAGTGTACTCTAGTTTCCACCCAGACCTGAAAAAGATACATTTGGCTCAGAAATTGAGTCGAGGCTTCCACTGGTAAGCTGTGCAATTCACTCAAAGATATTCTTAGCAAAGATAACAGGAAAGGAGCCAACACTATTAAACACAAGCAGTGAGTGCAGACAACAAACAAGAACATGCCACAAGGTTGCATCCGTTCTTCGGAAACAGGATACTAGGACAGTGATTTGCAGCTCTGACAGATGCACAATACAGCATTTGGCTCTGAGATTGTATCTGTGATCATTGGAAGAAACAGTTTGATTGCATCTGGGGGAATTGGGATTTTTAAAAAAGGAATTAATCTTCAAAGGATTCAATGACCTTTGCTAACTTCTGAAAAAGAAAAGAATTCATATGGATTTTTATATTCAATGTGCATTAGGTGCTCATTCTCTCGGAGGTGATTTGCTTTAATTTTTTTTTTCAGCTTTATTTGCATAAAACACAGTCTGCATGAAAAGACAAGCCAGCAAGCTTTGTATATGTTTATACAGGATTTTGCTGTAATATTTTTGATAGTTTTGATGGGGTTTTTTTCAGTATTCACAATCTCCCATCATTTCTGTTCCAGAGAAAAAATTTATTTTCAAACATAGCTGTACACAGCCCTCTCGGACACGACCTGTTTCCCAGCCTTCCACTGCTGTTAAAGCCAAATCACATTTATATTTAACAGCTTAATTTTCCAAATTGGTTTTATCGGTGACCCTGTTGCCCCGTGAAGGCAGCGCGGGGGGGAGCTGCGACCTGAGCCATGTGCCCGGCTGCGTTGCTGACCTGCTGGCTGACACAACGGGGCATCCCTCTGCCTTTTCCTCCTTCTGAGCTTTTGCCGGTTTAAGATGGTAAATCCCTCAGAACGGGAACTACCTTTTGCTGAAGGGCACACAGTGGAACTGTTTTATGCCCAACACAGCAACAAGATGGCCAGCAGTGGAGGAAGCTCAAGGCAGAGGTGAGCTAAAAAATCCACAGGAGAAAGGCACAAACTACCTGCAAAGGACAGGCTACAATAAGCATTTTTTCTCTTACATGGCTTGCAGGACTCTCCCAGCCTGACTACGCCTTTCTTCTCATACAAGGAACCGTAGTCCATTTTCTCCTCCTTCGCTGTCTGATATCCAGGTTATTTTGCCTTATTACCCTAAGAATCACCAGCTGCACTTTCTTTCCAGTGCTATAGCTTCCCGTCCCAGCCTAGCTCCAGATATGTTAAGAATATCTCAGGCTTGTGAATAGTTTTTTGGGTTTTTTTATTTAAGCCAGAAAAGAATAAAGAATTTTGAGAGGAAAAAATTAATAAATCCAAATTGTGAAAGGGGGCATTTTTAAAACCTTATCCCATGACAAACAGGTTGAAGTCTTTTTCTCTCATTACAGTACAGGAAGCTCACATCTTCCTTGAAGAGGTTCAGGATTAAAATACAAATAACTTCTGACATGGAATTCAAGCAGTAAAGTGTAAAACAGTAGGGTAAATGCTCTTTGGTGAAGCAGCAGTGGCAGTAGAACAGTATCTGTGGTGCTGTGTATAGAAATGGAGAGATGGACCCATTGATGAACCAGTCAGTGGCACAGAGAAACCACTTCGGTCACACCAGTAAGCATGTGCCTATGCTCAAAAGAGATATATCCTAACACAGCAATTTAGAGAAGTGCTAATGAGGTCTCAATTTCCAGGTTATGCTTGGATGTCAGTATTGAATTGACAAAAGCATCACCATGGAAGGGAAATATTTTAATTTCATGTGTGCCAGAATCATGTCAGTTTTCAGACATCTCTATTTCTCCTTTCACAAACCCTCTGAAAATTTGTCCCCTGGGAATATTGCTCAACTGCATAGTGCCAGCCAGGAACTGGAAAGAACAAACTGACTGAAAAACATGCAGACCTTCAAAGGGAGCAGAAAATTATTCTTGCTGGAAAGGAGATTGTGGCACTAAAAAAAAAATAATGTGGCTTATCTGTGCAGAAGAAGTCATTCTGCCAATCTTTTCTCACCCTGATCAGCGGCTAATTGCAGAAGTGCTGACGATCTCTGTGACAGTGAGCGCTCAAAGATCAATAGTTGGCCTCAGTCTGTCAAGCCAGTTATTCCATTGCAGACTATGGAGTTACTCCTGCCCTTATTCTTCTTTGCAGCTGTAGTTTCAGAGCTGCTAGCACCCCTTTGGGGTGAGACAGGAGCAAAGGCTTCTGGCAGCAGGATGAGAATAAAATGTGTGTAAGACCAAAGGCCAGAGGCAAATTATAGGGACTTTGCCTGTACACATGCACAGGCAACATGACCCTACTGTATTGTGTTCTCAACAAGACAGCTGTAAGCTCTAAACATCCGGGATATATATAGGACAGAGGGAAGGACAGATAGAGGAAACGGAGAGAGGCATTCAGGTAGTCAGAAGTCAGGGTGGACGGACATGGCAGATGAGCTGGTGGGATGGCTACAGTAGGACAGACTGCAATAGCGTGAATGTGCCATGTGATATATGGCATACGACACGTAACATATGGCAGGGCAGTCTGAAGGAGGGATCTGTGAGCTGGGACTGCTTTCACAGTTTTCACTTTGGAGGGGATCGGGCAAAACCAGAAGAGTTCACTTTGCTTTGAACAAAATAACCTACCCAATATACTATACAATTAGAAAGAGTGTTAAAGTTGCAAACGCAGCTGGAATTTTCAATGTAAAGAAGTATAACAAAGAGCAATTCTTTTTGGTGATTTTTTTTCCCCCAGAAATAGAAACAAAAAGCAAAGGAAATTAATACAGAAAAATTCTGTTTTGTTTAAAAGAAAAATGGACATTTTGACATGTCTTTTTTCAAAGGCATTCAGAAGTTTTTTTCCTCATCACAGAGGCATTCCAAAGCTGACCTGTTTGTCCTTCAGGCTGTCCCATCTGCTGCTTTAATAGCTTTTTAATATATTCTCTACATAATCAATATTTACATTTCAGTAGCAACTAGCAGCTTTGCAGAGACCAGAGGCCCCATAGTGTTAGAGTGAAAGGGAGCTGTTCCTCTCTAGTCAGGTAAGAAAGACAGATTGAGGAAAGGGAAATACAAACAGGTAATAGAAATTATTTACACAAGGTGATTTGTCAGATCAGACACAAGCCTGGGATTAAAGCTGAAGTCCCTAGCTCTGATGGGGAGCTTTCAGGACTCCAAACACAGCTATCCAAGACCAAAGTTTTCCCTAAGGTCAAAGCTTTCTCCAAATCCACTGAGTTCTTGTTTTTTTCTGAGCCCAGCCTTAAATTCTTTATTCAGAATGGAAAGGTGGGTACAGTGGGTACAATTCAGGCTTAGGTCTCTATGCAGTTTTAGGCAGGTCACTAAACTTATCCCTATCTTTGTCTTCATGCTTCAAAATTACACCAAAACAAAAAAAATTACAGGAATGTTGTGAGCCCTAAATCCGCTGTCAACCATCATGAGTGGGAAACACATGAGACTTGTGGACTGATATGGACGAAATTGCAACAAACTTCAGACATTCACAGTATCAACAGCTGCAGATGGACTAAGGTCCATCTTCTCTCACAGTCAAGAAAACAAAACCATCTGCTTTTAGGATATAATCAATCTGAACTAAGGCAAGAGGCAAGATCATTTGAGAATAAACAGCAGGATTGGTTAGAAAAGTATTTGCTAGACTGATGTGTGGGTATGTACATGGGTATGTGACTTCACCCGCAAAACATTTTTTATGATGAATTTCTTTATGTGGATAATGCATAGCAATCCACAGGGCATCCTTAGACTTCTGGTGGTCTCTATCCATGATGGGATCATGTAAAGGGGTGCTGAGCTTTCCACCTCTGTTCCATGTTGGCTGCTACTGTAACAAAGCCATTGAAGCCCTGTTGAGCTGTGTGAAAGCCAAAGGAAAGCACTTGTGCACTTTTTGCCAGGTGGGAGATGGTTGAGGTCCAAGCCGAGCTGATTGATAGATTCAGCAGAGCCTGGATGCTCGATAGAAAGATTGAACCAACATTACTTCTGTCAAGGTAAGTTATTAGTTGGTTCAATGGCAACAAAAACTTTAAGACATCATTAATCGATACCTTAGTAATTGTTAGATTAATTACTGTCTGTCATCATCTTCTAAAGTCCTTTCCAGAGTTCATACTTTATGAAAGTTATCTAGCTGCCTCGCTAGAAGCCTGTAGGCAATATTCTCAATTTTTAATTTCACAAACGAGGAAGCAACCCTCCCTTTGAATAAAAGCACTCTTATAGTTTCCGAGAGAACTTTGTTTTCCATGGGATTTTTTTTTTTTAAGTTTCACAACATGGTGACCTAAAAGATGGGGTGGGAGATAAACTATCGGGTTCTGATATCTGTAGGTGAAGAAGAAAGAGCCACTGTGCCTTTGTGAATAAAGCAGAGGGCAAAGACTCACAGGGAATATATGTCACAGAAAGGCTCAGAGGGCAGGTTGGACTGTGGCCCAGAGGACCTTCTTCACTGCAACACCCCACCACAGCATTGAAAGGGAAGAGCAGACCAGCAGTCAACATCATTATGTCCTAGTCAAGGTCACATTACTATGAGGGTTTTGATTAATGCATAAAACGCAATCAAATTAGCTGAGTCGGCACCCGGCTCTGATGTTCGTTAAAGAAGCTGCCATGCTCATTAGATGGAAGCAAGCCACCTAAAAGGTCAAAGCTAATTCCGAAAGCCCCGCTAAGACTCAGGGTGGCAAAGCAGGGTGAACCTGGCATGACAAAGAAAGAGACAGATGCCTCGGCACTCGAGCACTTCTGCTGGACTCTGTCACCACGGTTTTCAATATGCAGCACTCATCAGTGGCATTTATCCCAGTGCCAGCACCTACAAAAGGATTCTATCCTCACCAGGTGGAGACCTCAGCATCACTTATTTGCTTAAGGATACTTAGGCTATGACTGAGCTCAGAGCTAAACTCAGCTAACAAAATATAATTTGAGAAAATATAATTTGAAATGCTTGCAAAAGTAAAAAATACTCATATTCTGATTGTCCTTAACTTTAAAAGTAAAAATAAGCAGGGTATCAGCGGAGCTCCTTTGTTTTTAGCTTGACTACACATTACACTTACGCATAGCTGTAACTATGGACAGAGCAGATGAAGAAATTAGTCAAAACTGCTGTTAGTACTAAACTCACAGACAGGTGGGAAATCATATTTTGCAGGATTTCCATTAAGCATTGATCAGCAGACACCAGGCTTGGAATAATAAACTGTAAGGAACAAACTGATATGGTAAGGTTTTTACTGGAACAAATGCAAGAAAATTGCTGAATTAATGCTGACCTTTGTAAAATAATAAAGCCACAAAACCATAGAACAAAGATTATAGCAATAATTTTTAATGACCACTGAGAGCACTTCCCCCTGTTGTATTTCATGAGTAAGATACAGTATGACAGTATGGATGAAGAGATTTGCCAGCCAGGCACTCCATATGGACCTGTTTTACCTGTGTCTGAAAGCACTGGAAAATGTTGGTTTTTTAGCAAGCATCTGCCATATTCTGATCTAGGTGTCACCACTTTTGAGTATTTTGGTCGAAAGGGGACAGGCACTCCAATCTTTTTTAAAATGTCTAAACAACATGTGAGAAAATAAATTGGATATATATCCTAGGAGAAAAGGGACTAACCCAGGCAATGGAGAGACAGGTGTGCAGGGATTCCTTACTTAAACCATATTTATCCGGTCTATCTGGTGACAGTTTATTCTATGAAAATGAAGTTATGTCAGTTCTAAGTTTATACAGCCAAATGATACTGCTTGAGAGACACAGATTGAAACAAGAAATCATTTTGAAGCAGTACATTGAAACACGCCAGTCTAAAAAACTAGAGCCAGTATATTCTGAAGTCACCTGTATTTCAAAATGAAGTTTTAAAATGCCATTGAAATGCTTCCCTTTTCCTTTCAGCTTACTGTCAGTCCCCAGTGGAAAACAATATGCAGTCGCATAAACTTCTTCAGCCCTGATATGAAGTTGGGGTTAAACATTCCCACAAGTTCACTGCAAAGGCAGGAATGTGCTGCAGTCCACAGACTTAAGCCCTAAAAGAAATTTGGCTGTGGCAAAATTAACACAAAGCTGAAACCTTCTCTGTCCTTAATAAAATCATTGAGATCAAACTCTTCTTACTGCATCTATTTTAACAAAACAGTAAACAAAGAAATGTAGGTTATTAAATAGAAAACTGTCCCTGCTCATTTTTCAGTTTGCAGTGGCTAAGGAGGACAGGTTTAATATTACAGCTTCCAGTTCTTCAGACACATTTCTACTGCACCTCCACATGAACACTGCAGGGGGGAGGGGGACCATCGTCCTCATTTTGCTATTAAAATGCTAATAATCTGGAAGTCTTTTTCTGATTCATCCAGTCCTCCCAAGATTGCTTTGCTTAAATTGGAAACATAGCCAAGTAATGTCACCAGCTGAGCCATTCACAAAGAAATAGCTCTGTGGCTCTAGAAGCCTGTCGCTTTATATGGTGACAAGTCACATATCCCTTTTTCCAAAGCAGCTTTGTTTGCATGAATGTGCGTGACTGCATGCATATATATATTTCATATAAATATATACATATGTATATATGTTTCAGAAAAGAGGCAGTATCAGGAGGAATAAGATTATAGTTTTGTGGGCAAAAATCAGAGTTCTTCCTACCCTTTGTTCACCATAGCAACTCTCTCACACACACACACAGGCAGAGCAAGAGGAAAAAGAAATGCTCCTACATAATTTTCAACCAGGCCTTCTCCAACAACAAAAGCAAAGCTTTTATCTTTTAGACAGGGATAAAATACTATTCTAGCAATTCATTGCATAGGCATGCATGAACTTGTCAAAGCAAGTACACATTTTCATTCCCCTGCCTAAGAATTTAGTACAGCCTATTAGGAAATGCCTGGGTACTTCCAACACAAACATTTCTGTGTCTTGTAATAGTTGTCCTGCTAACAGCTTCCTACTTCCTAACTTCCTAGGACAGTGAGATCTTCCTACTTAGCACAGCACTACGTGTGCATTCATACATACACAGACAGACATGTTACTTACCAATTCATACTTTAGTATTCCAGCAAATCTAAAACTGAGGCAGAGAACAACAGGATAGCTTATCACGTTTTAGTGACCATGACACGTCTTTTGGCAGTACCTAAAGAGCTGACATGGTAGCATCAGGATCACGCTTTGCAAGATGCTGTACAAATACATATAGGATATACGTAAATCAATTATACATTTCCAGTTTCTTCCTGAAGACCCCAGAGCTTGAGGATATGAACAATTCCTGCCAAGGTCACATGAAAAAAATCCGCTGGCATCATCAAGCCCAAATTAAGCAAAAAATGTCTGCGGTTTACAAACAGGTCACTGTAACACAGGGAGGTTAAAGGACCCGCTCCCGGACACGCAAAAAGTTGCTTTCAGAGAGGCTTGAACATAAATCTCCCATGTCCCCCTTGACGTCTTAAATGCGACCTATTTGCCCTCAGACAGGAACATACATTGCTCTGTCTGCTACTTTTCTTTGTGTCTCTTTTTTCCTTTTTCTAGAGGGAGCACCTCCATTCTCTGAAATACGCTACTAGTATTATGGAAAAAAATAATGTAACAGTCACCCTCAATCAAAGCCTAATGTCAGAGATATTCTTTTGCAACAGCTACACCTGTAATATTTTGAGTACCTGCAGACAGTTGTAGCTAGGCTATGACAGAAGTTATAACACAACTTCTTCTGTAGAAGGGATCTGATTTGCCATAGTTTTTCCCCAGTTTTAAATGGAAGCTCCACTGATTTGGGTAACAACTGAGCATGCCAGTCATCAAATAAAGTCATTAAGAAAAGGCACATCTAAATGGCCTTTTCGGACAAAAAAAAAAAAGAGCATAATTTGTTTTCCTCCTTGTGTCACCTCCTTCCAGCCATTTTCAGTGTGTGCCCCTGGTGGCCTAAGGAGACGTCACTGGTGAGGATGGAGAGAAAGCGATGTGACACTGAGCACATCTCATCACTTTAAAAAAACCAGCTTTTTCTACAACCAGGGAGGTTGAGGTTGTGGGAGAGATGTAGATCCCTACTTAATGAGCCTCTTGTCACCACAAGAAGAGCACTGGTAGCTCACTGCTGTGCAGCAGGTTACAAGAGGACTTTGTAGAGCCAGTACTGTTAAAGTATTTCCCTATTTTATATTGCCTACTGTGGGCATCTTTGAGCTGCTGATCTACCTGTTATTTCTCCCTCACACACTAAGCGTGCCAGCTTGCCAAGCAAGGCAAGTCACTCTTACAGACTGGAGAATATTGCCTTCCTGCTGCTGTCGTAGCACTCAGTAGAGCCTGCATTTGCAGAAGAATGATTGATGACAATAGAAACACATTTTCTTCGGGTTTCAAGGTCACGAGACAAGTCTAGCTGGCATGCAAATAGCTGAAGCCAAAGAAGGACCATTTCTATTTTGATGCACACACACTAAGTGCTGGTCTCTGCAGCTGCAGCTCTGTGACCATGAGTTCCCAAACTGTGCATGCAGTGGGATCTCAGGTGCATCTACCCAAATAGCGTTCCCACACTGGGCTGCAGATAGACCCTCAGAGAATCAGCTGATGTTCCTCTCCACTAGCTGCATGCTGAATCTTTTGTTTTCTCCCCTAAATGAGTGCTTAGAATTTTTTCTCCCCACACTCCCCCATCTTTGATTCAACACCATGTTAAATTGCCCTGGATGTTACCTCTTGCACTTTTTGAAAACACATCTCTGCTCAGTAGGAGGCTGAAAGGGATTGGTAAATAAGAGACATTGCCACCATGCCAGGAAAAGCGCTGCTGTACTCAATACCCTCACACGCGTCACTTGTGTGTATGGTGTTGTTCATGCTCTTGCTTGTACAACATGGTGATTGAGCATTTCCTCTGAGTGAATGTGTGCATACCCTCTTTACTGAGCCATCCATGGATGCACAAGGTCCTTGAGGACGTAAATTCATTTTCCTGTCTTTTTAGCAGAGTGGCTGATTTCGGTGTCATTAGCTGATCCACACTGAAACCTCCTTGAGCCATTCATTGAGGCAAATGTCTAAGAAGGTGAAACTAATGTTTCTCATTCCCATCTAGGCTGAACCAGTTCATTTACTCAAGTCAGACATATTAAGAACAGTAGTCTACTTCATAGCCAAGATTTCTGGAAAGAGGTGGCCGAGGGGCACTCAGCAAAATCAGCATTGATTTTTCAGCACTGCTTGGAACGCATCCAGATCTCACGGGGCCAGAATAAAATAAATACAGGAAACAGGCCTAAAAATTGTTAAAAGGAATAGTATGTACGGGACTGTCAGTTAAAATTAGTTTGGGCAGGTGAGAGGAAATGGGTTAGTAAGGAATAAAAGGCTGCAATAATTAACTTCAATTAACATGGGTTTATGAGGGCAAAAGACCCTGTCAAGTTAATGTAATACTAATTTGGAAAAGTCCTAAGGTTGCTGCCACAAAGATTGCATTCTGCTCTGACTTGGGACCACAAGGAACTTCAATCACTAAGTTTGGAACCAGATGAACAAATTGAAAGGATTTTAAAGGAATTGATTGACAAGTCATGATTTTGGGGGAAACCTCCAGCAGACAGGAAGATATTGCTAGTGGATATGCATACTCACTTGCAATTCTTAGATACTCTGAACACAGGAGCAAAGTTTCAATGAAAAACTTCCTCCTGCTTTTGTCTCCAGCCAGGCTGGAGTGTCATCTTGTGCAACTAAACCTGTCAGCCTGAAACATCCAGCTTGCTTTCTCTGCCAAAGAGGTTATGATAAACTGGAAAACAACTGGAACATCTGCAGACTGCTGCTGTCCTAGCAGACCTCCCTATGCTATTCATTTCTGACTATTCTTAATAATTTATCTCTATGTCTTGGGTTTGATTAATACTAATTGACTGTCAAAAATGCAGCCAAATGCCCAGTGCTCTCTATGTTGTCCTTAACAGGAACGTGGTGTATAAAAAGGAGTTTGGTTCAATGAGCTCCAGCCTTGCCTCCACCTAAAACATCCGTCTCTCAGCTCCATGGGGTGGGCAGGGTCGCTGTAGCCAGGATGCCAGGACCATAGCATGGCAGCTATTGCTGTCCTCCATGCATACCTGCAAACTGAATTCATAGTGAGATCCAATGTTTGTGTGCCTTATTCTCAAGCCTCACATTGCTCAGCACCCTCAGTGCTCCCACAGTGACTTGGCCTTTGCCACTGCTTAGTTATTTTCCACAGCTGCCATCAATAAACAGTGATTGAGGCCTCTAAAATGCCCTGAAGGTTCTGCTTTCGGTCAAATTCAACTGGGCTCACTTTAAATTGCCATATCTATGAAAAATACTATTTTTGTGCTGCAAACAGCTGGAACAAGTACAATTGAATTTACATAAGGACTGGGTTTGTTTCTGAGCTGATGACTCATGTTCTTCTCTATTTCTGATTAAATATTATCCTTGTAAATGGCATACACATTTTTTCGTATTTAATTGTCATGGCTGAAGGGATTTAATCTATGCACCAATTCAATAAAATGTTATCATCAGCCAGCCACACGAAATGCAATCAGAGTGCCATTGCACACATGGCTATGAGACACAGATATGTACTCTTGCTTTCAGGGGAAGGCATTGAAGATGGGAGGTTTTTTACTCAAAGACAAAGAAGCAACTAAAAAAAAAAAATCAAACTGATGCTGCATTCACAGAGCCAGATGTCTTACACACAAACTAAAGTCACAAGCAGTGAAGGAGCAATCCCAGTACACTGTGATATTTAATTGATGCAAGTTTGATGTTCAAAAAATCAGCGGGCAATTCCCACACATACATGTTCACCAACAGGAGGAAAAGCAGCTGGGGTGCTAATGGCATTATCCCAATCCTTCTGAAGGCAATGAAAGTTATTTTCAGGCCCATCTCTGGGAATAGCCTCATGTCAAAAAACAAAGGTTTTGAGGTGCTCAGGCCTGGATTTTTTGGCTGTTTAATTCACACCAGTGAGGCCAGGTATCCAAAAGAGCTCAGCTCCTGCTAATGTAATTCTGACAGATTTTTTTCAAGTGCTTCTCTATTGGTATGCATTATGCTAAGAGGTGCTGAAGATTTGGCAACGGTTTGTTGTTGAAGCCTGTTAGGTTTAGAAGTGACACCATTACTGATTCCTTGCAGGAAGGGCATTTTCTTTGGCTATGGTATCTGTTCAAGTCCCTGAGAAGGTTTTGAGCTGACCAGGCTGTTTGTACTGAGGAATCCCACTGCCCTGCTGACTGCCTTGGGAACATCAGCATATCTGCAACATGGGTTACGAATAAGTTGCCCATAGAAAAACCTCCCACCACTCATTTTCATTGTTTGTGGGAAACTCTGCAAGCTGATGGAAGAAGACAGGCCATTGCCTCTGCATGAAAACAAGTGAGAGTACATTCCTCCCCAAAACATCTAGCGTCCAAATGAGATCAGATTGTTCAGACTCCCATATGGAGGGGCCCAGGATTTGCAATTGCAATGCATCAGGAGATAATCATGAGTTAATATAGAGCAACGGTAATGAACAATAAAGGATGCTTTATATAGTTTTATAATCATCATACGGCACCATTATTCCCAAATGCACATATAAATCTGCCAAAGGAGGCAGCTCTACAACACAGACACTTTTATATGTATTTTAAAAATGAGATAAAAGTCATATCAATCCTTGGCAGAGCTAATTTAGCATCACACAACATTTTTCATAATACCAGTACCATTCAACTAGATGCCCACTGCACTGTCAGCCCGTGGCAGTTTATTGCAGGCTGAGGACAACTGGCACACTGTCCAGACAGGGGCTTTGCAGGCAAGCATAAAGCACTTCTGGAGTGAAGTAGGGAACCCAAAATTTTCCCTATGTGCCATGGAGCCTGCTAAAGAAAGCTAATGGAGGTTCAGACACTACCGAGATTTCCAGTGTGGTCTGCATAAAGGCCTCATAAATCCAGACAACTCTTAAGTAATGCAGTGTAAGCTGGGATGCAGCCCCAGTGGCAAAAGGGGACAATACTGCAAAGGGACTGGTTCCCACCTAGTGACGTGCTTATGATACAATCCAGCACACATAGCAGGACTGTTGATCACACATGCTTGGCATAAATCAGACCTGGAACGTTTTTCCCAGCCCAAGTTTTCAGAAATTGTAACACGAGTGCTCAATATCCTAGAGCTGAGGGCTTGAGTTTCCCAAATTAGGCTGCAGAGAGGTGGTTGAAAATTTACTTACCTACTTCTGAAAAACTGGACTTTCAGACTCACAGGCTCACCCACAAAGGTCTGAGATATTTAGGCTTTTGCATGCCTTAGTATTTTACATTTCTGTGTTTCACGTAGGCTACAATATCATCTATATGGAAAGTATTGAATCAATTTTCCCTTGTGCACATCTGAAAGTGAAGGTGTGCACAGCATAAACGGTGTGTACCTGACACAAAGCGTGGCATCAAACTTGCAAAGGTTGCTGTGGATTTTACCCTTCCAAGTTACACCCTTCCTGACTGTCAGTGCAATCACAACCATTAATCAACTTCTGCAGGCTCCCAGCTGAACCCTCATTTCTGACTTTCCAGAGAGGTCCCTATTTATTTTTCAGGATTATTTGCAAACATTGCTGTCTGCTGCTTAAACACACAAGGTACATCTGACTAAATATTTTCACTCCTTGGTTTGTGACCTAAGACAGAAATCTGAGGCTATTTTAAGCAATGCTTTAATAGTTGTATGTATTCAGTGAGCTGAGCAATCTTCAGAAGGGCAATAGAAATGCAGAACTGGAAGAAACCAAGACCAGCTTCAAAAATGGAGAACAAAAACCAAAGTCCCTGCTAGTATTGCTGCAGGCAATCCAAAAGGCATGTCTGAGCTGCTTCTAATCATATCAGCCCTACTCCCCAGCAGGAGGTGAGGGAGGAAGCGTGACACTAAACTGACAAACATACCTTTTATTTCACATCAGCCAGACTACCATGCTGAGAGACGTGATTCAGGCTTTTCGTAGGAAAACTCACTCTGGCCTATTGGGAGTATCGTTTTAGCAACCAATCAGTATGATCCCAATTAGAGAGAAGTCAAAGCCAGCGACAAGCCCCTCAACAAGGGCTGGATCCCGCACCACAGCCTGCAAACACACCTTCCTCTACCATTACTGTCCCTCCTGGCAATGTGTCCCGCTCCAAAGCCACCTGCTCGCATGTGCTGCTTCGCCAAGCAATGTGTCCTGTGCCACAGCACTGGTGGGAAGGATGTGACCTCAGTGCTGCGTGGAGCAAAAGGAGACTCTGGAGAAGGGTCTCAGACGTGTGCACTCCCGAGTCTGCTTACGGTAAGTGGTTATATTCAACTATGAATACATCAAAAATAATTTTAATTTAAAACAGACAAATTTGCAGTGGCTCAGCAAGTGAGAGCATACGCAAGCCAAGTGGCCCAAGTCCAGATTAAGAAAGACTACATGTTGCATGGAGATATCCGAGCTACCATGGCACCCTGCAGCTGGAAAGGACACTTTCCAGTAAGAGACACCTTGCTGTGACTTTTAATCACTGCGTACATTAACTACTTCACTTTTACAAGACAAAAGGGCGCTGCGTAGAGACGGACTAAGTTGACCACTTGATCATTTAATTGCCCTTGTTTAATTATTACAGTTTGAATCACAGAGGTATTGATTTCTCAGAAAGAACCTCCAGACCTTTCACTGAGCTCTGCCTCAAAGTGAACTAACAAGTGTTGGCGAATGAAGTCTGCAATATAAATAATTTAAAGCAATGTATCATCCATGGACTACATTAAAGAAGAGTATAGGTAAAACATTAATATAAGCCATGGCAGTATCAGTGAAGAGGACAAGCTGTCAATCCTTGATTTTCCTAGGAGTAAACTTTAGGGGGTTTCTTCAATGGCCCAACTCCAAATGCCAGAATCTCAATTTTTGTTAAAAATAAGATTCTTAGGACTCCGGGAATGAAAATTATAAAAAGATGCCATCAAAATTCAAACAAGTTAAAAAAAAAAACAAACCAAAAAAACCCCAGCAAAATTAAAATAAGACATCCAAAGACAGAGAAAATTATTCTGAAAAACAAAGATTGCTATGCCAAAGCTATGATTTTTCAGTCCATTTCTGAGCACTTGAGATCAGCAGGGTGAGAACTTAATTATAAAGGAAATCCAGTACCTTCCAAGTTCATCACTTGCTCAAGAAGCCAAAGTCCAAACAAATTTAGCAGAATGGATGAGAAGGGGCAGGATTTTGAGAATACAGCAGTGAAATGGTAATAAATCCTTTCTTTGTGTTATTTTGTAAAGATTCGTAGTACTATTAAAAATAACTTTATTTTACCAAAGGACTCAGTGGCAGAATTTTTGCATGCCAACCTAAATTACAGCCTGTCAGCAGAAGCAAAAACCTTAAAACAGGAAGAGACGTTGTCGCAACCTGTGGCAGTGGGAAGTATCCAAGATGGTTTAATACGGTAACATAGGTGGTGCCCTGCACCCTTCTAGTCAAAATCAGTGGGCCTGAAGTTTAGTGATCTGCCCAGAAAGCAGCATAAATGGCAACACTTATCAGCACTGTGGTTTCTAGTGAGTGCTGCTAACACCATGGATGGCAGGTCTTCAGCACATGTAGTCCAGCAGAGCTTTGCAGCCCTTGAGAGTGATGCAACAGGAAGAGGATTGTGCAAGGCCGTGGTACAAGCCCTAAAGCCCACAGAGCTATGCGATTTTTGAAAAACACTAACTCTTGGCAGAGAGCCAGTTTCCTTTTAAGGTGCCAGTTCTCCTTATGGCAAAGCAATATTTGACAATGTTAAATGAACGACACCTGAGAGTTCAAAAACAGGGAGAAATATTTCTGAAAACCAAAAGTTTTGGGGTTTGCAGTTGTTGGGTTTTTCTGCGTTTTCTCATCTCCACATTTTGAGACAAAAACCTCAGAATTTTTCTGCTTAATGTGAAAACAGTGTATTTTGGAGCATATTTCCTTCAGCAGAACTCATTCTCTGCATAACTGTGTAACATTCCAGCTCTTTGGATCTGCAGACCCAAAACTGAGGAGCAAGCAGTGATATTTATGCAAGGTTGTAGACACATTTAATGGAAAGGAATTTTATGGTTCCCTGGGTTGCCACATATTTGTGGGGAAAATCACTTTCGCCTTGATCTGAACTAACTCCCAGGTGACTTCAAGCAGGAACTAAAAGACCCCTAAACGTTTTGTGGATTAATGTTTTCCCACCTCTGTAAAACAGGTTCCTGTCAGTTTGGCAGGGTGGGAGGCTAAGATACAAGTGGAAGAGGGAATTGTATCAATACCTCAGAGTAAATCAGTCCCTCCTACATCTATTACTACTAACCCTCTTAGCCCAGGCCAGCCCAAAATTTTAACTCATGCCACAGGGAAAATTTATCAGCTTGAGTTCCATGTTGCCTTCTCCATTTGCACATGGGACAACCACAGTGCTAAGAAGCTGTAATAAGGCCAGAAATTAAACCCTATTTTTCTGTTCTGAGCTAGGTATGCAAGGCAAGCACGTAGGCAGTGAAGAGAAGACATAGTGTCCGTGATGGGACAGGATAGGACCTGTTGCCTAAAGAGAATCAGGGGAAGTAGAAAGTAGGAGATCTGTTATGGAGTTAGGTCTCACGCAAACTTTAACATTTCAATATATACTCCTCTTACTTTAATGCCTGTTGAAAATTATGCATTCAGCGCTTTTGGAATAATTGTATTAACATACAAATTCCTTATAAGTAGCAACTGCTGTTGCAAAGGTTAAAAAATCAGGGGGGCTGGTTATTACTGACATTTAAACCACTGTGTATTTTAAAGGGATGTATTTTTTCATAGAAATTTGAGTAAGGACTCAGTGCAAAATATTCTCAACATACCTGTCCATAAGCTGGCACCTTTCAGCTCTCTTTGCTTCAGGCAGCAAGATGTAAACAAGCAATTCAAAGAGCTCTTTCACTTGTCTTCCAGTACTTTTTTCCAGGTGTCTAAGCATCTTCCATCATTACAGGTGGCAAATGATTGCATCCATGATAATTAGAATCAACTTGTTGTTATTATTATTATCAATTGCTATAATCAACACAAATCGGAAGCTTTCCTTCCTGTTGCTCCGCTGCAGCTTTGCTAAGGAAACGTGCAACACACAGCACCTCATGCAGTAACTCAACAAGAAATGCAGTCTGGTAAGGCCCCTGGCACAACGTTTTACTGCTGACCTGCTCACAGGCATGTAACAGGTACTTAGTGTTAAGGCCGAGCAGTGCTTAAAACGTTGTTTTTTAGGTCTCTCCACATCAAACAAATTCAAGTGATCCATATATAATCAATGGAAAAAACTTGGAGATATACAAGGAGCTACGCTTTTGGTTTCGTCTTGGTCATATAAAAAGGAAGCTCGTGGCATAAAGGAAATGACCAAGGAAATTACATTCAGGAAGAATAAAAGTTGTTTGATGCAAAGATTTAGTTGTATTTGGAGCATGAAGAATAAACTGAAAAAGGTGGATTCGGAGAACCATGACAGATACATGTATATACAGATGTGAATGGCTGGATGTGTTTATTCTTGTATTTATTTGAAATGGTTATCTTCAATGGAAATAAAAGGATGCAGTCCAGTCCACGAAACTGGAACTGATTTTGCAGAAATTAGATGAAAAAGACTAAAAAACATAAATAGGTACTCATTCAAGACGAAAAAACATCCAACAGATAGAGAAGATTCAATATAATAATGCAAATCATTAACAGAAGGGTGAAACAATGTAGATACACATTTTATCTATATTCTACTATATAATATTGTATTCTATATCTGTGTATTTATAGAGCTAAATGAGAGTCAAACTTCATTAGGATGTTCTATGTAGTAAACCTCAAAAATCTGGATCCTAAAAGATTCTTAACTGCTCTGTCTTTAGAAATTAAACAGTGAAGGTGACAAAAATATTTGAGGCCTGCAACGTTCCTCCTGCATCCTTCTCTTTTAGCTCCTAAAAACAAAATAACTTATTTTATGGGACTTTGGCCACAAGAGTAATGAAATTACTAAGACTCTTCCCAAATAATATCTATCTTCCCCACAGTTCTCCACTGACAGCTACCCATATCAAAAATAAAGACTCCCAGACAGAGCCATAAGGAAAGCCATTTAAATTTTTAAAATTTGATCTTTTGGCACTTCACTATCCCCACTCAAATTTCATTCATCCATCCATAATTGTAAGACTTGTCCACATAATGTGTCTCACATTTGGACCCTGACAGACTGAGGGACATGCCTGAGAGCGAAGCATCAGTGGTGCAGGTGGCCCTTTGTAGGTAGCGACGGCTGTGTCTTGACTGCTAATTTCAATTTTACAGCCTGCAACTGAATCCCAGAACGGTCCTGTTTTCTTTTCTCTTTAGTAAGAAGGAAAACCACACATGTTACTGCTAGAAGCAAGCCAGGCAGTGCACAGTGTGCAGCAGGTACTTGGCAGTGAGGCGACTGAGCTATCACATGGGAGACAACTTTTATGCTCTTTTGGAGTGAGTGAGGATTGTGCCAAGCCCTAATGTTCCATACAAAGGAAATGAAATCACTCAACATATTTTACAGCTCACGGAAAAATGTTGCTTCATTTTTCCTCAAATGAGGTGTTTAGCTCTGTTAACTGGACATTTTTAGATTTATTACCACGTCAAGTCCAAGAGCGCGACCAGTTTAACTCTCAATACAGACAAAATGCTGTTTGGAAGGACAGAGAGTAATGCACACATTTGAAGCAGGCAGGAATTTTTTAAAAATGCATTAACAACTCCGATACAGTTGAGCCAGTAAGGCACATTAGGAGAATGCAATTGTCTTGATAGTTCGGAGGGAGACACTAGATTAGAAAACATCATTCCAGTTTAGAAACCTACACATAGTTATGCGTAGGAAGGCTAATATACAGAGAAGAACGTAATGCTACAATGCTACACCTCCTGCTTCTTGCCTGAGAGCAAGCAAAAGTGTTTGAGGCCCAATGCAATTTGGACTTCCACATGGTGTTTTCAAAGGTTGCTTGGGCTCTATATTTAATGGGATTTAAATCTCCAAGTGCACTGCATTTCCTTAGCTGTGCTAGAATCGTTTATGTTCTAAATGCTTCAAGTTCAGAGTCCAATGTCCCTAACTCTGGCTGAGCAACCCCTAACACCACCATTCCTATGAATTTCACTGTAATCATTCACAGAGTGATATTGAATACCCAAAACTGGATCCTGCTTGCCTCCTCATCCATCTGAAGGGCAAGGAAAAAAGAAAAAGAGAGTTTACTACAATCATAGAGTCATTAGGGGTAAAAAATACCTGTAATATCATTGAGCCCAACCACTAACTCAGCACCACCATGGTCGCCACTAAACCGTGGCCCTGAGTGCCACATCTGCATGTCTTTTAAATACCTCCAGAGATGGTAATTCTACTGCTTCCCTGGGCAGCCTGTTCCAATGCCTGACCACCCTTTCCTTGAAGAATTTTCCTAATATCCAATCTAAATTTATGCTGGTGGAACTTGAGGTCATTTCCTCTCATCTTGTCTCCTGTTACCTGGGAGAAGATATGGACCCCTACCTGGCTACATTCTCTTTTCAGGTGGTTGTAGAGAGCAATAAGGTTGCTCCTTTTCTCCAGGCTAAATAACGCCAGCTCCCTCAGCCAGTTCTCATAGGACTTGTGCTTGAAACGCTTCACCAGCTCTGTTGCCCTTCTCTGGACTCGCTCCAGCACCTCAATGTCTTTCTTGTAGTGAGCAGCCCAGAACTGAACACAGGATTTGAGGTGTGGCCTCACCAGTGCCACGCACAGGGGGACAATCCCTCCCCTGGTCCTGCTGGCCACACTATTTCTGATACAGGCCGGGATACAACTGGCCATGGATGCATTGCCATACGGGCACACTGCTGGCTCACGTTCAGACAGCAGTCAACCACCAAGTCCTTTTCTACCAGGCAGCTTTCCAGCCACTCTTTCCTTATCATGTAGCAATGCTCGGGGTTGTTGTGACCCAAGAGCAGGACGCAGCACTCTGCCTTGTTGAACCTCATCCAATTGGTCTCGGCCCATGAATCCAGCCTGTCCAGATCTCTCTGCAGAGCCTTCCTATGCTCCAGGAGACCAACATTCCCACACAACCTGGTGTTGTCTGTGAACTGACTGGGAGATCACCCGATCTCCTTGTTCCAATCATTGATAAAGATACTGAACAGGGCTGACCCCAATCCTGAGCCCTGGGGAAGCCCACTAGTGATTATCTGCCAGCTGGATGTAACTCCATTCACCAACCCCCTCTGGGCCCTGCCATCCAGCCAGTTTTTTACCCAGCGAACAATGCACCTGTCCAAGCCGTGACCAGACAGTTTCTCCAGGAAAATGCTATGTGAAACAGGGTCAAAGGCTCAACTGAAGCCTAGGCAGACAGCATTCATAGCTTTTCCCTCATCCAGCAAATGGATAACCTCGCCATAGAAGCAGAACAAGTTGGTCAAGCAGGACCTGCCTTTCCTAAACTCATGCTGGCTGGGCCTGATCGTCTGGTTGTCCTATATATGCTGTGTGATGGCACTCCAGATGATCTTCTCCATAATACCAATATATAATGTAATATCTCTTGAGTAAAGTGTCCCATAATAAACTTTTACTATCTGTTATAGCATCAGTGAGTGCTGTGTCAAGCACCTCTATTACCATAGTAACACTGGGATACAGTAGGGGACTATGCTGTATTAAAAAAACAAATGAAACAACAAGCTGTAGCTGAAGATTAGAATGTGGAGGGGCTGATTTCATGCTTAAGGGCACAAAAGGAGAAGTTGCTGTACTGCTGGGCAAGCAGGAGCAAAGGAGACAAAAGAACCCAGACCGGACAGCACAAAGGACAGTCTCAATCCCACTTACCACGTGGATCTGCAAGCCAATTTCTGCCTAAGGAACCCATAATCAGCAGCAAAAGTCTCCAATGCTTTACAGCCCAGTGATACAAAATCCACAGCAGATCTTGTGCTAATGCAGAGCATCAATGCGTTCTGCGCTTACTGGGCTAATATTTATTTATGCATAAACAGATGCCAGGTCTGAAATGCTCATGGTGTGGCATTTAATTCAAGAAGCAATGGGAATGACCCTGCTTTTATGAACGGCTGTGAAATCATGATGTTGCGGGACTCAGGTGCTTTGCACCCCCTGAAGTGTTTTGCAAAAGGCTCAGAGAGCAGATGCTAGGCTGCTAACCAACCCAAAAAGCAAACAACGCCGAGCGTGGGGAGGGGGCAATCAGGACTAATGAAACCCTATGAATGTGCTTGATGGTTTCCACAGCCAGGGCATCCTTCTGAGTGACAAATAATTCATCTTTTACCAGCTCCTATTGCCAAAAGATCAGTCTCCTGGCTGTTTTCAGTGAAACCTACATAATCCAAAGTATTTTCAAACAGGAAGCCAGATGTGATGGGGCCTGCCCCAGCCTGTGACAGGGACACAGGGGTTAATTATGATTGATGGCATATCACTCTTCATAAAGCACCCACTTGTCACATCAGGTGTTTTTACTGTCATTTATGGAGGGATGCTGGAGATGCCAGCAAGCAATGTCTGGGGTCAAGGAGAAAGGGACAGTGGTATGAAATAGCCAATTAAGTTTCCCCTGCTTGCCAGGAGGAGGAACTAGAAATACACATTAAGCAAAACTCATAGACTGATATTTTTTTGTTGTACTTTCATGCTGTCTGTGGTCCCACGGCGCTGCTCATATTGAGGAGCTCATATTGAGATTATTGAGGAAGATCAAGATGAAGAGGTGGTTCCAGGTTAAGCTGTAGCTCATCGTGGATGAGGTTGGGAGAGGGACACAGAACCATGTGTCTGCTGTGGGCTGCTGAGGGACACACGACTACAACCATTGCTGTAAAACCAGCAGCATTTCAGACATGACTTTGCCACACAATTACCATTGCTTCTCTAGGGGCTGCATGCTTCCTAATGCATCTTTGTAAGAGAAAATTCTAGGAAGTTCAAGTATATGGGAATTAGTCTGAAAACACACTTGGGCCCTTGGGATTTTTGTCACTTCTATCCAGTAATGGATATATGTGGCATGTGCACACACACGCAGAGAAACACAGATACCCTGTGTTCAAGTGTTGGCTTGTTTAAGGTGGAAGGAAGGCCTCGACTTAGTATTTCACAAAACAAAGAAAACAAGATGCAAGCCTCTCATGCTTAAAATATGCTTACTGCCACATGGTGGGCTTTAGCTGTTTTCTTTTGCATATTAATCCCTTCTACAGCAGCTTTCAAAGAGGACACATCTAAGACACTGACATGAGCTAGCACTGCTTTTCTGGAACCTAGTAAAAATATGAGCAAGAAGTGAGCTGGAGAGCCAAGGAGGAAGGACGAGGCACTGTTCTCTGCTTTAACTATTCATGGTTGTGTAGCACTTCTGAATTGGGTATAACTTCGCATATGACAGCCATAGCCATCGTCTTCTGTGAGTAACAAATATGAATCAATGTTAAATGAACTATTGTCCTGCACTTTATCTATTTTATGAGTTAGACCAACTTATTGTATTTTAATGAAAAATCAAGATAATAAAGCTCATAAATTCATAAAGGGAATAGGATCTGCTGAGCCTCGTATTGAACGAGCTGGGTAATTTCATGTGTGGGGTTATTTATCCTCCTGTTCAAGTAATCTTTTTTCTTCTTTCTCCTATTTAAACTAATCAGAGTCATTTCAGGGAAGGAACAAGGTAAAAAGGAGGAGTCCTAAATTCATTTGTCTGGGGCTCTGAGCTCAATGCCAGAACAGAAGCAGCTATCAGACAGTCCAGAAAGCTTCTGCACACTATTTTGAAGTTTTTTGCCTGCCGTTAAGGATAAAGACAGCACAGCTGGAGAGCACCTTTCACTGTCTCCTACATGTCCTCAACTTGAATTAACCAGCTCACCATAGCAAATTCCATGTCCAGCAGTACGGGTGTGCAGAGCTGCTAAGGAGGCAAATTTGAGAGTGTGAGATTTGAATGGCACGTGCATTTGCACATGCACAGAGTCCTCAGAGGAGGTAGATCCTCAGAGTGTTCACCCAGATGAGAGTGGGCTCTGGAGAGTGCCTGATGCCTGTGCTGCAGGGAAACAGGGTGGTGCTGGATGGGTCCTGTCTCAAATTGTGGCTTGTCCAATTAACTTTTCAAGGCTTTTTATCCTAAGCTTGCAGCTGTGACATTTCTTCACAGAGAAACAATCAATTTTGAAACAAGGGAACATTTTTAGCAGATTGTGTATGTGTGAGAGTGAGTGAGTGAGTGTGTGTGTGTGCGCGTGTGTGTAAAAATAAACAACTTCCACATTAGTTGCAGAGAAGTGAACAAATGAATTACCCGCTGTTTTCAGCCAGTCATGAATAATTCAAATTCCCTTGAGTCGGTGGATCTAATTAGTAATCATCCAAACTATTCTTAAATTATCTAGTTTGGAGTTACTTGCATAGCAACGACATTCATTTCCGATAGTATTATTAATCCATTTGCCAGTGTGAGATTGCCAGGGCAGAGGCAGTGGGAAGCCATACCATCAGTTAATGTTATTAATGTTTCTTTAACAATTAACCTATCCGGTGTTCAGGGACAAACAGCATATGTCATGTAGAGATATTTTTAAAGCTCTGTGGATATGTGCCATACGTCCCGCTGATTCGGCCACCTTGAAACGCAAGGAGCTGTCATTAGCAGAGGCTTGACCCTGAATGTGCAAATTGCATAGGAGCCAAGAGAAAATATGAAATAATAGAGTTACCAAGATATCTTAGAAATAGCTGAGGTGCGAATCACTCCAAAAAGTGACTTTGCAAATGCAAGGCTCATTGCTGTGCTTTTGACTGTTTCCCACTTAGGTAATAAAGATCTGTAATTTGTTTTCTGTGCTGCTAATTTAAAGATTCCCAAATGCAACCCATCTCTGAAGCCCACACAAGAGGTCCTTTCCTACTTTGCCTATCCTGTGAGTCAACAATCAGTTCTTTTGAAAAGGAAAATGGCAGTTTAGCGTACCTCAAAAGACGGCACAGCTGAAGGGGGTCAGGAAGCTGTATATTTTCATTAAGTATAATTCAGTATATAATGAGTGTATCATGAGCTTTCCCTGTCCGTCAGGTATTCATAGTAAAATGCCTGTTCCAGGACTGATCTGTAACTGTGCAAGGTCAGGGTGAGACCTTTGTTTAAGGCAAGTAATCCCATAACTACTGCTGTGGGAGTTTCATCTCTTACTTAGAAACATCTGCTCCTGGTGCTTCTTACAGATGGGATACTGGGCTAGAGGAAGCTTACATCACATGAAAATGTGGTCCCAAACTTGACTATTTTTAAAGGCCCCTTTAAAGTTACTGATCCAACATTCCCTTCTAATATATCCTACTGGAGAGGCAGTGCCAGCTTGCAAAAGTTTGTCCCACAGATAAGGCCTGGTTGTCAGAGAAGCAGCATATGGGTCCCTGGGTATCTCATTGTCTCAGCCCAATTTCCTGGACAAACCAATTAAACAGCAGGAGGGTTGTGCTCGGGGCAGCTCCCAGCCCTACCTCTGTCCAGGGTGCAGCATGGGTGCCTAAGGAAGCCATTCTGACACGCTGGCTGCCACAGCTGCAAATAGAAGCAGCTCACTTCTACACATTTAATACTTTCTACATAATTTTAAAGGGAGTTAGCTCATTTTGAAACAAAATCTTGCTTTCTCAGTCACTTTGGGGGCTTCACTGGAATCTGATATTTGCAAGCATACTACGCAAAACACTTTTAAACCCACTAAAACCTAATATCCAAAAGACAAAGGAGAATTGAATTTCTACCAGCCCAGGAAAATCAAAGAGACCTGTCATTATTTAGAATTGTTTTCTGATTAGCACAATATGTTGTGCTGGAGCTGGCCATGTGGAAAAGTTCTGGATGATAAAATAGTATGGGAGAGAGCACAACATATTTTTTATTAAATAAAAAAGTAAATACATTGATGCCACCAAAGGAAAAGAATAAAGTTGTAACATATTTCCCAGACTTCAGCTAACAGCAGGAGTTTACAGTTTTTCTGCAGTGGCCAAGTATAATAAAATTGATCTGTTGACTATACAGATCCATAAAATAGTTTACACAGAGTTATAGTTATTGCCAGTTGGATAAGAAACAAAATTCTTCTGAAGGAAAGTGGCCTTATAAGCATCCTTTTTCCATTACACATCATGGCAACTGCAGGGTAAATGAGGTCCAGGTTTCCTCAGAATCTGGCACTTTGGATCATTCTGCATTTAAACAGTGCTCAAGGACCAAGTATAGGAAACTGGGTGAGCTGAAAAGGACTGAAAAATCCTTAGACATTCTTCTCCTCACAGTAAATACAGACTGTAGACCTTCCATGGGCATTGCACTTGCCCTGGCAGAGGAAATGGGTTTGTAGAGCACTTTGAAGACAAGTATAATTATTTTTTTTGTCAGGAGACGCAATGGGAGATGCTCTCTCCTAACCACAGGAAGTCAAACGGGCAGAGAACTGCAGGTGGAAACAGCTTAACCCAGCATTAGCACCAGTGTCCAAAACTAGCAGTGGTGTTCAGCCTCCAAGTCTTTGTGCTCAGTGTGAACCAAATGTTCTCTTCCTAACAGTGTCCTTCAGAAAAACCCCACCAGATCAAGCTTTCAACATTGTTACTTGTTATCATCAATTCAGGTCTACTATTTGGGACAAATTAATTAAATCCTAAAGAGAAATCTTTAAAAAGTCTCACTTAAAAAACGCATTAGTATCCAAACTTTGATGATATATGGTTCATAATCTTGATCCTGGAATCTGGATTTGCAGATGGAAACCCAAGAGAGCAGGCAATCAAGGAGCTTTTCTTATGAAATCTGGGAAAAAGGGATGTTGGGCACAGAAAAGGAGGGCTACCTTCTCTCAGGACTACAAATCCATCCCTATGACGGATCCTATCTCCATTCCACATGTAAGGTTAAAAGACCTGCAGAAGGCAAATGCAGAACAAGAAACTGAAACCAAAGCTCCAAAATGCCTGGCTAATGCCCTAACCACTGGAGTAGCCAATACATTACTGCACCCGTCTTTTCCCCAGCATTAGTCTCAGTGTGACTAAAGAAAATCAGTGTATAAAATATGCAAAAACATAATTCATTATTTCACAACGCAGTGTACACAAAATCCTCCCCAACGCACCAGCATTTAGTTTGAAATATGCCAAGGTTAATAGCTATAATGTAAAATCGTTATCTGCAGCAGAGTATTAATTAGAGGCCTCATGCACAATGCATTAACAATTTGCATGCGAAGAGCGCTGCGGTGGTTCTCTGCAGGAGGCTGGGAGCACGTTGTAGCCCTCGGAGAGCTGGAAGACTTCAGGGAAAGCCTCGCACTGAGCTATCTTGAAGTCCAAAGCAGGGCTCTAGGACAGTGCTGGACACTTCTCTCCTGTCCTGTGCAGTTTTTCTGGTCCTCACTGCGTTTCTAGTCAGACAAAATTCATTCATTTGCACTGCTCTTGGTGCAGGGGAGCCCTGCAGGCACGGGGGCTGTATCTCAGCTTGGGCCACCACAGGCACCTTTCTTCCAAATTGTGCCAGACACCTTCCAAAGCTCCTTGATATGAAACTGTTTTCTCTTGCAAGTGCTGTACATTTTTTGGGAGAGTTTTATTTTGATGCAGAAAAGGTCTGATTTTTTTAATGCTACTATTAACAATCAGCCAGACCTAAAGCCCCTCAAGCCCCAGACGCCACTTCCACAAGTCTGAGAGAAAGACAAAACCCAAAACTGCTGCCATTTTTGTGAATTTTAGAACTTTGGAGGGCCTCGCTCTCCCATGCACAACACTCAAATACTCAGCCTTGCCGGACAGCTCTAGGAGAAAGCATCAAAACTCTCACCGGGGACATGAAACTCATTCACCTGCAGGAGAGGAGCATATTCCTGCTTGCAAATATTCACAGAGAGCGCATGGGTCTCCATCCTTCTCTTTCCGGTACTGATTAACCATAGTATCAGATCTTTTTTTCTCATCTATATCTTTCACATTGTTTTTCTGTAGAGGCTACTGGTTTGGTTTTTGGAGGCTATTTTCCTTCAAAAGTCAACAAAGTCAAAAATATTTTTCCAAACAACTGTTTTCCACATTCAAATAGCAAATATGGTTCTAAGCAACCACAACACACAATTAGATGTATCAAGCAGCGTGCATAGATTTTTACAAAGTCTTGGTGAGATCACAAAACCACAAGTAAAGATGCTTGATGGGACTTTGAGAGCCACCATGCACACCCTTTCCCCCCAAGGCAAGCTGATCTTGATTCAAATGGCTGATACAGACTCTCATGCAGAAGAATACACACACACCTACAGAAGACCTTTGACCTTGTGGACTTTCCATCAGACTGGCAAAGAAACCTGGGACAGGTGCTTCTTCTTCAGAAAAAAAACCCTTCCTTATTTTTCATCCTGGAGAAGAAATGAAGATTCCTTATCTCAGACAGCTTTCATCTGAAACGAAGAAGGTGCTGTCCTAGCAATTTGCACATATTCTTTGCTATCTTCCAGCTAAAATACTACAGCTGAGGTGGACTCATGATTTGGCTGTGGCATATCTGAGTCTCGTATTAATGTGATATGTCACCAAATCAGTGGTTAAGATACCAGCCTTTTTACAAAGACTGTTATCTTGCTGCTGAACTCCAGATATGGCTGTGTGACTTGCAAATTTCTGGGTATAGCCCATGACGCAAAATTCCTCTAGAAAATTCCTGTTCTAATCAGGCCTGGATTTGATACAACGAGGACAAAGTCATTTTCTTCTGGCGTTTTTAGGCTAACTTATGAGAGAGCTCATTCATGGTACAGCATGTGCCAGAATGTTTGCAAATGGTACAGGCAAAGTTGAATGACTCTAAGGTTTCCACAATGCCAGGAGTGAGCTGTCCATGAGTTTTAAGACAGATCTTGATAGCCATATAAACAGGATTGTGCAACAGGGTTGTAAGCAGTCAAGGAAAATAAATCATGACCACCCCCCAGCCCTATTCCCCAAGTGGCTTAAATTTTTATCAGGGCACTAGGAAGATAACACCAAATGTCAGGTGTATTCTGCTTCTGACAGGTGCTAAAAGATATTTAATCAAATGCTTTTCCCCCCCTTTTATTCTCGACTAGAGCTCCCTCTTAGGCTCCTTTTGGAGTTCCTTTCCCTCCCCAGCCAAAACTTGCAAGAGAGCAAATATTGGTGAGGCTTCGGCCAGGGCTCAGATGGCTATGGGCTGAGACTCCAGCTTGGAGGACTGATGAGAAAGCAGGAAGAACAAATCTCTGTATGTAGATGCTGTCTAGCTCCTCACGCGCTAAGTGATGCCTCTTCGGGGACCACTTTGGCTTTTTAAGGATTTGTTTCATATTTCTTTTAATAACAAACATACAGATGTTCTGTGTTTCAAATTACTCCAATTCACATTTGTTTCTTTTTCTCTTTTTTTTTTGTTTCCAGCGTATTTAGCACAGAGAAAGCATTTGACATGCAGCAAAGCCATCAGTCAATGGCCTCATATCCTTGAACCCCATGTAAAGGAAAGTGGTGACTCAATGACAAAATCCACTCAGTGACAAAACCCTGCCCCTGTCCCTCTTTGGGCCATGACTCCCTACTGTACCCTTTTTCACTTTGAATTAGTCAGCATTCTCAGACTTCAAAGTGGTATCTGTGATCCTCTCAACCTTTTCCTGCCATTTACTTCTGCCACCATTCAAAAATGAGGCACGAGATGAAAGGTGTGGAGATGAAAGAGGAGACAGAGCTCGGTCCCTAAGCAAAGGTGGGATGCAGCGGAAAAACCAGACCACAGCCCTGGGTACAGACATGAGCAGAAAACACAACTTGCTCTCAGCAGGAAGCCACTTCGTTGTAAGCAGTTTTTAAACACGTAGGGAAGGCATGTGAGCAACAGAGCTCTGCCAGCTGATGATGCCCTGCTCTGACCCAGGGGGTGAATCTGCAGGAGGAACAAAGCACCACAATACCCTCACGGCCACAAAGACAGATCCTAAAAACTGCATACCCATGGGCCCTCATGAAGTCCACAAGAGTCACACAATTCCCATGAACTAAAGGCTTTTGTAAGCACTCATACCATTTCTAGAGTATCTGATGGAAAGTTCCTCCCAAAATTCCCAAAACAGTAACAGGAAAGTTCAAAAATGCAATCAGAGGTCCCTGGAGAACATAATACTTTTTTTAGACAAAAACTGTCAGTAACGGGAGCCTCAAATGAAGCTTCACATCTAAATAATAGGCCTTCCCTTCCTTTCAACAGCACTAGTCACTGCTGGGAGCTCTGCATAATTTTGGGAAATCAGGCATCATGATGAATTGCCTGAATATACTCATTTTTGTACTAAGAATCTATTCACTATGCCAAATTCTGCTCTCATTTCTACCAGGGTTACTTGAAATAATGAAGTCACCTCTTTAATCTGGCTAAGTTCAGGGCTGTCTGGCAGATCTTTTTGAATAACAGATATTTAAGTATTTTTTAGTATCTCTTTTTTCAGAAACAGGATTTTTCTTTAGCATTTAAATATCCAAAATACAGATTTTTTTTTTTTTTTAATGACCTGAGATTTTCTTGCAAATCATGTTTGTAGTGTCAGGCTTTTGTCTGCACAAAACTATTTTGATAATTCCTTTTGATCACAGAAGTATTTTGATGACAACAATATTTTGAGGTAATCATTTGAATGATGTTATCAGAAAAAAAAAAAAAAGCTTTTTCAAAATCTTACAATTTCCTGACAAATTTGGGCAACAAACTGCTTAACTATTAGAAATGCTGCACTTGCTTTAAAATACTTCCCCTCTCCAGTCTTGCTTAGATGTCTTTTACATTCCTGACCTAAGATTGCAACAAAGACAAAACTTCAGGTTTTCCCTGTTTCACAAGAAAAATGAAATGAGAGGATAGCAACCCTGGCAAGTCCTGAAGGACAGAACAATTGAATTCAATATTGTGACCCCAATGGCTATTTGATTCTGTGAATATCTGTGCCCCCAAAACCCACTGCAAAGGCATTCCAGATTTACATACTTATTTTGCAGGGGAGGATTCAGAGTATTACCTTGGGCTTTTTTTTTTTTAATGTGTAGATTCTTACATTAAACATATGAAAAATACCCCAGCACACTCAGAAAGGGCCTGTGAAGCTGAAGAGTTGCAAGAAGAGCCTTTCTGGAAGGAGCTGATCCATTAGAGAACCCTCTACACTCTGTCCAAGCTTTGTAAAACTACCTGGGTCAGTGATAATTATCATCAAGGTAAATTATATTCCCTGTCATGTCATATCACAATTAACCAAGCGGCCATAATCATTATCTATCTTGCAAAGCCCCTGAGTAGGCAGTTTGCTATCTGCTGTTGAGAGATAAGATAGATGCCCACACAGCTGTGAGAAATGTCCTATTTCCTGGCTACACACAATCCATTTCAAAGACAATAAATGCCCAGCAGCGTGCTGTTCTGCTCTCTGCCATAACCCTTCTCTTCCTGCAACCTGACTGACACAGGCACTCTGCCTTTCTCCCGGCAGCAGCCTCGTTTATCCACTTGCCCATCGTTTCTCCAAGTGTGGGCATGCAGTAGGAGGTACAGAATGCCTGCCTGCACTTGCAGAAATCAAGCACCAGCAGATAAATGTGTCCATCTCCACCGTGCCCATCGGGATTAATCAGCAAAGGCAGGAGATGGCAAAGCAGAAGAGTCTCTGGTGCATAAAAAGCACCCTTAGCACTAGAGGGTGCCTCCCTGCTTCAGTGCACCTACACTGACACCTCCATGAGCCCAAAGTCTCTAAACACACCAGATTTCCTTCAGTGGATTCTTGTACCTTTCTCTACCTTGGCTGCCATCTGGCTTCCGGAAATCAGAACTGCTGACATCAAAATGTTTATAACCAGCCTATAGCACAATTCCCACCAACAGCCAGTCAGCCCAGAGTCATCCTTTCACTTCTCATAAACAGCCTCAATGAGAGCAAAAATAAAATCTTACAAATGGTAAATTTTATAAATACTTTTGATCATTACTCACTGGCCTCATAAATCTCTCACACATTAGACAGTCAGACTAAGAGGACACAGAAATTTTGCTCTTATTGCCATAAATCTTTCTCATTTTCTTTCTATGGTTATAATAATAGAAATTTATTGTTGTTTTTGTTTCCTCCCATATTCTGTGTAATTAATCTCGATGTGTTGCCACATACATCAAGAGACAGTACATTTTGTGCTTGCCCATTTGTATTTTTTTCAACAGCAAGTCCCATCTGAGTTAATATATTGTTTTATATTATATATAACCACTGACCATAACTCAGAACACAACATATTTTCATTTTGTTGCCCCATTATTTTTGCAGTAAGTCAATACGATATGAGGTGAAGCGTGCCTTGCTCAGCACTTATCGATCTGTCTGTTTGCTCATTGCTTACATCAAAACACCACTTGTCAGCTCTGCTCTGTTATGATTATCTTATCACACAGGAAGTGACAGCCTCAGAGACTAAATGCTAGGCAACATCCAAGGTCAGGTGACACTGAAAAACAGCCCAAATGCTTTTAAGCAAGGCAAAGATTAGCATCCTTTATCAGGATCAAGTCTCCTTTTTATGCAGGGCACCTCTTCATTGCAATCAGGAGAAGCAACTATTGTAGACAGAGGAACATTTCAACCAGCTCTTGAAACACTGAGGCTCAGTGTAGGCATGGTGGTAGACTCACAGTACTCCAAAATGAGAGGAACCCCATGGACCACAAATGACAAGACAAACTGTCCTAATTTTTTGGTTGAAAAAGTAATTTGGAGTATACCCAAAGCTTGTCCATCTTCCTATAAGGAATGCTGACCTCATGGGAGATTCCAGTGGAGCAGAAATGTTGTGCATTCGTTTGGACTTTTTAATTCCTCAGAAAGTGCTTTGCACACCAGAAAAGTGCAATCCTGCCTGTTGAGGACACTTAGACAGTTGTGCATCAATGTAGCATATCAATAACACTTTGGACCAGGACCAAATGTCCAACATGTCGCCTCTCTGCATATTCAATGCACCAAAATAGTGCACGGTGTTCATCTATCTTGCCCCAGCATCATTTGATGACACATATGAGCAACAAAAATCACGGCCCCTTCTTTGCTTCATGTTTCTCTGTCCCCTGCAGACTTCAGCTTTCAAGTTGTTCATGGGCTTTGAAACATGCATTTGGAAAGGCAGCTCTGCTCTTTCATAACATCCAGCAGGGCAGTGCCTGAATAAATGAATATGATTAGTGAACCCTTGCTTAAAGGATCGATCACTTTGCCTATGTAAAAAAGAGCTGTGAGAGACAGATGCCAACTGCCAATGCGCTGATGCATTTTGGAGTTTGTCAGCAGGGGGGGAAAGTAGGGCTGTGAGTGACAGCAGAGCTTCTTGAGGATTTGGGTCATGTTGTTTTAAAATTCCAGACAGGAAAGATTAAAATTTATGGCTGGATTACTGATTGACTGAAATAATGTACCCTCCTATCTGGAAAACGACAAAGGCCCAGTAGCAACCTCCACTGTACAGTTACCCTTCTACATGCGGGTCACAGTTTTGAGCAAACAGCTTTCCTGTACTTGGGCATGTGCATAGGGGTGAGCCTCTGCAGAGAGACACTTACTACAAGGTCGTTCAGAGCAAAGAGAACCCAAAGTGTGCCCTGACGCAGAGACACTCTAGGGCGCTGTGCAATGGCAGTGCGCAGAAAAGGTGAAAACCCCTCCAAAGAATGTGGACATTACCCATTACCAAATTATCATCTGTTTCAATCCCGTGCTTTGGAGGCACTAGGCAAGATCAAGAGATGCTGCCAACCACCATAAGCACCCGAGAACCACAAAATAGGGGTCACAAATCTTTGCACGCTTTACTAAACACCTTCTCTTTTTTTGCCATCTCTTCTCTGTCGAAAAACATGCAGAGAACTTTCTGGAATGACAGCCAGGGTTGGCATGCAATGGCTTGGGGAACACAAGGAGAGCTCCTTCACCATGTGAGGCTCCATGGACTGTGTCAGGGAGCAATGTGGAGCACATAACTTCTGCTTCTCTCAGCGCAAGGCTGCAAAACAGGTTTAGAGTAACTCATTTACACTGTACAATGCCAGCACCCAGGAACTCAACAGTCCCCATAAATACAGACACAAATTATTTCTTGTAACACGCTTATAAAGAGGAACTGAAGAGCATTTCCATGCTCTGCATGGTTTGCATTACCGGTGTGGGTTTTTAAATAATGTAATCCAATACATTACAGCTAAATCTGATGAAGAAGCAGCTGACTAGAGCTGACTTGTGTTCCCTGATTTGCAACTGTTTGATTTCACTTTCATGTGCTGGATTTCTAATGGCAACCTATCCTATCCAAGTTGCAGCCTACACAGCACTCAGTGCTGGTTACAGAGCAAGAGGAACTCACACCCCTCCTCTCACCTGCTCTGCTGCCTGATCCCGCCCTTGCGGCAAAGCCCACTTGTGGCCTATACAACACTATGTTTTTCCCTTTGATGCATGCAGTTTTCCCACCATGTGTCTTCCTTAAACTTCCCAGCTTCAGCTTTTGAGTTTCTCATTTTTGAGAGTCCTTATTCTCTATCAGATGGTCTTTGACTTCAAGGCTCTCAAAAGCTGCCAGCAGCAATCCTCTACTGCTGTTTGCAGAAAACATGGGCAGCATCCTTTAAACACACTTCTCTTCTCCACCAGAAAAATGAGAGGCTACTGGCACCAAGCTACTTACATTGCCTAGTGTTTCCATGCTCTGGGACGATGGAAGGGAAAGGTGCTAATGATACAATGTCCACTTTGCAGCTGCAATGTACTGCCAGAGGGAGGCAATCTAACTGGTACCATATTACTTTAACAGCAAAATCAGTGACACGAACATGCACGCTGAAGTACTCGGTCATTTGGGGAGAGTCCAGATGAGCTGTGGTGGCTGGGCTCATTGCTGTGAACTCTGAGAAACTAGATAGAGGTGAGCTAAGAAAGAGGAAATCCTGAACTAAACTGAAGCCCGTGTGGATCCCAGAAAAGCCCAATACATTTTCTCTATTATTCCTCATCTATTGGGATGATTTGGTTTCAAAACCTGCAGCTCAGGCTCTCTGATCTAAATACTTCACTTCTTGAAGTCCTGGGGAAGCTGGTGTACGGTCTGTGGAGTCTCCACTAAAATTGATCTTGCATGTAAATCAGTGTGAGGCATGCCAGGGCGCATCAGTCACTGTGGGTCTGCTGATGTCCTCTGGGTCTTTAGCCCTTGGCATCATCTGTGCAATGGGAGCACCTCCAGCCTCCTGGCTCTGATGACACTGAAATGGTCAGAAACCACAGCCCAGCTGACAGAGTCCAGCTGAGCCTTCATTTGAATACTCAGAAGGGGAAAAAAAGGGGGGGAAACCTCTTCTATTCAGTTCATTCCTTCTATTATTCTTCTTTGCACATGCTGCGTTTGTTTTTGTCATTAAGTTTCCAGTGTCCCTAATAAGATATTAATGAGATGCTAATTCAACATGCAAATTACAGGAGACTGGCATGGCAAGATTGCTATATTTAGAGCCAGAGCAGGATTTTAATGGCTGTCTTCACCCATCTTGTGCCTTTTGTCAATTGCTTTCTTATTCCAGTGAGCAGTCTTGCATCCCTGAAGTGTCTAGGTGACCTTGGAGGTTAGGAAAGCGACAAAAAATCTGGACTATATTTCCATAGTAGTAATGAGAAAATCTCACTGTGTTTCAAAGACACTGTCAAAAGGAAGCCCTCTTCTTTGAAAAAAAAAAAATTTATAAAAAGAAAGACCTTGCAGCCTTGCCCATTCAGGAGCAATAGCAAGGGGAAGGGAGAAATGAGATGCTCATTGCCACATTGCAGAGTTCAGGAGTGATGCCAGGATCCAGGTGTGACTCCATCACACAGCCTGCTCTGGAGGAGTGGAGGAGAGGAGAGGGTTTTGTACATATCTTGTGGTCCAGCACACGCAGCGTAACCAGTCCTGTGGCCTGAGGCACAGGCAGGGGCTCTGCTCCTCCATCCATAGACACAGTGAGGCTGTGAGATGCCTGCCCTGAGCTCACAGCAAGCACACCAGTAGATCGCACTCTTAAAAGGAATGCAGCTGGAAATGTTCCCTTAAGAAAGCAAGCAAACTGAGTGTTGAGGTATTGAAGGCTAAATACTCAGGATGACACCATCCATTCCTACCACATTTGCATGCCCACGACATGCATCTCTCCCGGTCAGTGTGAAAGTGCACGTTCTGACACTGAACTTGAGGGCCTCGAGGCTTCTATTTTGTCACCTAGAAACTGAGAATAAGGATAAGGTCTTCTATTTACAAATGTTGTAGCACCACAGACTACAAGAAGAGATTTTTAAACACAGTGCCTTTAAAGGTGCTTAAGCCTGAGAGAAGACCTAGGTAGTAAAAGCAACATGTCCTTTCTTGCCAGAAGCTGTTATCAAGTACCCCACTTCAGAGGTTATCATGAGAGGCTTGCCTCTTCAGAAGCTCGATAACCATGTCTCACTGCAGTTTAGGGTCAGTTTTCAGACTGCTGGGGCACCCTGTCCTGAAGCAACTGAATTCTGCTTCTGATCACACCAAGGACCAAGTCCTTCAAACTACCAACTCTGCAATACTTTAAGAAGAAACTGATTTTTAAATTATTATTCTTATTACTGAAAGGTGCCAGCAGCAAGCTCACTATCTTATTTGCTGTCACCACGTTATCACGTGCATATCAGATGCCTCCAGCTTCATGACAAGTGCACACCCAATCCCTGCCAACAGTCAGTCCCGCTCACAGAGAGGCTTCTGTGTGCTTCTCAAAAGCTGAAATTTTTTTTTCCCAGTCTGTATGGACACATGTAAAGGGACACGAAAGGGACTGGCTTACAAAGCTACCGAGTCCCCCAATCTGCACTCTCAGGCTATGGAAACCAGTCACAGCCCCGAACCACGTGTCTGCTTGGGCCGGCATTGCCTCATTCAGTATTTGCAGCTTCGTGTACCAGGCTTCTGGCACACGAACACCATTTTTGGTGTTACTCTATTTTTAGATATTACCCTGAATTTCTGGCTGGACCTTTGATTGCAGACAGATGGCCCCATGGCTCAGATGCTTCTTACAGGTTTTGATCATTTGCATCAGCTGAGAAACTGGCTCCTATTTTATGGATTTTTATTTTCCCTCTGAATCACAGTCTCCAGACTAAAATGGTACCAAAATCTCTGCAGACTTCTCCCTCCCCCAGTGGTTTCAGCTGTTTTTATTGCTCTGAGGCACCAGACAGTTTTGTTAATAACAGTAAATCCTTTTAGCCTCTGGTTAGTGCAGGTTGTGCTGTGATTGACATGGTAATAAAAGTGTTAATGAGAGAAACTGGCACAGCCAGAGATCAATAGTTGCCAATAAGAAAAACAATTCTGATACTTAATTTTGTAGAATTCCCCCAAAGCAGTTGAAAATACATCACAATCGGTCTATTTTATTGTTTAATAGATGTTCTCTCCCTGGTGGTCCCAGATAGAGATCAAATTAACTGGAGATTGGGTGAAATGGCAAAGAAAGGAGGAGGATTCTTGTTCCTCCCAAGTTTGTAGGACTGTTGGGACATGGAGCTCTAGGGCAAAGCCATTTCTGAAATAAATGTGTTTAGGGCTACCTTTCCCATCCAGATATTTCCCAAATCACTCCTCTCTGCATATTTTTCCTGCAGTACAAATACAGAGGGGAAAATAGCACACAATGACAGCTACAGTGCCAGTGGTCACATCGAGGTTATGGCAAGAAGATCAACCATAATCAAAATGCTGATTCAATGGTGCCGTCCTAAAGGGCAAAGATACAGGTATGCTGAAGGAATCAGGGAAAATGCCCTTTGAAAAAGAAAAAAATTTAAGATTAGTGCCAGCCTGGGTTTCTGAGAGTTGATCAGAGTGGTAAAAGCAGATGAAGTGCATACAGCTTGTACCACAGACTAACATCAGTTTCTTGCTAACAGGCTCCCATACACAGCACACCCTGTGTGGCCCTAAACACCCTGTAACACCCTAAATCTCCTCTCACAAATCTGTCTGGTGCCAGATGCATATAAAAGACTAATCTCATTTCAAGGGCAGCTGTTAAACTTAGGAGAACGTGTGCTGGCAGTAGGAAGCACTGCCAAACTGGAAATGCAGTGAGGGGAGGGAAATGATTTCAAGGGGAGCACAGGAAGGCTGTAAGTCAAATGGAAGAGAAACCTCTCTGCCTTCGCGAAAGTATGGCGAAGGGGAGAAGGACCAGTCTTTAACAACACAAAAATGAGTGTGAATACATTATCCAGAAGCTGGTTGGATTATGAATGGATGGTAAGACTCTTAGGGCAGCTTGAAAACGACAGCTTGTGCAGTCCCACTGGTTGTGCACAGAGAGTACCAACAGAGTCAAAGTGAAAGATGAAAGGAGGCCTCTTCACGTGGCCTGTGCTCATGGGGGTTGCTACTCTGAAACCCATTCTCAGGCAGGACAAAGAAATCGCAGGCTCCAGTTCTGACAGCAATAATTTTTGATATATATACATTATTATCTGACACAAAATTTCCATTTCTATCCCTGCATTATGAGGGGGTCCAAGGCATTTTGCTGAACTGTGGAACACAGAGGAGCAGCAGAGGACACTGGTGCAGGGCTGGCTTTGGATTCTAAGCCCACCTGTCATCAAAATTGGTGGCAAAACTTCACCTATCTTGACAAACAGCAGAGCCTGGGCAAAGTTGAAGGCTCTTAGAAATAACTTCACCTTTTTTTTATGTGTAGGAATGATACGCAGGCTCTAATGTGGACTCTCCTCGTATTACATCTCACAGGTGTCTGTCGGCTTTAGGGCAGGAACAGGGAGGCTGGCAAACGCAGATGCTCTCACTTTACATTGGGAAAGTTCTGCACAGTGATAAACCCAGGCTAATTCTACTACATGGATATGCAGAGGAGTGCAACATACCAGAGGAGTGCTCTGTCCTGAAAGCTTTGATGTGAGCTCAAAGGAGCTGTAAGCCACACTCTAAGCTGGCAGGAAAGGAGTCATGCCTGAATTTTCCAGCATGGGACCTTAAGTTTTGACTAAAACTACATGGAGCCAATTTTCAGGTCCAGCTGGGCATGCAAGGTCTCCAAATGCAGTCTCTGACAAGGTAAATATGGATTTCCGTGGAACAAATACAACTATAGTAGAGCCAAAATGGGTAGGTAGATCCAAATCTGTTCTTCCTTGCTCCTCCCATCCCATAGCATGATAAACCAATATTCCTGCCTGTAAAGAGAGGGGAGTAATTGGAATCAAAGAGCATGAAAGGGGAGATCAGCATGAAAGGATACCCAGATGAAACCAAGGAGTTTGGCTTATCCCTTTGGCTTTATCCCCCTTTTCTCATCTTGTCTGTATTAATGTGGTGCTAAAACCTTATTGTCTGACTGCATTATTATTAATGACAACTGGTACTCCTGAGGTCAGGGTGGCACTGCAGCTTGCCATTCACTTTAATTATCGATGCACATCACCAGCTTCAGAAATAAGAAGAGATAAGATGAGGATTATTGAAGCCCATCTTATGCTGTGTGTTATCGTACACTCTACGTCCTGATCGGTTCCTATCAGCTTTTCTCAGCTCACTGCAGGAAGGGAGGGGAAAATCAAGAAGGTTTTCCCTTTATGTTTCATTTTACCCACATCTTTACAAATATGGCCAAAACAAATTCTGACCATCACATTAATGGCTACATCTGCCCAGTGATTTGGCTGATGACCACAATATTTAGATATTTAACTCTTTAGATATCCAAATATGAAGGTATTTAGCTTTTTAGAAACCTAGATATTTAAATGTGTCTGCAGTAGTTGTTGCTGTATTCCAGGACTTTCACTGAGACAGGTACACATACATGGCTTAGTCTCATTTGGTGGGAACAGATCAGACTAAAGAATACTTAAAGATGTAGATAAAATTCACCATTCTCTGATAAAACACACCATTCACTGTCATTTTACCCACATTCCACACTGAATTAAGGTGGCTGAATCAAAACAGAGCAGGGAATGAGTTTCTCAGACAACAAAAATAATTAGTAACATCTCAAGTGTATAAAGTATTTTCCCAGCAGAGTCCTTCCAAACCAGAGCCATCTCTTACATGGCGTATTCAAAGAGAGAAAATTTCTGGGTGAAAAAAAATTAACAGATTCTCTGCATCTGCAGAGAGTCCCCTCCACATATTGGGCATTCCACTAAAATAATATTAATGCATTATTCATGGAAATGTGTGCAAAAGCCAAACAAGAGGAGCTATCCATATGCACTAAACCCATGCTAGTTTTGAAAGGCAGCTCAGAAGAAATGGTAGCCTTTTATCTAGCCTGTCATTCACAAGCCATGTAGCTCAGCTCTCAAGTTCCAACAGATTGCATGCTCCCAAACGTAACTCATCGTGTTTGTTGGTGATAAAACAAGACTAGGAGAAAGGGGGTTGGAATAAAGCTTCCTGTGGGGAACACTGTCCACACCAGTGTATGGCTTTTCCCCATTTTCACGCAAGGCACACGTAACCTTATTAGCATTTCTTTTAATACCTCCAATCAAGAGGCAAGTAGGCCTGCCACATGAGTTACAGAAAAGGTCTTTGACAACCCCCTTTCTGAACTGAAGCTATGAAATACATAAATATGTAAATATATATATATATA